>JAQFVV010000056.1:7079772-7528651 GCA_028023455.1 Epiperipatus broadwayi | reverse complement strand
GCGGGGGGAGGTTAGAATATATATATAAAACTAACCAAAGGAAATACATATAAAAACAAAAAAAGACTTATAAATCCAAGAAATAATATTATATTTCAACCAGAGGAATGGTTTTCATCAGAAAGAAAAAATACACAGTAAAATGGCGATAATAAAAAATTACAGATTTGATAAAAGATTATAAATTTAACCCCCCCCCCCGAAATGGTCACAAAATCTAACACAGAATATTTACCCAATCAATGACAAAATTCAAACAAAACAAAAACTACATTTCCTCCTAATCGAGCTTAAATTCTATTTAAATTGAAATAAAAATAAATATATAAATAAAAATAAAAAACCCAAAATTAAAATATACATATGTGCATACATACAAAAATTAGACTATGCTTACATACAAAAAATAGCTGTGCTCACATTAATATTCATTAAAAAGTAAAATACTTATACTGTACATTTTAATCAAAAATTATAGTTAGTGCAAAGTACAATAATTTATAATATTCAATTATTTATCTATATACAATTAAACACAGATATTAAACATCCATATAACCAATCTTTACATAAAAAAATCTCATATAAGAAAATTTTCACATAAAAAACTTTCACATAAAAAACTCACATATAAAAATCATTTAGGAGACTAGCTAACCCAGAGATGTAATAGTTCCAATGTTTAACTTCAATCCATGTGGTTCTAAGGTCTTGAATTTAAAAATAAAAAAACTCTCCTTTTGTTTCCTCTCCCTTGTAGAAGAAAAACCTTCCTGAAGAATTACTACTCTTAAATCATCAATTGAATGATTCGGTAAATTAAAGTGTTTTGAAACCTGTCTATCTTTATTCTTATGCAAAATGTCAAATCTATGATTAGTCATTCTGACATGTAAACTATTTGCTGACTCACCTATATACTGGCTTAAACATCTACTACACTCTATCAAATATATTAAATTAACACTTTTACATGTAACATAATTAGGAATATATTGTTGTGACAAAAGTGGTCTTTAGTACTAAGAATATTAATTTTAAATGGTATATTCCTAATTATGTGTGATGTAATAAGCTCAAGTAGTTCCACTACGAACATTGGAGATATTAGATCAGATTTAAGTTATGATTATTTCTTTTTGTTATCCTACAGAAATTCATTTTATGTCTTGTATTCTTAATAAACACGAATTCAGTTTGGAATCTATCCCTGTAACACGAAAAAAAAAAGATTTTGCAAGTGAACTTTTTTATTTTAAATCAAAGAACAAAATGACTTTTGTTTTCTTTATTTTTTTATATATTACTTGTCATCATCACTGTATGTAATAGATAGATAGACATATTTATTATTATGTTTTATGTATAATTTTGTGCTATTATGAACTTTTAGATCGTCTCGGGATTGCGTATTCACAAATTGTGGATTTTTTGGTACAAATTGATTTTGTTCAAATATGTTTTATGTTTCTTTTAAGAAGGTAAAGGGAAGAAATATGTTTCTTTTTTCTCTTTTATTATATTGTTAAAGAGAGGTGTATATTATTTTGTATATTTTCGTATCTCAAAGTGAGAGTTCTGGCTTTTAAATCAAGGAACATATAATAGAAATAGTCGGATAGAGAGATGGTAAAGAAATCTCGTTCGTGATATTTATGACTATTAAATTTTAAAAATAGCTTAAAATTAATTCGTAATTAACAGTTATATTTTAATGTATCATTTTGTTACCGTGTTGCTTGCATAGTATATAACTTAAAATTATATATATTTTTTGTATATTCTTGTTTGCGCGTGTGTGTGTCTATTCTACGCAATTATTACATTTACTTAATAAAAGTTCAATTTATAGATATTTTTACGTATAAATTTTGGATGTTGTCATATTCTAAAGAACTGAAAGGTTTTGTTGGTTACCTGTATGTATTTATCTTCCAGCGTGTATATATAATGTTAGACATGTAGACGAGCTTTGGGAATGGAAATTACTCTGGATGCGTTCTATGTTTGTAGGGATAAGAGATTTTGCTTATGTAGTGTATTTTAATAATTTTCCATGAGTAGAGCCTATTTTATATTGTATGCATGTTATGAAGTGATAGTTTTGAAGTTATGTGATGTTTTCTTATGGTCCTGGTGATGAGAAAAAAAATCCCACACTAATAGTATATTTCAGAATTAGATGAGTTATTGCTGAAGTGTTAAGTATAGAGTTTATTTGCTCCTCATGTGGATTTCCCTTGGAACGTTTTTGTTTGTATAATCGTGAAAATATAGCTCTCTGTTATTTAGTATGTGGCCAGATAAATAGTTAAATTAAATTCTTGATATAATATTAGTGTCTTATTTTGTTGGTTGGTTTACGACATTGTCCGAAATGAAGTAATTGTTTAATATTTCCTCAATGAATTGATAGTGTGTAGAAAAGATTGTTTTCTATTATTGTTACTTAAGATGGGACACACACGCGTAATATAAACAATATCATGGATATAAAGGTATAATGTTATTGAAATTAAAACAGGAAATAAAAGCTTTAAAATACATTATATTCATTTAACATAAAGTTATAAATAATCAATCATTAGAATGGATAAGATTTTATTGTTATGGGTGAAAAGTGTATGTAATTAAAAATGATTATTTAATTAGTTATAGAAAGTTACTTTGTTGATGGCCAAATATGTTAATTTGATTTATCTCATTAATCGATAGTAAATCCTCTCAAAATATTTATTGTACCAATAATATGATATATTGTTTAGTTAATGTTATGTTTAGATGAAACGCTTAAGCGAAGCAGGTATTCAAAGTCAGAATATCCAAGTTTTGTTTGTTAATTTTGTTTTCAAAAGAGTATGAATAATGTCATATAATAGGGATAATCCCAAACTGATGTCCAAAGATTTATTTGAGAGTTAAAGTTATTAAAACAAGTAGCCTTATTGTAAAATTAATTATATTAAATTAAATATTCAGTATAATAAATGATTTGTTTATTTATTTAAAACTGTGTCTTGAGTTGTTCTTGTATATATTCGGGTACTAATTTCCACATCTCCACATTTCATACATCTATTATCAAATAAACATATTGTTTTATAGCTATGATATTGAATATGCTGGTATCTGATAGTATTGTTTCCTCAATCCAAACATTATAAGAGACATTGCCACTTGATAAACGTATAAGAAAGGTTGCCTAGTTAATGTATTGGTTAGATGATGATGTGAGATTAAAATAAACCCTATTTCCATCATTATCTAATTGCTAAACACAGTAAAACATTTAGTCAATTTATCTCATTACCTTTTATTATAAATTAGAAGTATAAATTATGGGCTAATGTATTTTCTTTAATTCAACTGTGTTTATTTTTAAATTCCCTGAGATCTTATTGCATATTCCTTGATCGGCATTAAGGTAGCTGTTTAGATGATGATATGCCAAGTCATAGAATTGTTTAGTGGTATAATTATATCAAGCTGATATATGTTATACTTGGATGATGGAAGAAATGAAGTTGAGAGAATATTTTAATAGTCTTACAAATAAACATTGTTATTCTTTATCACACAGTTAATTAACAAAAGAATTTATATTTTATTTAATGTTTTATAATATTTCTTCCTTCATTTATTTATAATTATACATTTTATGAACTTCCTGTAACTTCCCACTGAGCTGAGATGAATGTAGACATAGGTAAAGAGTCTCAGTAATAATTTTATATCAGATACGTTGTTATATTGTTCTATTCATTAATAGAACTGGCGCCCTGGGCATTTACTCATATAATGTATATGAGCGGTGTTGTGAGCGTAGGTTATATATAAATATTTGAAAACCAGGCACTCTTCACAAACCTGGGAGCTTTAATTGTAAATGTAGGGGTTTGAACTCAGATTTTCAAGCATCCTTCAACTATCCACACTATCTTATGCAACTGATACACATGACCACACACATGTTGGAGGTTGGAGTGGATTGAAGCCTGTCCCTTAAAGTATGAAGATTTGCTATCTTAATATAAACTGAGCATTGATTATATATATGTGTGGGAGATGATAATCTGGACCAACTGATGAGTGCTGGTTTATTGGTGATTATTTATCTTTTCTATATGTGTGTGGTTATGTGTATCAGTTGCATAAGATAGTGTGGATAGTTGAAGGATGCTTGAAAATCTGAGTTCAAACCCCTATACTTATATATATGTGTGTGTCTTAATTATCTAAATGTAAATAAAATAACTTTGAGAAACAATTTAAAGAAAACCACTGGAATTAAAAAAAAAACTAACATAGACCATATAAATATAGTATTATAACCTAGAACAGACAATCCATCACTTACCCAGTGTATAACTGCAAAGATTTGAGATAGACACAATTACATAATCCTCAGGAACATGAATGTAAATACATGTATACAGAAAGTATTAATGTAACCCACTCTTTTATTCTGACTAAAGCTCATTTTTGAAACATCATCACCACCACCACCACCACCATCATCATCATCATCATCATCATCATCATAATAATAATAATAATAATAATAATAATAATAATAATAATAATAATAATAATAATAATAATAATAATAATAATAATAATAATAATAATAATAATAATAATAATAATAATAATAATAATAATAATAATAATAATAATAATAATAATAATAATAATAATAATAATAATAATAATAATAATAATAATAATAATAATAATTAATATTATCATCATCTTTCAAAAGGACTTTATTGAATATAACAAGAAAAAGGTTACATTTATAACTATTTTACCACATGCAGATGAATTGAAGTTAGTATAAATAAGTTGAAAATTGTAATTGGGGGGGGGGGGCAACAAAGACAAAAGATATGCATGTGGTTTACAAATTTGAGTTTACATTTTTTTCTTTAAAATATACACATCCAATTAGTTTTGTGCACTTGTAAGGCTCTTAGTTCTGTTTTTTATTAGTCTTTTTTTTTCATCTATAATTTTGAGCACTGTTGTAATATAGACCAAGTGGCTGTGTATATCTTTTGGAATACAATTTTTTCATCCCTTAAGTGGAGCTGTTCCATTTTTTTCCAGAATGTGTCTGGATGTCTTCTTGGATTATTGTTGTACATGAAGGAGCATCTTATACACCATAGTAAAAATAATATAAAAGTATTTGCTCAAATATGTGGGTTTGAATGTCACAATTTCTTTGTTTGTACAATGATGGTATGGATGAATGAATATTATCAAATACAGGGCAGGTAAAAAGAAAATGTTCTTGTGTCTCAGTTTCTCTATGACATAACCAGCATATGTCTTCTGTATTTATGTAATGCCTTCTATATCTACAAAAGTGTAATGTTAGCAATGCTTCAAGATTTAATTTGAGTAGAAAATCATAATATTTGGGTTCTAATGACCACAATTTAAATTTTCGGGTTAGTTGTCTCTTGTTAATGTTTAAAATTGGTCTTTTATCATTTAGGGGAGAGCAAATTATCTGGTATACATCCCAATATTTAAATTTATCTTGAGGTGGTGAAAAAATAATGTTTGGAATGTTAAGAATTAGTGTAAGCAAAGTTTTCCAATATCCATTGGTTGGTGGTGGTTTATCTGTTGGGGTAATCTTGAAGAACACTTTCATGTATGGAAATAAATAAGCACATGCAGAAATGAAATTTAATGTCTTTTGAATGTTAAAAATATGTATTGAATGTAGTCCTAAACCATTTTGTATTAGAGGAGCTTGAATACGTTTTAGTGAAGCTGAAACAATCTTTTTTCCCCACAGCAACTTTCTACATAATGAGTTTATTTTACTAGTAAAAGATTTAGTGTATAGTATTATTGGAGAATAGTATGTGATTTGAGTCATAATTAATAGATTAAACAGGGATACTGTTGAATACAATAAAAGATAAGATTTTGAAAGTGAATCAATTATATTTTCTATTTTATTTTTAATTTTGTTTTGTATTTGTCAACACATTTCTAGATTGCTCAGATAGAAGGGGAATCCCACAAAAGAGCTGGGTTTTCCTTTAAAATGTTGTGTGTGAAATTGTTCTGTATATATTGACCACACAGAAGATTTATCCATGTTAAATTCCAGCTTGTATTTATTAGTGTATGAATTAAAAATTTTCAATATAGTTGGGATCTGTTTTTTAGAAGTTAAAAAAATTGAGACATCATCCATGTAGGCAATACAGGAGATGTTTGCTTTCAGACCAGGTATGTATATTCCTGATAATTCCTTTTCTATCATATTCAGTGAGGGATTGATATAGAAAGTAAAAAAAAAGAGCACTTAGTGGTAAACCTTGTGGAATTAAACAGTAAGGTACAAAAGAGGGGGAATTCTTACCATTAAGTGTAATATGTATTTCTCGACTTAATAGAAGATTGGTGATTAAATATATTAAGGATCTTGGTATTGTTGTATCTGCTAATGCTTCACCAAGGAGTTCAATTGGAATCATATCAAATGCTGATTTTATATCCAGTTGGATTACAACTGGACTATATTTTTTATTATTTCTGACAGAATCAATAACTGTTTTGAATAGAAAGGCTGCTTGCATTGTAGATAAGCCTTTCTTAGCAAACTGCATTTTAGATAGTATAGGTATAATATAGGGTTCTATTTTGTCTTTAATGATTGACTCCAGCAGTTTGATACCCAGAGGGCTCATTGATATGGGCCTTAGATTGTTTAGTGTGGTTATTTTTTCAAGTGTTTTGATAAATGGTACTAGTAAAATAGGGTATAATCCATGTATATGATAGATCTTTTTTGTTAGAAAGTTTTCTAGATTACACATATACAGAGCAGTAAATTTTTCTAAATGCTTGAATACAAAGCAAGGTATACCATGCATTCTTGGGTGACTGAAGTTTGAGGTTGATGTTAAATTTTGAATAAAGTCTTTGGGAGTAAATACTATAT
The DNA here is from genome assembly GCA_028023455.1 of Epiperipatus broadwayi. Taxonomy (NCBI): domain Eukaryota; kingdom Metazoa; phylum Onychophora; class Udeonychophora; order Euonychophora; family Peripatidae; genus Epiperipatus; species Epiperipatus broadwayi. The sequence continues at coordinate 7,521,681 of JAQFVV010000056.1, read as the reverse complement.
CTTCTTCTGGCTCACCGAGAAAAATGGTGCAGTACTGAATTTTTTCTTCTCTTGAAGTTTGGATTAGAAATGTATGTAGAGAGGTAGCAACATGTTGTAACCAGAAATTATATCTTCTCGTATTTTAATTGCTGTCGGTATGCGAGTTGATGGCTTTTGTCCCAGTGCCCAGCGAATATAGTGTCTGGACCATGTGTGTGTCTGTGCCAAAAAAGTTTTCTTTTTTCAATTGCCAGGTATTCTGTAAGTTTGTTAGAGACTGATTGATAAAGTTACTTCAGGGCAATCACATTTGAACAGCTTTGTTTATTTGTAGTACTGTTTGTGATTCTTTTGTGTGTTTCATCTACAAGAGTTAGAAGCCTTGAAGGGGCTGGGGTAGCCCTTGTTATGACATCAATTGTATATGAAGTAATGCTAACAATGGCAATCCATGTTTGCACTGGATCCATTTCAATGTCTCGAAGTTTGAAAATATTGTAACGGGCACATACGACGTTACATTATTTTTTTTTTATTAAACATGAAAAAATAAAAGTTCACAAATAAAACTTCTTTTTTAAGAATTAAAAATTGAAAATTAAAATTCTATACTAAACTCATATATATTTAAAATCGCACAGGTGAGAAATTAAAAAAAAGAAACTTTATTAAAAAAGAAAGAAAAAGTATTTTAAAACTAAATTGTCAGTAAAGATTTAAAGATAAAAATATATCTAAGTTTGTACAAAACAAATTAATTAATGTTATTAAAAAAATGGAAATGATTAATTTAATTAGTCCAAGTACACTAACTCTTGGGCATTTAAATGTATAAGCAATGGTCAGATAGAAAAACAATAGAAACTAATGGCCAATGAAAAAAATCCATCGGGAAATCGGACCTCAATGGAAGGATCATCATCATCGATGATGTAATGTCCATTGGATCCTAAAGTTACATATAAAAGAAAAGTTTGGAAATAAAATAGTGAGTAAAGAAAATTTAAGAGAGGACAAAAATGTATTAAGTTGGAGAGTTGGAGGTGAAGGGATTGATAGATGCACTTTCAATTCCTTCAGTTGTTATAAAAAAAAAAAAATGAAACATCACTTTTCTTAAAAGAGGACCACAGGATCATCAGGGGATTTAATGATGAATAAATAAAACGGCCAACAGAATACCAATCTCTTTAGGATGGCGTGGGAATTCACATTCAAATGGCAAGCAATGGATAATAAGGAACGTTTTAAAATCGTAAGAACTTTATGAACTCTAAGTATTTAAATATATTTCTAAAACTCCAGCCATAAACAATAAGAACTTTACTTCTAAAATTTGGTCCGTATTTAAATAATTGCAATAGAATCCTATCTGACCAACTTTATTTATTAATAAGTAATTTTAATTTGATGTATTTCTTTTGTAAAATCATTTCCATTTTTTTTGTTCTTTTAAGTTTTTATTATGATTTCTGTTTTTCATTAAATTAAATTATATAAATGTTAAACTTAAGTCGGGCGTGAATGGCTATATAGATTTGTAAAGTTTATATTAGGAGAGGGTAATCTTAGGTTATTTGTTTTATAGTTAAATTGGGTCAATGGATTGGATATATTGGTTAATTAGTAGATGTAGTATGAGATTCGCTACAGGCAGAATCATTTTATATGCCGCACACTTTCTTTTGCCTACGGAATGCGATTGAAAGTCGGCAAAATGACTGCTGTTCTTTCCTATGGAGTTTTTTTTATTGCTCTTATCATCAGATAAATGTAGTATTCCTATCTGACAAGAGACAATTTCTTCTCTTAACCTAATTGTGCTGCTGTATTCATATTACATTGAACACATCGATATATCAGATGGATTAAAATTGGTTTAACTGCGAACTTTTGGCCTAAGGTTAAATAAGGATAGAATATTTTCTTTTCAAATGCAAATCTATGAAGTTTATTCATACTCAACACTAAATAAAAATGCATTAAAATTAAGTTGGGTATAGATGCTTACATGGATTCGTTAATGGTTACTTATGTTTGTTGGTTTTCATATTCGATTAGAATATATAAGTCATCGATGTCAATGCGGCATCTTATGATGAATGCCATTGGGTTTTTTGTATTCCCTCTGCAATTGACATTATCAATGACTTTGTATTTTGATTGGTTGTTTCTTTTGAAATGTTTTTAAATGTGTCGTCTATGTAACCGATCTATACTCGACATTATAAAACAAACTTTCATAAAAACATCTGTGCAAACTTATAAAAATTAAAATGTAAACTTATAATATTATAAAAATTAAAATGTAAATTTAAATTCTAAAATCAAGTTAAAATCCAAAGTAAAAGTTATTCTAAATTAATGCTAAATTTTATATATATGTGCGTAAATAAATGTTTGTGTGTTAATTTCTGGCAGTGGCTTATTTTATTCCTTTTTTTTAAAAAAATTATTCTTAGATAAAAATTTATTATACAATATAAATCTCTGCTGTTCCACTGAGCTATTGACAATGGGCTAACAACCGAAATCAATATATATATATATAAATTTTTAACTTATGTATCTGCCTACTATATACATTTTCTAGGTTCAAATGCCTAGTGGCGCCCTGTAGTGCAGATTATGTTAGGTTGATTTCATCCGGATCATTATAACTGGCCACCCAACTTGGGCTGATCTTTAATAAACCACGAATGCCCTGAGCAAATTTTTTTTTAATGAAATGTTTTTATCTACTGTATATGTTAAATCTTATAAAAGCACTGCCAGAAAGAAATTGCACATATATTAAACACGAAAAAGTACAAATAATTTTAAATTTTACTTTGTTTAAAAAGAAAGTCAAAAGGTTGCTATTAATATGTTTTTTTTGTTTGTTAATATATATTATGCTTTAACGTTGTACCGGTCGAAACCCACCACCACCGCAAGTCAAATCGGATTCAAACTCAGCTGAACCAAAACTGAATTCAAACCCAACTCAATAGCTCAGATAGCAGAAATCGACGGCACAGTGCTATGCACCAAGAACTAGCTCAACGGTTGGTGAGGACTAGAGACTCCTGAGTAACACTAATATCTAAGAATTTATATACTTTGAATAATTATATAAATTGAATCATATGTATGTTCGGGTTGCCAACACAGACAGCGGGTATTAACATTTAAATAATTATAAAAAGAATAATGAACTAAGAAAACCAAGTATGTTAGAAAATATTTAATAAAAATAATTTGTTTTGTTTCATAAAATAAAGAATGCATTAATTACCTCTAGTCTTTAAGAGATCTTACAATTATAATAAGAGTGGCGGTCCTTATCATATGCCAACAATTATTACACAACATAGAATTCTATGTCTATGCCCCCAATGAGAAATATAAAGGCGGATAAAGGTATTCATTAAGAACGGAAATGATTGCTCTAATTTTATTACGGTGGAATGTGAGATTTATATTTCACATTCGGGAATCTATTCATGAAGAGCAAAACGTAATTTTAGGGCATAACTTTAAAATTGATTTGAAACTTATTTAATTAATAATATATTTGAGAATTTGTTCGACTTTAATTTAAATCACTTCATCACGAATTACGAGCATGGAGAGGGTTTTACCGGAACAAAGATGCAACGGTACTGACGGCTTACGAGACAGAGAGGAAAATTGAAATACGATCGCTAGTCGATGATCGAAGTCCTATGGCGGCTTGCATCTAACAAGTCTTACGCCCTTTGACTAATGAATACGAAAGGAAGTACTTTCTTCCTTGAGAAATTTAAATAAGAGAATATGATCACCGACCAGCCTAACGGAGCGGAAGATTGCCCTGCGTCAGCAACGTTCGATGATGATGACTTGATAGTCATCGTTGAAAAATAAAACCCATGTAGAATGCTCTACGTGATGACTTGACCAATTAATTAAAGTCAAACGAGCTTTTATCGAACTATTTTAAAACATTTATAAACTATATTAATTATGCCCTAATTATCGTGCACTTCCTGAATATTAATACAAACTAACAAAAGTTGAATTAAAATATATTTAACCCTTTATCGACCCTTTTGCAAAAACATTTTAAATATATATATGGATAAATAAATCAACATTAGTGAAGCAAGAAAATACCATTTTAACATTATATGAATATATATAAACACTTGTAACTTAGGAGCTGGGGACATAGGTGAAAAACAGAGCTAATAGTTTATTATTAGCCAATTATAAAAATCATAAACATGTAATATTTTCTTTCGACTCGATGATTGATAGAACTTATAAATTTAGTTCTAATGGGTGAGAATTACTATTTGAAATTAATATTATAATATTTGCGTGAGGCAAATAGAACGGGGGAGCTCATCGAGTTGAAAGATTATTGGCATATAATTTTAAATAAACGACATTAATAAAGCATACAAATATATATATTAAATGAACCGCCAGGTAAGAAAAGAAAAAGTTTAAAGACTAGAGATTGAAAGAATTACGCTATAGATTTACAGTAGCATTTTATAAATATTTTTACATTGAAGAATAAAGAGCTCTTAAATAGGAGGAGAGTAAAATAAAGTTCGAACTGGCCAGAAAGTTTAACGTTCATTATAGAAATATATTACCCCTTCCGCTGGTCCTTAAGTTGCACCTCCAAGTTGTTGAAAACGTAGGCATCATTGGTTGACTACTGGAACAGTATTTTAGTAGCTTTCATAATTTTAGCAGAATGATCGGTCCGGAAAAAGGTTCAGCAGCTCCATTGAAGATTTCTCGGGACTTTAGGAACCGTAGCCAGATTCCTGATGTTCTAGCCCTCTATCATGATGAAATACAAATTAATATGCACAGAGTTCACTGCACTACTCTACAACAAAGCTAGCTTTTTTTCTCCTGACTTTTCAGGGCTATATATACTGTTCACTGATGCCTCCGGCTAGCGCTCATTTTATTATCAATGTGTTTTTTTATAATTAGTTGTTTTCAAATACATTCCCTCGATAAGGCTTTCAAACTAATTAGCTTGAATTCCTTCTCTAATTGAAAATGAATTCTTAAAATCTGAAAATGATTTAATTAGAAAAATGAATCCTTATCTTTTTCCAATTCATAAAGCTTTACTATTGTTTTTAAGAATTTTAAAGCTTATCGAAGGAATGTAGCTTTTAATCACCGAAACTTTACAAATTATTTAAAGGTGAAAAAAACAAGTATTCCCGACGCAATGAAACTTTCGAACAATTATATATATTTAATATTTACAAATATATATACGCACAATCCACGCAATTTAATATATATAAATTCATGAATATTTTATCATGAATTTATTTAGAGAATTGATCAATTTTAAACTAAACTAATTAATTTTGCTACGCATTTGAAATAAGTTATTCATTATGGAAATTAGCGTGGATTGAACGTATAAAGCCCCATTGCATCGGAAATTTAAGGTTAGTATTAGGGTAAATAACATGAAGCTAGGATCGAACTCAGATCCGACTGCTTCATTTCTTTTCACTTCAAAAAAAAACAATGAAAAAAAAATGACTTTACTTACGCAGGATATAGTTGCATAAGTGTATAGACTCTGGGAGAACAGCCTGAGCATGAATAATATAACCTGCCCAAACTACAAAAATTATACATGTCTCACTGCGATCAATTTTTTTGAATATTCAACTTATATTAAGTTTAATAAATCGGTCCGTTTATCAAGTCTCATTTTTCCTATGGTCATATCAGTTGGTCTTCTGTATCTATATATCTGTCTCTACAGTTTATCTTACTGTTTCCCTGGATCAGGTGGTACATATTGTTTTAACTGTCTGGCATTGTAATGGTCATAGTCCTGGTCTTCCCTGGTTGTCGTCAAGTTCCCATAGTCTATTGCTGTCATTAATTCTATGGCCTTTTCTGCGACCGAATGCACAAAAAACAATTCTTTAACATTATCTCTATGAACGATGGGGTTCTCTCCTGGGTCTTCTTTGAAAGTTTGAGTCTGTATTGAGGCTCCAGGGAATGGCATCTGTAAAGTCCTCATGCTAAGTTGAGGATTCATCATCCGTCCCATTTCCACTTTTAGTTTCATTTGACCAGTGGTCTGAACATCTTTTTCTTTTCCTGTATCTATATCCGCTTCTTCCACTGTTTCGTATCTGGACTCATCCTCACCACTGTCGTTTTCCTTGCTGTCCACAACTTCCTTTGGTGTGGCCTGATCATCTTCATTTTCTATTTTTGGGGCTTCAGAGGGATTTATTTCTTGCTGAAGCTTTACATTCTCTAGGTTTGAGTTGGCTTGGATGCCTCGTGCTTCCTCGAGCCTTACCAGCCTTTCCATCATCATCATCAGTACCTTTCGATCTTCTCTCATTTCTCTGAGGATCGTTTGTAAAGTGTCTTTTCCCATTTTTGAAAATAAGAAAATAATGTAATAAACAATCAATATAATGAACAACGTGAATTCACTTAGAGTACTCTCTGTATGCTTAAAATATTTTTTTCTCTTTGGTAAATTTTAATGAGGTCTCTGACTACAGGTCCATTGTCCCAATCTTCATTAGCTGCTGCATATTATTTCCCCAATCTATGTAATCTGCCTTTTTTGGTTTACCTACGTTTTCTTGGTTGGCTCTTTATATTAACTCTTTGAGTGAGACATGTATTCAAAAATATCAAAGCTAAGAAAAAACATTATTCACCTTCCCTTTGTTCAACTGTTCTGTTCTCCCATGTCTGAAAAAAAAAACTATACAGTGATATACAAATATTATGTATTAGCAGGTAGAACAAATAATTCTGTATTGAACACACTTGGTTTTTATTATGGCGATTGACCCACTACTGTGCTGACAATCAAATTTGCTGACAAATTTATTTATATGGGTGCCAGTGAGCAAAATGAAATCAATAGGGCATGTGATATAACCCATTGACCCCCAAACCACATATGATTGACTTAATTTTGAGAAAACAATTGAATTGATGATGAATATTTATTAATGAATAATAGATAACGCGTTCCTGACCTGAGTTTAAATATAGGAGTTTAAATATTACTAAGCATGAGGCTTCTCACACACAAAGAAATGTCAAAATTAATATTACAAGAACTTTTATTGGTGATATTATTCTAAATCTTGCTAGCATGAAAGCGTGCAAACCATTTAAGCATTTTGCCAACTGCATCTGGCTGCTTGGTGTACACAAAGGGTCTTCACCTGCTTTGAGGTTACTCTAGAAATTATTGTCATTAAAGCGTAATGTCACACTGCATCGGACCGCTTGACAGATAATTCCCAGTTTGAAGGTCTTTGCCTACTTTGAGGCTACTAAAAATACAGAGCGAACATTAACTATATGTGCTAGCAAGCAATACTTTGAAATTAAGACTTTTATGATATCATATTGGATATTTTTAATTATAACAACTGAGATAAACATAATTAATTTTGACACAGAAAAACATTTCATTTATTTTTACCCCAATGCTTTGATCTATGGACTCTTACTACTTTGCTAACGATATTTTTCCTATTGTCACGAACGCGTATAACACAAACGTATAATATATATATATATATGGATATATAGTACACGTATAACTAATTACACATATACTTATGAATAATTATTCTAACAGTCTTTTGCAACGAACATTTAAAAAAATAATCTTGAAAACATTTAACTATAAAGAAGAGAATTAGAAAGTGATATTTTAATTTATTAAATCATTTCAGTTATGCATTATAAATCGCATAACTTTTTCAAATATATAAAACATTCTACAAAAATATCACTTTAAACATTTAATTTATTGAGATCTGAGTAACTAAAACAAAATTACTATCTCCAGGGCATGTGTGGGGTTTATTAAGTCGAGCCACAACGATTGGGCAGCCAAAAACATAACCATGTACCGGTCGAAACCCACCACCACCGCAAGTCAAATCGGATTCAAACTCAGCTGAACCAAAACTGAATTCAAACCCAACTCAACAGCTCAGATAGCAGAAATCGACGGCACAGTGCTATGCGCCAAGAACTAGCTCAACGGTTGGTGAGGACTAGAGACTCCTGAGTAACACTAATATCTAAGAATTTATATACTTTGAATAATTTTATAAATTGAATCATATGTATGTTCGGGTTGCCAACACAGACAGCGGGTATTAACATTTAAATAATTATAAAAAGAATAATGAACTAAGAAAACCAAGTATGTTAGAAAATATTTAATAAAAATAATTTGTTTCGTTTCATAAAATAAAGAATGCATTAACTACCTCTAGTCTTTAAGATATCTTACAATTATAATATGAGTGGCGGTCCTTATCATATGCCAACAATTATTACACAACATAGAATTCTATGTCTATGCCCCCAATGAGAAATATAAAGGCGGATAAAGGTATTCATTAAGAACGGAAATGATTGCTCTAATTTTATTACGGTGGAATGTGAGATTTATATTTCACATTCGGGAATCTATTCATGAAGAGCAAAACGTAATTTTAGGGCATAACTTTAAAATTGATTTGAAACTTATTTAATTAATAATATATTTGAGAATTTGTTCGACTTTAATTTAAATCACTTCATCACGAATTACGAGCATGGAGAGGGTTTTACCGGAACAAAGATGCAACGGTACTGACGGCTTACGAGACAGAGAGGAAACTTGAAATACGATCGCTAGTCGATGATCGAAGTCCTATGGCGGCTTGCATCTAACAAGTCTTACGCCCTTTGACTAATGAATACGAAAGGAAGTACTTTCTTCCTTGAGAAATTTAAATAAGAGAATATGATCACCGACCAGCCTAACGGAGCAGAAGATTGCCCTGCGTCAGCAACGTTCAATGATGATGACTTGATAGTCATCGTTGAAAAATAAAACCCATGTAGAATGCTCTACGTGATGACTTGACCAATTAATTAAAGTCAAACGAGCTTTTATCGAACTATTTTAAAACATTTATAAACTATATTAATTATGCCCTAATTATCGTGCACTTCCTGAATATTAATACAAACTAACAAAAGTTGAATTAAAATATATTTAACCCTTTATCGACCCTTTTGCAAAAACATTTTAAATATATATATGGATAAATAAATCAACATTAGTGAAGCAAGAAAATACCATTTTAACATTATATGAATATATATAAACACTTGTAACTTAGGAGCTGGGGACATAGGTGAAAAACGGAGCTAATAGTTTATTATTAGCCAATTATAAAAATCATAAACATGTAATATTTTCTTTCGACTCGATGATTGATAGAACTTATAAATTTAGTTCTAATGGGTGAGAATTACTATTTGAAATTAATATTATAATATTTGCGTGAGGCAAATAGAACGGGGGAGCTCATCGAGTTGAAAGATTATTGGCATATAATTTTAAATAAACGACATTAATAAAGCATACAAATATATATATTAAATGAACCGCCAGGTAAGAAAAGAAAAAGTTTAAAGACTAGAGATTGAAAGAATTACGCTATAGATTTACAGTAGCATTTTATAAATATTTTTACATTGAAGAATAAAGAGCTCTTAAATAGGAGGAGAGTAAAATAAAGTTCGAACTGGCCAGAAAGTTTAACGTTCATTATAGAAATATATTACCCCTTCCGCTGGTCCTTAAGTTGCACCTCCAAGTTGTTGAAAACGTAGGCATCATTGGTTGACTACTGGAACAGTATTTTAGTAGCTTTCATAATTTTAGCAGAATGATCGGTCCGGAAAAAGGTTCAGCAGCTCCATTGAAGATTTCTCGGGACTTTAGGAACCGTAGCCAGATTCCTGATGTTCTAGCCCTCTATCATGATGAAATACAAATTAATATGCACAGAGTTCACTGCACTACTCTACAACAAAGCTAGCCTTTTTCTCCTGACTTTTCAGGGCTATATATACTGTTCACTGATGCCTCCGGCTAGCGCTCATTTTATTATCAATGTGTTTTTTTATAATTAGTTGTTTTCAAATACATTCCCTCGATAAGGCTTTCAAACTAATTAGCTTGAATTCCTTCTCTAATTGAAAATGAATTCTTAAAATCTGAAAATGATTTAATTAGAAAAATGAATCCTTATCTTTTTCCAATTCATAAAGCTTTACTATTGTTTTTAAGAATTTTAAAGCTTATCGAAGGAATGTAGCTTTTAATCACCGAAACTTTACAAATTATTTAAAGGTGAAAAAAAAACAAGTATTCCCGACGCAATGAAACTTTCGAACAATTATATATATTTAATATTTACAAATATATATACGCACAATCCACGCAATTTAATATATATAAATTCATGAATATTTTATCATGAATTTATTTAGAGAATTGATCAATTTTAAACTAAATTAATTAATTTTGCTACGCATTTGAAATAAGTTATTCATTATGGAAATTAGCGTGGATTGAATGTATAAAGCCCCATTGCATCGGAAATTTAAGGTTAGTATTAGGGTAAATAACATGAAGCTAGGATTGAACTCAGATCCGACAGCTTCAATGTGTATAGGCGCGCACAGCCACATAAGTTTATGATCGAAATGTGGTACCTTATGATGAGTACCTTTGGGAATTACATCAGTGTAACCCTATGTATGCATTTCAATCAGTAATAAATAAGTTGGTGGTATTTATATTTGTGCTGCTAATATACATGTTTAAACCCATTATTTTTTAAAACATATTTACCTCAGTGCAACCTTCTTAAATAAATAATTTATAAAATTTGCTTGTCATGCCGTGCGTAAAAATAAAATGTATAAAAAATAGAATGCTTGGGGGGAGAAGGCGTAGACGTAAATGGTCCTTAGGAAAATGATAGTCAACATTTGTTTTTGTATATAATCTTTGTAAAAATTACTAACCGAATGTCTTGTAAATGTTTTCGTTAACCCTTTGAACGATGATTATATAATTGGCCGAATGAGTTAAAAATCAAAACTTGTAATTGGCCAACTCACAACTTTAACAAAATCTATTGTTAAAATAGATCACTTTTAATAATATAAATACGTTAGTTTCATTTGTAAAAAGTATATTACTGAATTGGCAGATTACGAAAGCAAACGAAAATCTTTTCAAAAATAAAATTTGATTTATAATTTAAAAAAATATTCAATTGCGGTGAAATAAAAGTAACCGCTATTCAACCAACCAAAAAAGATTGCTAACGCAATCTTTTTTTTTTCATTTTAAAGTTATGATCAATATGTAGCAATAAATAAATAATTCTTGGTAATATCTTAACTATTTTTCTAAAATAATTTGATTTTTAGTATTATTTTATCAATAATAATTTGTAATTCAATTCAAATATTGTTTAAAATGTTGTAAACATTCGTTTATCATTTACGTAATAAAAATCAAAACGAACGTAACTTTTTACTTTTTGGCAGCCATTTTCCTTTCTGACAGAAGTGGGACAGCCAATAAGATTCAAGAAAAGTTGGTGAGGAGGCGGTGCTTTGGTTTTGTTTGACATATATGGTCATTTTTATTGATTTTTTACTTGTAAATTTATTCTGAAGAGGGCACCATCTTACAGAACTTTTGATTTTCTTTCTAATGACGTATCATATGTATACGTGGGATAAAAAGTAGCCGATTTAGAGTGATGTCAAATCTTCTCATTTTTAGACGAGTCATGCATTATAAGAGTTAATCATGTACCGTAATTACTAACCCTAAGTAAAATATATTTTTTTTGTTTATTTTTTTTAAGCAAATTTACTGATATGTCATGGGCACATACGACGTTACATTATTTTTTTTTATTATTAAACATGAAAAAAATAAAAGTTCGCAAATAAAATTTCTTTTTTAAGAATTAAAAATTGAAAATTAAAATTCTATACTAAACTCATATATATATTTAAAATCACACAGATGAGAAATTAAAAAAAAAAACTTTATTAAAAAAAAAAGAAAAAGTATTTTAAAACTAAATTGTCAGTAAAGATTTAAAGATAAAAATATATCTAAGTTTGTACAAAACAAATTAATTAATGTTATTAAAAAAATGGAAATGATTAATTTAATTAGTCCAAGTACACTAGCCCTTGGGCATTTAAATGTATAAGCAATGGTCAGATAGGAAAACAATAGAAACTAATGGCCAATGAAAAAAATCCATCGGGAAATCGAACCTCAATGGAAGGATCATCATCATCAATGACGTAATGTCCATTGGATCCTAAAGTTGTATATAAAAGAAAAGTTTGGAAATAAAATAGTTAGTGAGTAAATAAAATTTAAGAGAGGATGGAAATGTATTAAGTCAGAGAGTTGGAGGTGAAGGGATTGAAAGACGCACTTTCATTTCCTTCAGTTGTTATAAAAAAAAAGAAAATGAAACATCGCTTTTCCTAAAAGAGGACCAAAGGATCATTGAGGGATTTAACGATGAATAAGTCAAATGGCCAACAGAATACCAATCTCTTTAGGATGGCGTGGGAATTTACGTTCAAACGGCAAGCAACGGATAAAAAGGAACATTTTAAAATCATAAGAACTTTATGAACTCTAAGTATTTAAATATATTTCTAAAACTCCAGCCATAAACAATAAGAACTTTACTTCTAAAACTTGTTCCGTATTTAAATAATTGCAATAGAATCCTATCTGACCAACTTTATTTATTAATAAGTAATTTTAATTTGATGTATTTCTTTTGTAAAATCATTTCCATTTTTTTTTGTTCTTTTAAGTTTTTATTATGATTTCTGTTTTTCGTTAAATTAAATTATATAAATGTTAAACTTATGTCGGGCATGAATGGCTATATAGATTTGTAAAGTTTATATTAGGGGAGGGTAATCTTAGGTTATTTGTTTTGTAGTTAAATTGGGTCAATGGATTGGATATATTGGTGTAATTAGTAGATGTAGTATGAGATTCACTACGGGCAGAATCGTTTTATACACCGCACACTTCCATTTGCCTGCAGAATGCGATCCAAGTCAGCAAAATGACCGCAGTCTTTTCCTATGGAGTTTTTTTTATTGCTCTTATCGTCAGATAGATGTAGTATTCCTATCTGATGAGAGGCAATTTCTTCTCTTAACCTAATTGTGCTGCTGTATTCATATTACATTGAACACATCGATATATCAGATGGATTGATGTTGTTTTAACTGCGAACTTTTGGCCTAAGGTTAAATAAGGATAGAATATTTTCTTTTCAAATGCAAATCTATGTAGTCTATTTATACTCAACTCTAAATAAAAATGCATTAAAATTAAGTTGGGTATAGATGCTTACATGGATTCGTTAACGGTTACTTATGTTTGTTGGTTTTCATATTCGATTAGAATATATAAGTCATCGATGTCAATGCGGCATCTTATGATGAATGCCATTGGGTTTATTGTATTCCCTCTGCAATTGATGTTATCAATGACTTTGTATTTTGATCAGTTATGTTTATTTTGAAATGTTTTTAAAACATGCAGTCTATGTAACCGATCTATACTTGGCATTATAAAACAAACTTTCATAAAAACATCTGTGCGAACTTATAAAAATTAAAATGTAAACTTATAATATTATAAAAATTAAAATGTAAATTTAAATTCTAAAATCAAGTTAAAATCCAAAGTAAAAATTATTCTAAAATAATGCTAAATTTTATATATATGTGCGTAAATAAATGTTTGTGTGTTAATTTCTGGCAGTGGCTTATTTTATTCCTTTTTTAAAAAAATTATTCTTAGATAAGAATTTATTATAAAATATAAATCTCTGCTGTTCCACTAAGGTGTGACAATGGGCTAATGATCGGAATCGAAATATATAAAAAAAATATTTTTTTTTTAACTTACGTATCTGCCTACTATATACATTTTCTAGGTTCAAATGCCTAGTGGTGCTTTGTAGTGCAGATTACATTAGGTTGATTTCATCCGGATCATTATAATATATATATATTTCTGAGAATAAATATTCTGGGGTTCGACATAAGGAGCACTCTAATTGTGTTACCAATAGATGTTATTGATCTGTATATAAAATCATTCTTTAGTGAAACAATAATTGCAGAATGATCTGATAATGATGAATTTTTTATTGTTAGGCTGATCATGTGATGTAACACTGGTGAGTAGAAGACCAGGTCAATTAATAATGAAAACCTGCCATTATTAAATGTTATTGAATTCTGTGGGAGATAGCCTTCCCCACTCATGAGTGGTATGGCTAGTAAGTGCAACCATTTTTAACCCATTGTATAACATGTTGAAATCACCAAGTAAAATTTATGGATGTGGTGAGGATGCTATTTTGGAATTTATAATTTGAATGACTTTATTAATTGCTGTATGATTTGGAGGTAAATAAACAAATGCTTCATTCAAGGTAACTGTTTTATCATGTAAGGTTATAATTAATATGTGCGCATATATATATATATATATATATATATATATATATATATATATATATATATATAATCAATATATATATATATATATATTATTTTGATTTTGAATGAATAGAATGGGTAGGTTTTCATTACTACTACTCCTGTTCCTGCTGAGAGTGAAAATGATGCTTGGGAGAATGCTGAGTATTCTTGATTATTAAGATAGTTAGATGGATTAATCTGAGATTTATTATAAATTTTTGTTTCAAGAAGTTCTAGCAAATGAGGTTGTATAATTTCAAGCCATTTTATTAATTGATAGTTTTTTTTCTGGTGAGTTTAATCCACGGATGTTTAATGATGCTATTTTTATTTTTATTACAGTTTCACTCAATAAAAACAGAACACACCTGATGCGATAATTAGATTGTAATTTTATATAGTTTAAATAACTTGCACAAATTATGACAAAGAATTTTTATGTCTGGAGGTTCTACTTCCTCCCTCCTGTGATAATTTTTGCACATTTGCTTTTTTATTGGTGCTAAGGTCTTCATCTGAAGTGTATTCAAACTCAGTATCTGTTGAACTCATATTTGCTTTTCTTAATTTTTTTTATGATCTAATACATGGGGCATATCATCTCCACTGATATGAATAGGCACTGCTGTATTTTTTCTGCTTCATGGTCTGCCTGGTTTTCAGTTGGCAGTGTCATTTATTTTTGGGTCTGTAAGTGGCAGGCAAGGCACAAGATAGAATATCTTGTGAAGTTTTGTTAAGGGGTGTTTTTGATTGTTTGTGATTTTGGCAATCACTTTTTAATATTTCTTGTTGAGATGAGCTATTTTCTTGTAACGCTGGTTTATCCTCGTCATTCTGTGATTGATTTTTGGGTAAAATTGATTCACTTTCATCATTTACTGATTGCTCTCTGGTGATGTTTAGATTATCTGTTACATCATCATTAATTGAATTATTTTGATAGCAAATTGTAGTTGATTCACTTATTGGTTTAGGAGTGAATTCTGTGTTATTTACTGGCACATTTCCACATTGATGACTTGAGATTGCTCTCATATCACAGTGTTTACATTTAAGTTTTGGGAAAGCATTTATAATATGCCCTCATTGTTTGCAGTGAAAACATTGCAGTTTAAGTCCATGAATTATTAAGAGTAGCTGTGCTTTGTGATTGGTTATAAGAGTGGGAATATCATTTGGATTTACATTTTGATTTAATTTAACTTTAAAATGATAACTGTTTCCATAGATTGGTATCGGAGTTCCTTTTAAATATATAGGTTGAAAGGCAACAACAGCTCCAAACAGTTACACTAATTTATTGAGGTCATTTATTGTATAGTTAAAGTACGTATTTTTGATTGTGCCGGTAATAAATTTTTCTCTATATTAGTTAACTTTTACTAAAGCATATTTCCCTAACATTTTAATTGTTTTATCAGATTTGTTTTTTTTCTTCACTATAGAATTCAATAGCAAGATATCGAGAATTAGGATGATCTGCAATGCACAATATAGAATCCCATAAATTATTTGTGCTTAATTCTTCATATAGCAAATCCTTAGGAAATCTATATCTGTAATTGCAAGGATAACAGACCAGTCAGTAAAGAAACATTTAAATGACATAAATAAAGCACATGGGATGGTTGTATTAAAGCATTCAGAAATTTTTATTAGACTTTCATTAGTCCAGATCTCTTCTTCTATTGTATTAACTGGTAATGGATCAAATTCTGAAATCATATCTAGTTTCATTAGATCATTCATTGTTGAATGACAAAATCTTGAAACTGGAGTTTTATTTTTTCCCACATTCTGAGGAAAATCTCCTTTTTTAGTGGATGCTTTGATTGCATCAGCATAAGAAATGCTTGCTGCATTCAAAGAGATCGCCATATTGGACTAAAAAAAATAACCGCTTGCACACAAATTCCTCATAGGAGGAGTTTTTTTAAGTTTAAAAAACTATATATACTGAATATTGGGTTGCTTAGAGTCAATACAGTTTATTTAAAAAAATAATAAATTAGTTTTATTATTACTAAAAATATATAATGTATCCTACCGATATCTATGATCACCAAACCAGCTGGCGCAAGCACACTCCTATTATTATTATTATTATTATTATTATTATTATTATTATTATTATTATTATTATTATTATTATTATTATTATTATTATTATTATTATTATTATTATTATTATTATTATTATTATTATTATTATTATTATTATTATTATTAGAGAAGATATTAATTAGTATTAAAGTTTATCGGCTTAACGTTTTCGAGGATCCATGCCTCATATTCATAGCCTTCATAAAATGTATAATAAAATATGCAAATACAAATATTCAAATAAGCTAGTATTACGTATCCCATTTCTTCGAGATCTCGAAGCAAGTATCCTTTCTATTAATGGCATGGATGTTTCCATTGATGTAAAATGCCTATTTTTTTTTGTGATCATTTGATTCTGAGCACAATATTATGGGATTGGCGGGTGTGAAGTTGTGTCCAAATTGTTTAGTATGCTCCAAGAATACAGAGGACATGTTGCTGTTTTTCTGAGCTCTGTTAAATGTGTAAATATGTTGGCCCAGTCTAGTATTGATTGTAGCTTTCATTTCACCATAATATATAGCACGGCATCCAGCCTGAGGGCAGGCAATAGAGTACACCACGTGTGGGGTGAACGATCGATCAATGTGGTCTTTAGAGTTGTTAAGCAATCTATTAGAATTAGGTGGAGTTCTAACTACTATGTTAAATTTATCATTTAATGCTTTCATTAGTTTGTTACACGTCCTCTGTATTCTTGGAGCATGCTAAACAATCTGGACACAACTTCACATCCGCCAATCTCATAATATTGTGCTCAGAATCAAATGATCACAAAAGAAAAATAAAGGAGGCATTTTACATCAATGGAAACATCCATGCCATTAATAGAAAGGATACTTGCTTCGAGATTTCGAAGAAATGGGCTACGTAATACTAGCTTATTTGAATATTTGTATTTGCATATTTTATTATACATTTTATGAAGGCTATGAATATGAGGCATGGATCCTCGAAAACATTAAGCTGATAAACTTTAATACTAATTAATATCTTCTCTAATTAACAATTATATATTTTACATATAGTGAGAAGTAAAGCTATATTTATTATTATTATTATTATTATTATTATTATTATTATTATTATTATTATTATTATTATTGTTGTTATTATTATTATTATTATTATTATTATTATTATTATTATTATTATTATTATTATTATTATTATTATTATTATTATTATTATTATTATTATTATTATTATTATTATTATGTTTTAAAGGTAACTTTATTCAAAAACAAGTGGTTACATTGGTTGTTGATTATACATAGTGTTATACATAGGTTTACACAGTTATTACATTAAGTCTGTATGTTTGATTAGAGTCTCTTTGCACTTAAAAATTGACTTTTTAGAAATTAGATAGTGGCTTTCACAATGTTTTAGATTTTTTCACACTTTATGAAATATTTATTGTCCAAGTTTATGTGCAAAATAAATCAATGATCATGGTTTCAGTAATTTTTTCATGTTTTTGCAACAATGAATTTCATGTTTGCCTTTGTCCTTTTCTATTATATCCTTTATTATAAAGTGGCCTGAATTTAAAAAGAGACCACATTGTTGCTAAGATATTAGGTGGTGCAATAATGCTGTCTCTTTCTTTTATTTTTTGCAATTTGTTCTTATAGGTGTTAGAGTGCCTTCTCATGTTGTTGCCCAGTATAATAGTGCATCTGGTACACCAGAATGCATATAGGCTGAAAAGGGCTGCCCTTATGGTGGGTATTCCATTATTTTTGAATGTTTGTAGAATCTCATCTATTGTGGTTCCATTTTACCTCTATCCGCCAACCATCATCTGACTTACTTTTTCAAGTCCTGAACAATTATGTATGAAATTGTCCTGTGTTTCCTCATCCCTGTGACACAGCATACACAAGGGATCTATATTTACATAGAATCTTCTGTATCTTATAAAATGACTTGTAGATAGTGCTTTCAAATTGACTTTAATTATGAAATCGTAAAATTTTGGTTCCAGGTACCATTTCCTAAATTTTTTAAGTAATTGGCTGTTATCAATTCCTAATACAGATATTTGGTTATTCTCAGATTGTTTTTGTGTTAGGAAATCATGTATTTGCCAATATGTATATTTTATTGGACTGTTCAGCGTTACTTTGTTTTTGATGCTCTCAATGCTTTCAAGCAACATAAAGATATAATTGTTTGTAGGTGGTGGGCGATCTGTGGGTGTGATTTCCAATATTGGTTCAATATCTGGAAACCTTTTGACTATGGCTATTAGCAGATTTATTGTTCTTTGTGTCTGAAACACTGATATTGAGTGAAGTCCCAGACCATTCTATTTTGTTGGTTGGTTAAGTTGCTTTATTGAAATGGCAACTACTTTCCTGTTCCATAGTAGTTTGCTACAAAATGAATTAATTGAGGCTATAAATGGTTTTGTGAAACTGATTATTGGTAAATAGTAGCTTATTTTTGACATTATGAGTTGAGTGAATAATGATATTTTTGCGTATATTGATAGCTATGATCTGGATAATGATTCTGTGATTTTTTCTGCATCCACTTTGAGTTTGTTTTGTATTGTTGTTCTCATTTGATTTATTCCCAGATAAAATGGAAAACCTAGAAAACTGCTGGGCTTTCCCTGATAAATTTGTTTGTTTACTTTTCCTGTAAAAATTGTCCAAGCAGCTGACTTATTGATATTGATTTTAAGTTTGAATTTTTTTTTTATATTCTTCTATGATGTTTTGTAGTGCTTGTAGTTGCTTTTTTGATGTTAGGAATATTGTGATATCATCCATATAAGCTATATAAGGAATGTATCTTTTGGTATTTGATATTAACACTCCCTGTATTTTTCAATTTCTTCCAATAAGGGGTTTGTGTAGGATGTGAACAGTAGTGTATTCAGTGGTGACCCTTGTGGTATTGATTGAGTGGGATAGAATGATGACATTCTTCCATTAAGTGTGATAGGTACTTCTCTGTTTAAAAGTAGGTTGGCTATTGCATAATATTGATCGTGGTATTTGGGTTTCCTTTAGTTGGTTTAGTAAGATTTTTATTGGTGCCGAGTCGAAAGCACTTTCAAAATCTAGTTGTACTGTAATTGGAGCATTTTTTTTCTTCTTAATTACTGAGTTAATTATAGTTTTAAAGATTAGTGCTGCCTGACCTGTGGACGAGCCTTTCTTTGCATACTGATGTTGTGATATTTTTGTCAATATAAATGGTTCAATTTTCATCTTTATTACTTTTTCTAGCAGTTTAATTCCTAAAGGCTCCATTGAGATAGGTCTTAAGTTGGTGATCTTGGTAATAGGTTC
The DNA here is from genome assembly GCA_028023455.1 of Epiperipatus broadwayi. NCBI lineage: Eukaryota > Metazoa > Onychophora > Udeonychophora > Euonychophora > Peripatidae > Epiperipatus > Epiperipatus broadwayi. The sequence continues at coordinate 7,501,849 of JAQFVV010000056.1, read as the reverse complement.
TTGTTTTTTCATAAATGGTACCATTGATATCTTGTATAATCCCTGTATGCTATAAATTTTTTGTGATATTTGATTTGCCAATTAACACAGGTATGTATTTGTAATTTGGCTAAGATCTGCAAGTACAAACTGTGGAATGCCTGGAGGTCCTGGATCACATGTGGGTGGGATTGATTCTAACACTACCTTAAAATCCTCGATTTTAAATGGCATCTCATCTTCAGTTGTTCTAAAATAATCTTCTGTGGTTGTGAATTGTGCATGCTTAGTTAGCTTTGTTTTGAAATAGTTATATATAGGTGTAATCATGTTAAATCCTTCTGTAATTTTATTTTCCGATTCCAGCACCATAGGAACTTTATTTATGAATGGGTACCCCAAAGCCCGCCTAATATATCCGCATGTCCATGTGTGCGGCTGTGCTAGGCAATTTTTTTTCTTTTTTATGCTTAGATATTGTTTTAATTTATTGCAAGTCTGTTTATAGAGCTGGGTGAGTTTAATTATGCTTGTTTGATTATATTGAACCGGTTTAGATAAACTGATTCGTTTGTATATTTCATCTGCTAATGTAATTAGCCTGGAGGGAGAGATTGATTTTTGTGTGATATGGTTTATATTAAATGAAAGCGTGTTAGTGTAAGCTATGTATCTGGATATCGGGTCTAATTCAAGCTGATTTATTTTATTTATCATTATATAAATTTCTGAAAAAAGTGACTCCATAGTATTGTCTGGTAGTAGGATCCTGATCGTTTTTTGCAAATTAATTATTGCACTGCGGTGTGTATTTATGTCTAGCATTATTATCTGCACTGCATGGTCTGAAAAAGGGGTTGGGGAAATGCTATGTCTATTGAATGGTGTAGCATTGGGGAATAAAACATTAGATCTATTAAAGTTCCATGTCTATTGTTATAAAAGGATATAGAGTTAGGTGGTAAAAAATCTTCTGCACTCATGATTGGAAATGTTAACTGATGTATCCATTTCGTAATAAATTTCTTATAACTTATGTTAAAATCTCTCATAAGAATAGTTGGGTAGGATTGTTTGAGAGGATTGAGTTAATTGTTGTTATTATTCTGTTAATTAGAGTTGGCCCTGGTGGTATATATACAAATATAATATTTATTAAGAAGTTTTTATTATTAAATGTGGTTATTAATAGATTTGCATGTATGTATATTATTTTAAACATTGTAAAGGGACTTCTTTGGCTAATAAATATTCCTGTTCCACCTGAGGGCGTTAGTGTGTCTCTAGAGCATGTGCAGAAATCCATTTTACTCATAAGTTGTGCTGGATTTATCTGTGATCCATTATAGATTTTCGTTTCTACGAGTCCTAATATGGTAGGTTGGAGTTGTTGTATCCAGTGATTGATTTCTTGTATTTTTTTACTTCGAGTTTAATCCCCGAACATTTATTGTGCCTATCTTAATTTTCATTGAGTTTAACTTATATTGTGAGGGAGATTTAATTTGGACCATGGCGTTTTTTTTCCTGTGGTGATTCTGTTTGTATTTGGATACTTATGCTATAGTGTGGTGTTTTTTTAAATTTTTTTGCTTCTGGTGTGGTTAGTTCTATTTCCATCTCTTCTGCTGTGGTTTCTTCTGTTAAATTAATCTGATTATCTTCTTCCTCATTCATTTTAATTTTCTTACTTTCTCTTGTTTTTTTTTTTTGTGTTTTCTTCCTGCTTTCAATTGATGTGCTTTCTAGCATTGGATAGTACTGTGTTATTTTATCCATGATTTCTGTGGTCATTTTATTTATTATTATGCTTTCTGATTGCTCATCATTTTCATTCGTTTTTCCTTTAAGCTCTTTTGGTAGGTTCTTATTTTCTTTTTCCTCCATTCTATTTAAATTGGGCGGTGAAATTGGGTGGGATTTTACTGCTTTGATTTTCCTTATTTGTTTTAATTTCTCTTGTTGTTATAGTGTTTACTGGATTGCTAATTCTTTCATTTCTATTAGATATGTTGTTTTCCTGGGTGCTTTGTAGTGTAGGGTAGTTTAACTTGTCTAGTTGGTTATTTGTGTCTTCGCTTTCTGTAACGTTTCCTGAGTTTTTTGATGTATTGTTTTTATTTTGCTGTGTTTGTTTATTGCATTCCGTTTCAATATGTCCTCTTCTTCCACAATGGAAGCAACCTGGTTTAAGCCCTCTGATGTAAATATATAGTGTAGCTTCTTCATCGGTTATGTGTGTGGGAATATTCTCCGGGTCTACTTGTTTATTCAATTTAATTTTGAATTCAAAGCTAATGGTTAGTACGGGAATTGTTGCTTCTTTAATGTATTTTTGCTGGAAGAAAATGACTTTTCCAAAAGGATTCATCATTTTTTGGAAATCTTCCATGTTGTAGCCAAAATATGTATTTTTTAAGATTCCAGAGATATTTTTATACTTATTCTCATCGACTGTTATTAGTGCGAAATTACTTAGCATCTTAATTCGGTTTCTAAATTGTTCTCTTCACGCATTTTCATAAAACTGGACACCACATATCTGCTATTTGGATGGTTGCCTATGCATTGTACTGATTCAAGCATATTATTGTCATGCAGTGTTTCTATTAGAAGGGATTTGGGGAAACTGTATAGTGTGCAAAGTCTATCTGTTACAGCGAGTACTATTGATTTATCGGTGAAGAAACATTTAAACATCAGGAAAAGTGATCAAGGTATTGTTTTGTTGAATTTCTCTCCAATTTGTTCCAGCATTTCATCAGTCCATTCAATAAGAGGGGGGTGGGTGTCATTTTTATTTTGATCCATAAGATTCAAGTTTTCCAAATCATCTGCTGTTGTTTTCCTGAACCTAGGACCTTTTGCCGGGCTTACATAATCTTGGGCATTTTTTGATATAGAAGCATATGACTTTCTCGTGCCCTTCAATGGATCACCCACCTGGTTAATCGGTTGAGTGGTCACCATTTTAAGTTTTTCAATTATTTTTCAAAGGTATGTTTAAATTTCTTTTTTTTTTTAAACAAACACTAATATATATAACCATTACAATTCAGTTATCCACAAAATTATTGAGTTTTGTAGATTTGATTTTTTATCTACTCTTATAAAAAAATTAAATTTGGCTGAAATTTTGGCATTAGTTATTAGATCTGCTAGCTTTTAACTATGCATTTGTCTATTAGCATTAGGTATGGATTTTCGATAAAAAAACTCTTTGGGTTTTCCTGTCCTTTTTTACTCTTTTTCAATCAAAATAATTATTTGAGTGTTTTAAATTGTTTTATTGGACATTTTTATTAGTTATTAGCAAATAAATCTGCCTTTTATCAACAAAAAAGCTAAGCGGTTCTTTGCTTACCTGCTACTAGGTTTATATCCAGGTGGCGCTCTCTATTATTATTATTATTATTATTATTTTAAAGTACAACATAGAAAAATTTTCATTTTTCTTTCATCTACATCCATGAAAAAAATCCAGGCTACAGTATTAGTTTTTGTCTTCTTTGAAAGAAATAAAATGAAAAAGAAGAATTAAAGAATCTCTATTATTAAAAATTTATGATTCTGAAACAATTAACTTATTTAAAGTTATTTTAATATTAAGGGTGTGTGGGATGTAAATGAAATTGTTGATAATATTTAGTATAAATTTGTTGATTATCTTGTAGTTCTTTACACTTGAAAAATTTGATTGTAGCAGTGAAGCCATTGTTTGTGTTTTAGAGTTTATTTTCTTCAGTTAGTCTGGTTTAGTTATGAATTTAAGATAATCTTGATTATTTTATTGACTACTTTAGCTTTAAGCTTTTTATGTTTATATATATGTTTAAACAAACAAACAAAAGAAATAATTAAATAAGTCATATTATGCATTATTAAAATAAAAAGAGAATGAGATGATAGAAATTAGTAGAAATATTTTTATGCAAAGGTTAATAATAAATAAGATTAAATGTATATGATGTAAGCTGTTACATTTTATGAAAAAAGAGAAACCAACATTGTGAATTATGGTCTGTATATCACAATATTGATGTTGGAAGAGTGATCAGATTCCATATGGCTTCTACAATATCAATAGGTGGAGACCAGATATCTGCTTTTAATTTTTGATAACTTATTGATAAAAAAGGATTTAAGTTTCAGAGATTTTGGGTTAAATATAAAATGATATTCCAGGAACCAAAGCATAAATAAAATGAACACTGATAATCTTATATTAGAAATAGTCATAGGACTGCTAATGTTAAAGATTGGTTTCATGTTATAAATGCTATAAATTGTAATGTGTAGTACATTCATAGACAAAATATTTGTTTTCTTTTCTCTATATGTAACAAGCACATTGCATAAATATTCGCACATTCCATTTTCCCAGCGTTGTTGATAAAGTTTTGAGGTTGATTTTTTATTATGAAATCTAAGTATTTAAGCTTCAAATGACAGAACTTGAATTTCAATATATTTTCTTTATTAGAAATAATAAAAAAAATAATAAGAAACTTCCTTAAGCTCTGTATTAATGGTCAAGTTTTAAGAGTCTCTCAATGCTTACTACATTAGATTAATAGTGGTGAATAAATATTTAGATATGGTAATGAATAAGGTATTTATGAGCTTTTTTCTAGTAGATGATAGTGCACCTATAGAAGGTAGAGGAATATATGATTGTATATAAGGAAAAAAAGACAATGAATTAAGTCAATATATTGATTGCTCTCAGTCTATAAAATATAGAGACATAATGCAAGGAATGACCATTTAATTTATGACATTCTACCATTTTTTATACATATGATATGGTTTTTTTTCTTCAAATGAGACTTATGCATAGAGTTTACCTTTTTTTTTAGAAAAAGAATTGGTGGAGGTGATGATGGGAGTTTAGTAGTTACTTTTGGAAATATATATGTTGTCACGGGAAATTTTACTATATATTGGTAGCACGAACTTAATTTTAAACTTTGCGTGTTTGGTTAATATACTGTAATTCAATACTAGTGTTATAAACACATAAACACAAACCTAATATTTAATAGCTTATTAAACCATGGGCTGAGTGCTTTTGAGAGACACAGCTCTCATAATCATAGCTCTTTGTGAAGTAACTGATTGTCTAATGTTATGCAAATCTATGCAAAGTTCCAAGTATTCAATTTCCTGAATATAGAATAACACATTTCCTTTCTGTTAATGGTGTTGCTGTCTATTGCAGTAAAGCAGGCCTCTTTTATTTTTTTTTCTCAAATGTTTTCCATCTTTGCAGACTAAGCTGATTATTTGCAGTTTGCATGGATGTCCTGCAATTTTTTGGTGCTGTGTGAAAATAGAATAGCATGCTAGATCGCATTGTGCTTTAGTATACAAATACTTATCTTGAGATAATTTCCAGTGCTGCTTTGGTCTCTCCATAGTATGAGACTTTACAATATTTGTCAGAGCATATGATATTGTAAACTGCTTGCAGAGTTTATATGAGAGTTAATTGGTCTTTTATGTTATTGATTAGTCTGTTGAAATTAGGAGAAAGCACAAGTGAAAAAGCTTTTATTAAAAATTGAATGAAGTTTTTGTGCATGTTTGGTATGTATGGCAATAATACCCTCTGTCTATCCACATTGAGGGTGTTGTTGATTGTTTTGTAACCATGTGATTTTCTGCTGACAATTCTCTATTTAAAACCTATTGATAGTCAAACTATTTGAAGTAAGAGGTCACATTCAACCCAATTCTAACGCATGCATCAACCATAAATTAGCAGGTCTTACATTTTTTATCCACAGAAAGCAGCAACTGTGCAAGTTTGAAGCTGATAAAAAATTAAATTTAGCAGCATACAGAGAGGATTTATAAAATATAGGTTTTAAACAGGGCATCATCATTAGAAAGATCATAGGCTTCAAAACAAAATAATCAACAACACACTCAATGTGGATGTAGACAGAGGCTATTATTGCCATACATACTGAACATGCACAAAAATTTTTGTTCAATTTTCAGTAGAAGCTCTCAGTTGTGCTTTCACACCACTCCCAGTTCCAATAGACTAATCAATAACACAAAACTACTGACTAACTCTCACTCAAACTCTGCAAGTGGTCTACAACATCATATGTTCTAACAAAAATTGTAAAGCCTCATACTATGAGAAGACCAAAGCAGCACTGGAAACTGGATTATCTCAACATAAATATTTGTATACTAAGGCACAATCCGATCCAGCACACAACTCCATTTTTGCACAGCATCAAAAGCTTGCAAGACATCAATGTGAAACTGCAAGTAATTAGCTTAGTCTGCAGAGAGGGAAATGATTTGAGAAGAAAGATAAAAGAGGCCTGCTTTATCACAATAGACAGAAATGTCATTAACAGAAAGGAAACATGTTATTCTATATACAAAAATGGAATACTCAAACTTTGCATAGATTTCCATAACATTAGACAATCAGTTATTTCATGAAGAGCTATGATTATGAGAGCTATGTCTCTTGAAAGTGCTCAGCCCATGATTTAATAAGACATTAAATATTAGCTTTGTGTTTATGCATTTATAGCTCTAGTATTGAATTATATAGTGGTAGATAAATTTTTAGAGAGAATTTAACACCTTTTTAATTGAGGTCAGGAGACAGTTTTGTATTGCTAGTTTTAATATTTACTGAGGCTATAACCTCGATAATATGCGTATAAAATGCGATAGTAGGGACCTCTACAGGTGTTTTAACCACAAGCTTACGCTATGGTTAAAACACCTGTAGAGGTCCCTACTATCGCATTTTATATGCATATTATCGAGGTTATAGCCTCAGTAAATATTACTATGTAATCAATGTGCATTTAATAAATTTATAATTACTGTTAGTTTTAATAAATTGAAGGGAAGATGAATTGAGAAACTCAAAAACTGAGGAGGAGAACTGTCAATAGAAAATATTGGTTTTCTAATAAAGATGCTCCATGTTGAAGTTTTTTAAATTAACAATTAAAGTGAAAGCTGTGAATAATCTTCCTGTAGGGACAGTAGTTTTTTTATATAGAAGGAAAATTAATAAGTCATCCATTTATGAAATATGGCTGATCAAAACTATAAACTAAAAAGATAAAATAAAGATATAGAATGATCAATAATAGCCAGAATATGTAACTTTAAAAAGATGAAAGATGAGGATTTAATATGTAACCAAACTGTAACTTTAGAGATGGATGGTAGGCTTAGATATCTCTCTCCAATATTCATGGATATGTTTTATAAAATATATGTGAATGGACTAAGCTCAGAACTATACATATACTAATAATAATAAGAATAAAAGGAAACAATAACCATTAATAAGGCAAATACAAAAACATTGCAAATTAAGAGGAGACTTCTCATACTCTCTCTTTTAAAAATATATTAATTCTTAATGTTTTAAGCATATGGCGAAGAAAAAGGTTAAGTTACTTTTAAATCTTCTTTCACCAACGCATCCTTAAAATATCACCAATTGTATAATTATCATAATTATCTTTCACAATGATCAGATTTAATGTACAGTTCTGTAAAAAATTAATATAAGTATTCTTTTATTTTTGCCACATAACCCTTTCTTATAAATACAATTTATTCAAACCGCTTCAAACACTTTTTAGAAAAACTCTTTATTTGTACATATATATACACCTATGTTTTGACTGACCTGCAGTCTTCTTCAGAGCAAGTTTATTTTGATCTTCTAAATAAAATGATTTGGTATTAAATGTAATAATTCTTTCTTAAATAATATTGTAAATAAAATATATCTCTGGGTTCTTATGTCAGGAATTATTTTATAATCTATACTTTTATTCTTCTCTTAAATTTTTGAAAACCTAGCCAAAAATGTGATCCTAGCAAAATAACAATAGCAATAAGACATACCCTTATCATTAAGAACTAATTGAATTAAACAAATATAAAATTTTTTACAATTAAAATTAAACATTAAAAACTCTTATGTTTAAAATAATGATAAAACACTAGAATGACATACATGATACCATGAATAGAAAAGGGATTATATGGCTACCTAAAATATTGCATTAATCAGTTTTCTCTTACTCTTTTTCTAATATAATAGCAAGCAATCTTATTATCTTAATTAATGATGAATAAAGGCAAGTGATCTTCCAACTTTATTAAAATAAATGAAATTGACTAAAGTGATCTTATATCAAAAAATAAATAAATTGATTATTTTATTAAATAAATAATATTTTCATGTCAAGCATTGTTAGCTGAGAGGTTAGCGCAACCGCCTTGCAAGCAAGCAGTTGGTTGCAGACAGTTGTTAAGGGTTCACCTCCCACCGATGCTATGACACAAGAAAAAAAATTTTCCTTTGATGTTATCTTAACATCAGAAATACAGTTTAAATAAAGTGACTTTCATGTCAAATTCTTCGTATTCATGCACTCCCAATGCATAAATAAATAAATATAATTGTGTGCTAAAAATATTAGATTTCTGATACATGCAGATGATGATCAATGCAAATAGACTTGAATTAATAATAAAAATAATGTTTATTAATACTAACAACATTCAACAGACAAATCACTTATGGCTTACAAAATCATTAAAATAATTCCCCCAAAACAAAATAAAATAAAAATGATATGAAGGAAAATTATGTATTACAGTTTTAAAATAATGGTACTTATATTCAATGGTTAACAAAACCCTGTATAGCTTTGATAGTTTTAGTAAATTTTCATATTTAACATACTATCTTAGAGTTATAAAGGCCCTAGGTGAAAACATAGCAGTACCTTAAGTAAAATAAGCATACCAATCATTAGTTGGTAAAAAAAGCTGAAGAAAAATGTATACTATTTTTTTTCTCATGTGTCATAGCATCAGCTGGGAAGCGAACCCACTAACCCGAGACAACTGCTTGTAAAGCAGCCATTTTTGACATCTCGATCACCAATGCTTGATGTGTATACTATTTTATATAGCCACATATACAATTTTAAATTTAATATTAAACATTTCATCAGATTTAACATCTTGAAGTATTAGCTAGACTTATCAAAAACATCACTCAGATAAACCAAGAGTGTGACTAAAGATAAGAGTGGCATTCTACTGTACCTTTAAAATATTAAAGTGCTAGGATAAAGTCATGGTAATACCCTACCCATGGCTTTAAATAAATGTATCATTAAGAAAATCCACATTAAAAGATATAAAAGCAAAGGCAAACAATAATGATGGCATGAACTCAAGAAAAGCACTTATGCATGAGAGCAAAATAAGCTAGAACGTTGTAACTAGTTAGGAAAATGAGAATCAACCATTAGAAAAAAGGGGGTTGCCTAGATAAAGCATTACAAGCTTAACATCACAGGAATGAACAAGATACAACACTGGTATAAAATAATCCACAAGAGAGAGACTTTTGCTACATATCTTAAGAACTCACTGGAAAGATATAATAAATTATAAGAGAGACTATACTACATTTTTTTTTAAACAACCACAACTAAACGATGTGTAAAACTGATAAAACAAATAAAAGCAAAGTACAACTAAATATAAAATTGTGGCATAATAATTAAACAATAAAAAATATACACCAGCTTATAAATTCTTCCAACACTTAAACACATGTAAAAATAACTTTATAAAAGGACAAGTATAATGCATTTTAAAACATTCTTACTCTGACAATACTCTGAGAATTTAGAATAAAATATCTGTTAAACCATACACAAAATTGTACCAAAATGCATAGTAATAAATACATAGCATTTGAAATACAATAAATATTTAAAACCAATAATTATACCCATTACCAAAAATAATAAAAAGAGGCCATCTTGATATTCAACATTGTGCTGGATATAGTCAATAAAATAGTTCTTGAATATTCTGCAGACTTTCCAGGATATTGAAGTAACATTATAAATTACATTAACACACATAGCAATTTACAAAATACAAGGATGCAAATACTTGATGTGACTAACATAAATAAACATATTCATTCTGATTTGATGACTGAAAATTTAATAAACAGAATAACAAACATGGCAGACATTGTACATTTTATGTAGCATATTATATAAATAAACTTAGCATTTCTTTTGAAAGCACATATTTGTTATTTACTAATGATTATAATGAAGAGCAAGTTTCAAAAATAGTGCATGATACAGTTAAGAACAATTTTAAATTAATATCTCTGGAGCATATATTGAGCATAGCAATGAATAATTTAATGAAATTCTTGAAAAGTGAATATATTTAATAATCTGGAGGCAATACATTGAGAAATATATTTCATTCTTTAAATTTAATGCATACACAATAAAATCATTTTTAGAATGTTGTCATCTGTAATACATATTGACTATGAAAAATTAACTTCTTGTGAATATTAATCATGTTTTGCTATATCCAAAAGATGGGCTAATTGATGATTTGCATAAAGTTTGCATATTTTACATACATAATGATTCATATGAGTAAGTCATAACTGGTTATGATTATGAGAAATATACTTTCTTGAAAGCGCTAAGCCTATTTAATTTATTAATTATCATTTATATAGCTTTACATTACATGTGTGTTGGCACAATTTTATTATTATAATTTGATAAACATAAAGTAGAAATCTACGATTTATTAATTAATAAATGAATTATATATATATTTTTTAATGAAGCATTTAAAATAATAAAGCATACTAACTAAATATAAGTCCTTTATTCATAGTATACCCTTTAATCTGCATAAAGTTAAAGTTGAGTTTTATTTCTATTCAGTTGTAATTTTCTTCTAATGAGCAAATATTCTAGTATGGCATTAAGTCACATAAGTTTTATAAGTAAAACAAACAAATGCATATTAAAGTCTTTAATTATGCCATTAATTCCTTGGCAATAAATATAATGTCTTTAAAATGTAGGATTTATAAAATTCTTTTATCATTCAAAAAGTCTTGCAATTCTAATTAAATAGTACTTATTTTATTAAAAATGAAATTACCAAAAAGAACATATTTAAAATACGATAAAATATTTAGCTTGCATTAAATACAATGGTTGCATAAAGTTCATTGAAAAATAGATTATAATATTTTTAATATTAATATCAAATATTTTGAAAGTTTTGCATATATCCTAGAAATTATCTTTTCTAAATAATGTTTTAAATATAAAATAGATTACCAAAGTTTTTACAAAGCAGAAATAATATCTTTGATTATGCTCTATTATTGCAATAGATTAAAAAAAACAATTCCATACTTGAAATATTCATGGTAGAATTTACCATAATGCAATTCTTAGATGTTGAAAAGCTTTCACTTGTAAAATAGATCTGGGTTAATATTACTTTGTAATGCATATTGCTAACTTATCAAAATAAAATTAGTTAAAAGCAATTAAAACTAAACAATCTGGAAGATCAGTTGGATGTGTAGATCAGATGGTTGTGACTCTCCTTACATGTGACTTCTATAAAGCAAGTCATGTAATTAAATTTGTTTGATATGATTGACAATCAAAGTATAATTCCAATTGACCCAATTATCAAAAGGTTATTTTTTAAATATCTGAGGCAAAATTCTAAAAATAACTGCAATTAGTAAAATTCTAGAACTTTCTGGAGACAATCATCTAGACAAGAAGTTTAAACAAATAATTAATTAAAGATTATATCATCTTTTTAAATCAGGTTTTAACAAATTATTTAATAAACTGTAATATATTATAGTAAATAAAAAATACATTATTTAAATAGATTAAAGATTTACATTGTTTAATAAAAAAATAAATTTATATTGATATCATATTAACAATATTTACTTTAAAGATCTTTCTTAAGATCTCAAAATATATTCTTTTAATATTTTAAAATAAAAATATTTTTTAAACATTGGAAATTTTAAAATAATTTTGAGCATTAAACTTTAACCAGGAAGCATTTAAAAAAATGACATGCACTCCATACATACTAGCACTAAATTCTTTATTTAAAAATGCTATCTTCAATATAGGAGATAATTACTAGTTTTAAATAACATTTTTTTTGTTCAGCTAAACTTCTAAAATTCTCTAAATAGAACTAAATTGCAATATTATTGAAATTAAATAATACATTTTACTAGCAATATTCTATTCAAGATTTACTTTAAAATTTAAACTCATTTTAAAATTGTTTTAAGATATTTTAATTTAATGAAATATAACAACTAAACTAAGATAATTTCAGCTTTACTACTTTAAAAATTAAACTCACTAGTACTTTAAGTCAGTAATCATTTTATAACTAAATATTTAAAATTATAACAGAGTTACTTATGAAATTTACATTATAAAATTACACTTATAAAATTATGTTTAAGCTAGGGATATTATAATAGTCATTTTAAAATGGCTAATCAGTTAAATAAACATGTAATTATTATCAAACAATGGTTTTTATTGGCAAATTAAATTATTAATTTTTTTTATATAATAATATGTTATCACAAAACCTAATATTCAGCTTTAATACAAAATCTGAGAGTCACAATATATACATGTAATAATATTATAAATCAATGTCTATTTCTTCAAACCAATATTCATAATTTTATAATTAAATATTAGTAAATACAGTAATCAAAAATTTTGAAAAGAACAAAAAATATAATTATCACTTAGGAGCAATTGCTGCCTGCCTATTGATTAAGTCTTGCTTAATTAATAGGCAGACAGCAATTAGTTGACAAAGACTATGAAGATAATTGAAAGTGCTCCTAAATGATGATTATATTTTTTGTCCTTTTCAAAAGTTTTGATTACTATATTTACCAATATTTAATTATGAGATTATGAATATATAATGTAAGACAAATTTCATAATATTATTTCCAGGAGCTTTCATTTAAATTTGATACATAATATACATATTGTATAATCTTTCAGCTATGCATTTTGGAACAACTAATATTCCAATTTAAAAATTATTTTTCATGTTTTTTATTTTAGTGATTTAAACATTATTTATTGTTTAATTTTTACATTATTTAAAAAAATTGTTTTAACTATAAGTTTATAAGCAAAAAATAATCTTAAAAATAATATTTCAGCTTTTCAAGCAAAAATAAAAAGTAATAAATAAAATAAACAACCAAACAAAAAAAATAATTTTTAGTGTTATGGTTAAAAGAAATATTTTTAATGAAATTAAATTATTTTTAAATTTTTTATCAATAAAATGAATTTTGATAATGATTTCAGTTAAGCATTTAAATAATTTTTATAATAGTAAATTTCTACATACAATTGCAAAAAACATTCAAGAAAAATATTGAAATGGGCATTTCTTATCACAATTGAACATATCCACCTTTGTTTTACCACTATAACAATGTTTGTTTATTTAACTTGAACAATTAATTATTTATAATTTTATCAATGCATGAAGAAGATGTAAACCTGAAAGAAAGAATATAATATTTCATGTCTTCTAACAGTAGATAGTTCATATTTTAATGAGAGCTTCTTTATGTTTCCACAACTGATTATGTTTCTGCTAAGAAAACAAATATTTTCATAAAAACTGAATGAATACATCACTTAGCTACTTAAAAACAAATATTGAATAAATACACAAATAAATTATATATAAAATTAGATTTTCAAAAAAGCAATTTAGACACATTCATAAATTTTCTAAAAAAAATTTTTTTGCCAAATGCAAATACATTTAAATAAAATGAATACTAAAAAATAAATGTTTATTTAAATTTTACAAAAATAAGAAATGGTAATTAAACAGATTACATGTAAAGTGTTATTTTCAATTATTCAAAAGCAGAAGTCAATGTTGAAAATATAAAGTTGGTCATGTACACTTTAATAGTTCCTCACTCTTTTCTGAAGCTTAAACTTTGCCATTTTAAAATTCATTTTGCATTAGAAAATGCTGGCATATAGTAATTTTTTAAAGAACTAACTTCAATTAAAACATATTTTAGTTCCTGTCAAATGTACACAAAATTATAAAATATAAAAATTACAGATTGCTGAAAAAGAATCACTGTCAGCTGATCACAATGTAAATACCTCTACTTCAGAGTTCGATCTGAAAGGCTAATTTTAAAAATGTTTTTATTCTAAGTAAATCTATAAGGTAGAAAATACAATATTTCCTAACTAATTCAAGTAAAATCAGAAATGTAAAACTTTTTTTATATTTCATGTGATAATTTCATTGTTTTTTATTTTAGTTTTTTGGAAAATAATTTTATTTGATATAAACTTTATTCAAATTGAAAGCTACATATATGAAAAATTACCTTTACAATTGAATTTTAGCTTCCTGATTTGGATTACTTAGTTTGCATACATTTATATAATGGAATGTAAAAAAATGAAAAAATAATTAATTTATGAACACATAATGTATATATAAATAGCAAAATTGGAAAGGAATAAAAATCCTTATGCTGCTTTTCCACAAAATAGTAATCAAATAATAATAATAATAATTTTTTACAACAGCTATATAAATCATATAATAATTTTATATTTACAAGACTTCTACAAATCTGGTTAATAATTGGTTGATTAAAAATTAATGGAAAATTATATAAGGTGATATATGCATGTAATATTGTTTAACATATTGTTATGATATAGTCAATTGTTTTGTAATTATTAAATTTATATATGAGGGTTTTGATTTATATAGAAAGTAGGTTGAAGTAAAGAGGGGTTCCCCTCTTTTCTTCCAAAGTGTAAGCTTGTGGTTAAGACCTGTAGAGGTCCCTACCTTCAACTTTTCAAGTGCACATTCTTGAGGTTTATTGCCTTAGTAAATATTACTTATATTATTATTGTTTGTTTTAATTCCACTATTGGATACTGGATGGTTTTGTGAGGTGACTTGTTAACATTAAATAGATTAGTAGCATTTGAAAAGGGCATCAAAGCAGGTGCTGAAAAAAAGCTTTTTAATGTATAAAATTATTATTTGATTATTATTATTTTTTGATTATATATAAATAGGTATTGGTTTTTTAATTACAGCCATTCTTCAAATTTTATTTTTCATTTTCTTATTTATACGAACTTTTTATTATATGTTTTAACTTAGTGTTTTTATTCAATTTTTGACTAAAACAGTTATTGGGTGTGTGATTTTTTGAAATTATCTTCAGTGAATTTTTTATATTTGTGCTTATACAACTAAATCACTAAAATATAAATATATTTATTAGTCATTTAACAAGAATAAAAATAATTGAAGGTAAGATCTTGTTTGAAGTTTAATTTTTCTTATTTATTGTTATGTTTACTTTCCTTTTATTTCAGTTTAATTAGATTTTGCATATATTGGCAAACTTTTATACAGTTAATTATTTACATTTTTCTGAAAAAATACCTTTGTAAATTAAAGTGATGCTACTTTAATATTTGTCCACTTCTGAGTTGCAGATCAAAGTGCATTGTATTACTGTGTGTGCATATATATTTAAATCTTAAAAGGAAAAGTAAAATTGAATCCAGATATTTGTGTATAATTATTTAAAATAAAATCTGTAATAACTAAAATATTGATTTAGTAATACTTCTTAATATTTTTGAAAAAATTACAAATTGTTTAAAATTAAATATAAAATCTCTTTGATGCAAATATTTTAATTAACTTATTTCCAATTTTGACAAAAATGTAAAACCTTTGATGTAACAAAAAAGGTCTATTTTTGTCTAAAACAAGAATGCTTTTTTATAACAAATATAAAATTAAAAATTTTACTTAGAGGATTAAAAAGGAATTTTTAAAATTAAAACCTATTGTTGGTTTTGATGAATGAATAAATTAAAAACAAAACAGTTGTAGTATGGTTATACTCGTTTTTATTAATCGAGAAGGAAAATATAATATTAATATCATCTATGTTCTATATTACTTTTTACAACACTTTTTAGCAAGCCACTACTGACAGTTTCGATTGTTCCAGCAAGCTTCTTCAGAACTTCTACTTATATTTCCAAATCTTAACTCTTTTTTTCTTATTGCATTGTCAATATCATCTATGTTCTTTATTACTTTTTACAATAGTTTTTTACAACCCACTATTGACAGTTTCAATTGCCCCAGCAACCTTCTTCAGAACTTCTACTTACATTTCCAAGTTCAGAAGAATGTTTCTGGGGCAATTCAAACTATCAATAGTGGGTTGTAAAAAGCATTGTAAAAAATAATAAAAAGCATAGAAGATATTAATGTTATATGGATTTGGCAATGCAATAAGAAAGATAGTTATAAACTTCATAAAGAAGAAGAAAAAGACTTACTGTTACTACTTCTGTTTGTAAATTCCATAGTATTTATAATAGTGGGTTCACTTAAATTATGGTTATTATAGAAAATCTGCTTTAAAAGTTGGGCAGCTGCTCTTGATCTTAGATGGTTTCTCAGTGGTGTCTTCACAATCCAATATGTATAGTAAACACTGCTTGATGCATCCAAAGTTTGGAAATTATATAGTAGCTGAACTGAGTTGGAGATTTCCAGAATTTATTTAGACTATTTGATCAAAAAGGAAGCCTAATCTTGAGAGACTTCATAGAAACCAACAAAAGAAGTTTACTATCACTCATGTATAAACTGTCCATGCATGTGACTTAATTTAGAGTATGAAAGAACATGAAAGAAATAACTATTGGAAATACTATGCATGTTAATTGAGTACAAAGCTAAGAAAGGGAAAAAAAATCCAATAAAGATATTTCATCTCAATTTGATTTTCTTAAAAAAGGAGTAATAATAGTAGATAACTTTTGAATAAAATTAAAACAGCTGATTAAGAAATTAATTAACAAGTAAAGATGAATTTAAGCCAACTTTCTTAAAGTTTTCAAGTAGGAAAAACAACAGCTAAAATCCTCTTGGAAGCAAATCTTTAAAAAAAGATCTTTACCTTTAAAATGTTTGTTTATAATTGAATAGTAATCAGAAAATAATAAAAGTTTGATTAATAATGTCAAGATAATTAATAATTGGAATATTTTTATATTAGAATATATAAGTATGTGCATGTTCATATTGTATACATGTTTAACATTTAATTATTTATATTTTGTTAAAATAAAATAATATTAACCTGGGTATAATTAATAAAGGGTAATAATTGATTTAAACTTTTTTATAAGTTCATCAGTGCCCATGTATATATATGCATTTTATACATCAGTGCCCATGTATATATATGCATTTTATACATTATGTTTTATCTATAGGTAGTTAAGACTTTATAATTTATGTATTTTAATTCCAAGAGATTTTAACTTTTTTTAAAAAACAATGTAATTAAAAAAATGATAACATGTACAAAGTAGAGTCTCCAATACTTGTATTACTGATACCAGGATCCTGGTATTATGAAGAAAATTCAATACTGAAATACTGCAAATACCAAATTAAGAAAACCGTATTTCAGTATTGATTATATTTTAAATCAGATGTAAAATTTCAAGAATTTTATAAATTATTTATAAAATTATTAAAATTTTACACCAGATTCAAAGTATTGTTAAAAGCTCCTATCTGAATAATTTAGTTTTATAAATGGTATTGTTTATTTTAGTTTATTTTTTTGTTTTAAAATATAACAAAAAATTTAAGTTAAAAAATATGTACTTAAAAATGATCATGTTTTCATATACACTAATTTTCTATTACTGTTATTACTTTTTATCAAAATTTGAAGTAAAATTATCGTGAATATGGTAATTAATGTATACTTTTTAACTTTATCAGATTCGATTGTATGACATTTTTTCAATGTTGAATTAGGAATCCAAGTAAAAAATAGGGTAGATCTTTTGATTCCATTGTGCTGATCAACAGATGTTTTACATTCAAATTCATAACTGGGTAGAGCAGAATATCTATATATTTATTTAATGGAGCTTGGGGGTGAACACAAAAAAATTATTTTTACAAAAAAATCTTTAGTTTTCTTTTTCGGGAACATCAATACTTTATTTTTTTTTTATTCTGTCACTTTCCAAGATGTAGTCAGATGCCCATTTAAAAATATCTAGTATCAGCATTGGTTGATCGAATATAAACAAAACTTTGGTCAATGCTTTTGAATGAAATCATCAATAACTTATGCTTTTTGAAAGCCTATTTTTTAAAACAAAAATAATACTTAAATAGTTTTTTATTATTCCATTTATTTTCTTTTATTTATTTTTTGTTAATTTCTTTTAATTTATGACTTGTCAATTTTTTGAAAAATGAATTAAAGAATGTTATATTTTTTACTTATGTTTTGTTATATTTTGTTTATGTTTTTAAACGTTGTTAAATTGAATGAAATAAGACTTCTTTTGAATGTGAAAAGATTTTGTATTGATATCAGTACCAGAATAGTGATTTTAGAGAAACTTTTTGATATTGGAAACCCTTGTATAAAGTGTATCCTAAGAAAAGCTTGTTTAATGCTTTGAAAACATATATGCTAAATATACTTAAACGGGATGCTGAACATGCTGTTGACTAACTCATAGTCATACTCATAGCAATGGCTGTTAGTTGAAAGTTATGCTTAGCATATTAGTTAGATGTATCCAACATATAATTTTTTAAAACATTAAGCAAACTTTGGGGATACATTTTGTAGATATTACCATTTATTGAATTTATGTATTTCTGAAAATTACAATTTAAACCAAGTTAAATAATTTATTACTTTAGTTTTTTCAATCTATGGAAATATTTCCTAATATTTGCAAATATCCAAAATCAGAATGATCTATATGTATTGCAAGTATTTAATACATTCCCTAACAATCACTACAAAATCACTTATTTTGAGTTGCTTTAGGATGTTACAACAGCATTGCTATTGCTTTGGCTTTTCTTTGCTATTTTTCCATTATCTGTAATGTTGGTTTGCTAAGAATGGATTTTTTTATATAGAAATCATTAATTAAAATTATTAATTAAAAAAAATTTGATGTTGTCAGTATCATGCAGACATATACAAATTTTCCACATAAAAAAAAGTCTGATGATACTTCATTGAACTGATGATTATTAGATTACTTGGCTTTGAGCATCTCAAGTGTGTGATTTGTTTTAGTATTTCAAAAAAAAAATTTCTAATTTTAAGTAACTTCTTTACATATTTAAGCTTATTTATGGAACATATTTGTAAAATATTTATTTTAAATAAAAAAATACTTGATTGCAATTAGATTTTATTTGAAAATGTTTGTTTTTTAAGAAGACAAAGTTGTAAAAATGTATTTACAATAAAAGCAGAAATTGTTTTTACCAGCTCTCAAGAATTGCTTTCATAAACACCAGTGAAGAAATTTTTTGCGAAATTTTAATAAAAGTGTAATTATTTTTAAAACGTAATCTAATTCTCTTATAAGGTCTTAACTAAAGTTTGTTTCTATTTTGAAAATGGAACACATAATAAATATTTTGTTCAATATTTTTTTTGTGAATAGACAAGATTATGAAACCAGTAAGAAAAGAGCCAATATTAACCTTATTTATTTATTTTAGTACTTTACTATTAAAATGTATTTCATTTGTAAACTTGTATTTGTAATAAATAATGTAAGAGTATCAATGTATGATATAGAATGAAGGTTTAATTGTAAAAATAAAATGATGCATATAATGAAACTTCTCACTAAGGTCTTTCAAAAAAGAAAGGAGGAGTTGATTGGGAACAAGTTAAAAGTATTTCTTTTTGTATTATTATTTTCATTTTTAATCAGTCAATAAATTTATTTATTAGTCATTCATTATTGTAAATTATCCCAATGAAGTTATTTAATAGTAGAATAGTTTAAGTATTATGTATATTTTCTTGTTTACGGTCTTTGCAATCCAAATTTGCTCTGGTCTGACAATAGATGGGATATATATGTGTGTAAAAATCTATATAATTTTCTTTGGAATTATTTGGTTGCTAAGATATTAAAATCAACTTTAAAGTCCACTAATTTTATGTGTAGATTTCTGATGATGACTTGCTTATCGGTAGTCAGTGCACTCATGATGATATTAAGCATTGATATAATACTCATACCATTTTTGATACATGTTTAATATTATAGTTATTTAGAATTTATATGCATGTATGCAGTAAAAATATCAGTGATTGCTTTTATAACATTAAGTCTTAAGTTTGGCATTGACTTGATGATATCCTAAAATTTTATATTATGTTTTTTTAAATGCAGTCACAAAGGATGGCTGACATTGATTAACTTGCTGATAATGTTTATTGCTGATGATGCTACATTTATCGTTTATTATTACTTATATTTGATCTGCTGATGATGACCAGCTGATTTCTCTGCTCTTATTCATTAAAACCAGTGATGCTTATTGTCTCTCATATAATCTCCCTTGTTTCTTATCATTGCACTAAATATATATTCACACATTGTATCTTTAATTTTTTTTTTTTTTCATTTCTTTTTTTTCAAAACCCCCCCCATTTAAACAAAAAGAAGTTGTTTTTTTTCCCCCCCTAATATAGGACCCTAATTATCTTTAATTTTCCATAAACTTAATCGGAAAATGTTATCATAAGCTTTATTGAAAGAGATTATGTATTTATTGACGATTTAACTCCAACTATTATCTCTAAATATAGGCGATTTGAACTCAGACTTTCAAGCACCCATCATCTATCCACACTATCTCATACAGCTGATACACATGACTACCCGCATGTAGAAAAGATAAATAATCACCAATATACGTATTTCATGCTAAACCAGCCTCATTAGTTGGTTCAGATTATTATCTCCTACACACACATATATATAATTAGTGCTCAGTTTATATTAAGATAGCAAATCTTCACACTTTAATGGACAAGCTTCAATCCACCCCAATCTCCAACTTTTCAGCCATCCATATCATTGGAAATCTGATGATAGAAAGCCAAATTCGATGCTGATGCTAACATTATTGCCAAGTCCATGTCTCCATGTTGACATGAAGTCACTCTGATCCCTCATATATAGGACTGTATTTATTAAATACATAAAAAAGGGATGAACAGGATACAAGCTTATATGTAAATATTTGAAAACCAGGCACTCTTCACAAACCTGGCACTTTAATTGTCTACTAAGTTTTAATTTATTTTTTACTTATTGTATTAGATAGTTATCATAATTTTAGCATATATATTTTAATTGCTTAGTGAATCTAAGCTGTCTTAAGATACAGATTTTTATTTACATGCATGTGTTAGTTTTTAACATACTTTAAAATATATAAGAAAATAAAAAAATAGTAGTAGAATGCCATGGTACTTATTTTAGCTATCTTCAATTAAATAATCATTTTTCATCATTTAAAATTTAGATAAATTCGAGGGTGATAGGAAGGCTAATATTGCAAGCTATATAAAGGATTTAACCGCCTCTTACGAGGCTTCTCGTCGACATCTGACGTCACTCTAACTCTGCTAGTTCTTATGCTAAAATATTCGTTTGACAGGTATTGATTAGGTTTTTAAAAGTTCTGTAAGATGGTGCCCTCTTCCGAATTATTTTACAAGTAAAAAAATAAAAAAAACTGCATTTTAAACTAAACAAAGAAAGAACCTTGTCAGTGATTCGCTGTCAGCTGACTCTCAGCTGAAAAAGACATTCTGATTGGCTGGAAAGAACAAAGAAACCGCCTGATCAAAGAAAATAAAGAAAAATGCTGAGATTTTCATTTCAAATGCAATTTAAGTATTAAAAAATATATAATTTGAGAAATTAAACTAGTTTTTTAAAAAATATACCAAAAAAAACAAAATTATTTTCGAAAAATATTGAAGATTTTAGTAAAAATATTTAAGATTTAGCAAAAAGAAATCTTTACTTTTCCAGAACATAAAATTGAAAAAAAGCTTTGCGTCAGCACTTTTTTGTTTAGACATTCACTTTATATTTGCCGAAATTGAATATATTTTATAATAAATAAATAGAAATTTATTTTTGAAAGAACTTTCATTCTCTTTCATAACCTGAAAAATTAGTAATATACTTTTTATAAACGTATCTGAGTTGAATTTAATATTATAGGCGAATATGTTTTAACAATAGGCTTTGTCTTCAGTTTGTGAGTTGGCCAATTAAAAGATTTGATTTTTACCTCATACAACCAATAATATAATTAGCGGTTTAAGGGTTAAGCGTCTACTTCAGCTACAAATTAATTACCAAGAAAATTGATCAATTTTATAAAAAAAATCAATAGCTAACAACACTATTAAAGATAAACTTCAAATAACCCCCCCCCTTACATCCCCAGAGTATCTAAACAACTTATAAAAACTTTAGCTAATGAATTTAAGATCGGCTTCCGCACCCCCCAATACTAACAGACTTATTAATAATGTAAAGGACAGAATCGATCCATCTCAAACATCCCTAGTCATATATAGCATTTCATGCCCTCAGACAGGATGCAATGCCATATACTATAGGGAGACCAAGGCCACTATCTATAATAGAGCTGCTCAGCACAGGTATACACACAGAAGAGCAAAAAAGAATAACGATAACATCTCGATATTTTTGAACATGAGAAGCAGGCCAGTCATGTGTTTGAATCCTCCAACCTCAAATCAGTGTGCACTGAAGCTAACTATTGTAAAAAGAAGATTAAAGAAGTGTATTTTATCCTCAATGATAACAATGCGATCAATAGAAGTGACACATGTTTTGCTATCTCAAGAAAATGGACAAGTTAGTTTACATATGCATTTTTATCAATATCACAACAATGATTTAAAATCTGTTTTGGCCATGAATATGAGGGATAAAACCTCAAAAGTGCTAGGCCTGCATTAATTTACTTTGATTGTTTTTGTTACCACTAACAGCTTCTTCACCCAGCATGTTAAAGTGCCTGTATATACTATCAATCCATTGCAGGATGAAGGTATCCCCAAGTTCAATCCATTTTCTCTGATCTATAGCCTCTTTTCTCCACATCACCCCAGTACACTTTCTTATTTCATCCATCAATCTCACAAGTAGTCTTTTTCTGGGTCTTTTACAATCTCTTGAAAACAATTTAGGGGTTTAACTGTCCATCTATTATCATCTCTTCTAGCAATGTATCCAGCCAAATTCCAGTCTCTTAATTTTTTCAATGATGTCAATAACATCTCTTTTTTCTCTCACCCATGTATTTTATTTTCTATCTCTTCTTGCTATTCCTAACACATATCTCTCCATACTTTGTTGAATGGTCTGAAGTTTTGGTACTGCTCTTTTGTTAAGTTTTCAAGACTCTGAATTATAAATAAGAACTGGTAAAATACATTTATTAAAAACCTTTTTTAAACACATAGGCAATTTTTTTTTAATATTAAGTTATTTCTACCAAAAGCACTCCAACCAAGTTTAGTTCTATAATTAATTTTCACATTATATTAACATCTTTATTAATAATTTGACAAAGGTTAACTTCTAATTCATCATTATTAATCTTTTTTCCCATCTTTTGGGAAAATGCATTGAATATTACTTTAGTCTTTTTAATATTTACTTTTAATTCTATTTTCTGACTTTCATCTGATAACTTTTGCAACATTTCTTGAAGCTCTAAAGCATTATTTGCAAAAATAACTACATCATCTGCAAAATGTATATGGCTTAAATAATCTCCATTTAATTTTACTTCCTTAGCATCCCATTTTAATCCCAGAAATACTTCTTCCAAAGCAGCTGTAAAAGGTTTTGGAGTCATCTTATCATACACCCTTCTCAATGTTAATCTGAAATTATCCTGGATCTATTCCTTGATAATCTAATGCTTTATTCACTAAAAAAATGCTTATAGAATCAAATGCTCTTTCATAATCTACAAATCCAAAGTATAATGGCAATTCATATTCATTGGTCCTTTCTATAACTTCTTTCAATAATTGGATGTGATCCACTGTACTCAAACAACTTTTAAATCCAGCTTGTTCTTTTGATTGATTAAAATCCAAAGTTCACTGCAGACAAGTTGTAATTATTTTGACAATAATTTTGTATAAAACTAATAAAAAAATAATAGGTCTTTAATTTCTAATATCTTCTTTATTACCTTTTTAAAATATTAATATTAATATTGCATTCATCCAATCATCTAGTACACATTTATTATTTAGACATTTGATATATAACTTTGTCAAAATTGTTTCAATTTCTTTACCTGCTTCTTTTAAGATATTGATTATAATCCATCATTACCCAAGCTTTTCCAGCTTTTCCATTCGTCAAATTTAATTGCATGTCTCATTTTTTTCGCTTAAAATACTTGGCAATTCAGAAAATATAGTAAATATAGGAGCCAATTTTCCTTATTCTTTATTGTTATATAATTCTTGATAAAACTCTTTTACAAATTTCATGATGTCATCTATCTTTTTAGTAACAGTTCCATCTTTTTTTTTTCCTATCAATACTATGAAGTTGTTTTGCACCCTTGAGACTTTCATTCTCTTCTATAGCTTTCCTTGCTAGTTCACAATTATACTTTCTTGTGTCATTATCTTATCAACTTTTTTCACCCCACTTTATAAAATTCGAGATATTCAAACCTTCTTAATGCACTATTTTTATATATTTTCATATTCGTTCTTCATAAACTGTCTTGTCTCAGAAGAAATTTTATTGGTTAATTGCTGCTTTTTTTTACCAGCTATCTTCGTTGTAGTTTTTAAAAGTGAATTATTGATCTTCTTATTGAATTCATTCAAATTTGAATCATGTTCAAAATCTGTTAATATTTGAAAAAGATTTGCAAGTTCTAATTTAAATTCATTGAATGTTTCTGAAGATTAGGAATATCAACTGTGAATATTGTTTTTCTTAATATTTTTTTTCTCTCTAGTTTTACATTAAAACATTAGAATCTTGAAATACATATTTTCTGTTAGTGAAAATATAATCTAATTCTGCTATATCTTCATTTGGATGTTTCCATGTCCAGTTACATTTAACATTTTTCTCAAAAAAAGAATTCATAATATAAAGTTTCTTTTCTTCTGCAAACTTCACAAGTCTATGTCCTCTCTCATTTCTATCATTATAACCAAATTCACCTACAGCACTTTAATCTTTTAATTGTTTACCAAATTATAGCATTAAAGTCTCCCATGATAATTTTATAATGTTGATTGGTCTGATCAAAAGCTTTCTATACCTCTACATAAAAATCATCTACTTCTTCATCACAATGAGAACTTGTTGGTGCATAAACCTGAATTATCTGCATTTGATATCTGCTTTTAATTTAAATAACTAATCTTGTCATTCTGTCCTATATGCCATCAATATCCACACTGTTGTTCTTCCACTTTTTATTTATAACGAATTCTACTTCACCTGTACTTCTAATGTGTATGTCCACTTTTTAAATCAATTATCTCTTCACCTTTTCTTCTAACCACGAAATCCAGTAATATCCCATTTAATATGGGACATTTCTTCTTCCAATTCTTGCACTTTTCTTTCACTTGAAAGTGATCTGTAGTTGTAAATATCTAAATAAAACGTTATCATCAAACAGCAGCCTAGATCTACAATCAGGAGATTCTTAGCACCCTCTGCCTTTGGCCATCAATGGCTGCCTTGGATGGTGACTTTATGGCCTCCTGGGAATAAGAGCTATGATTTATTTTTGCC
Source organism: Epiperipatus broadwayi (assembly GCA_028023455.1). Lineage (NCBI taxonomy): Eukaryota > Metazoa > Onychophora > Udeonychophora > Euonychophora > Peripatidae > Epiperipatus > Epiperipatus broadwayi. The sequence continues at coordinate 7,476,170 of JAQFVV010000056.1, read as the reverse complement.
TATCATGATTGTAAATATCTATTAAAGGAGAAAAAAAATTCATTCACACACATACACATTCATAGTTTTCAAGGGAACTCAACTGATATTTTAATTAAGAGCTATCAGGCAACTGAAAAAAAAGACCAGGGTGTTTTATGATCTTAAACTCAGAGGTAAAAAAATTCCTAATATCCACTCCATAAATTCTTATCGTTGCAGCTGTTATTACTATATGATTATTCATGTAGTATATGAACGTGGATGGGCTACTCACCAACACGCATTAGCCAGTGTGGTGAGTTTATTGGTTTTTACAACTAAATAATAATAATAATAATTAATAACATTGAAAAATGAGGATAATAAGAGGGAAATTTTTACTGTCGGTATATTTCATCAGTTACTTATAATTCTTTCATCAAACTTATAATTATTTATTGGTAAATAAAATAAAAATATATATTTTTAAATAATAAAAATAAATCATGGAGTGGATGCCTGTAAGATTGACAACTTTCCCACTAGTGATGAAAGCGGCATAATATTACAATCTAATCAAACTAAATTCACATAGTACATTTATCTTATTACATTTTCATTTTTTACTGTCAAACTCCCTCCACTCACAACATTGATGCCATCCATTTCAGATAAATACAATAATGATTATTACTAATCATTTTCCAATTAATTATAACTAGATATCAATTTACTAACCATTACTAAAAGTTTAGTTCGGACGGCTATGGGCGATTACCTGGGGAAAAAAAAAACACCCTTAAATATTGCTTACAATAAGAAACATTTCCATCATCGATCCAATTCAAATTTGAATATTAGATTGTGGACACAAGTACGTGGGTACACTAATTTTTATACCATGCCACGTAATCCTTAATAACAAAAATGGAAGGAAGCTTTTTATTGCTTTTTTACAAATTATTTTTTTGTTGACTTAACGTAACTTTCTCTTCTAATTCTAACAGAACATAAACGGTGAAATATACACTTAAGTGTATAAGAAAGTTGGAAATGGTATCATATGTAAATATAGAAATCAATACATAAAGAAAGGAGGAAGAAGAAATTTGTATAAACGGGGAAACTAACTTCCGTACTCTGAAAAATGATAACTAAGATTTTTTCTCTCCCGAATTCATAAGGACTTCTCATTGCTTTCTAAAGTAAAGGTTAAACAAAGATCAATGATGACCTTTGAAGATTGCAGAAGTTGAACTCTTAGGTGCTTATACTTAGACACGGTCTTCTTGTTTGTGCAAACATATTTACAGAAAATACATTAATTTGCAGAAAATAGATGAAATATTTTATGTCATAATTAAATTTAAATTACTTAATTTTAATTTTATTTTGAATAAGTCATATAGTAACATTTATGATTTCGCAGAAAGAAGCAAAATAAAGTCACAAAAGTAATAAAAATGAAAGAGTTAGAACATTTTTTTTTTGTAAATCGCGGATGGTACTGCCCTCTTTTGAACAATTGATAAACTTTATTTTATATTTAGTCAATTTTTATAACAGAAAGATAGTGAGATTTAAAAAAAAAAATACATAATTATAAAAGCAAATGACATTTTCAAATATATAAAAAATTATGAAAATAAAATCTTAGAATTAAACAACATTTAAAGTGAAAATTAAAGATCTATATGAATAAGCAATTTTACATTCTACTTTTTACTTCGTATTTATTTCAATGTGCGTTGTTTACACACTTACACATTTCGGATATTAATATTTAAATATTTTGGATCTATTAATTTCATTTATTGCTATATATGTGTAGTTGTATGATTTGTCTATTTATATATTTAAGATTAATTAGCAATTGATAATTAATAAGACAATAAAGATGAAAATGACTTTGACAGGAAACTGTGGATAAGCGATCATTAAGAGCAATATTTAAGTTCTTATGTATAACGCCATCTAGTAGAGAATTAATGCTTGGATTTTAGACTATAATTTAATACAACAAATTTTCAGATGTTATTAATTTTATTCTGTTGTTATCTATTAAAATGTACTATTTATTTGGAAGATTTAGTTCATCATTTTTATATTTACCTTTTAAATAATTTTTGACCAGGCTAACGAAATAATGTCAGTTGTAAGATTAATTGTTATCATGCCGTTGTTATTATTATTATTTACTAATAAAGCTTTCAGAGTATAAAGTAATGCATGGATTCGAGATTTAAAATTTTAATAAATTTTAGTGTTAATTTCTAAATGTTTTAAATCCATTGTTAATGGATTTAAACCCAACATTTAACATAGATTTAAAAGGAATGAATAATCATTAAGTTTTACTTATATGTGTTTATTTATGGTTTATCATTAGTTTTATAATAACATTCGAATGTATGTTTTCATAAATTATTTGTAAAAGTGTAAAAAATGGACACTAGGTGGCGGAAATATTTTCATATTTTTGTTGCTGAAGACTAAATCAGAATTAATTTTTATTGCAGCATCTTAGGTCTTTTATTTTTAAGATCAAACAAAAATTCATAATTGAATTTAAAATGTTAAACATATAAATGTATATGATATGGTTTTTTGGTGAATAATGTTTCAGAGCTTCGGGAAATGTTGCAAGAGTTATTAGCGAAAATGCCAATGGATTTTCGTAGACGAAAATAAAGATTGATAGTGATGAGTTAGAAAAAGTTAACGTTTATCTAAATATTTTGATCATATTATTAATAGGGATAAAAATATAATTGATGAAATTAATTATAAGATTAAATTTGGATAGAATGTTTTTGGCAAAAGTAACTTGATATTAAAAGGAAATATGCCTTTATATTTGAAAAGAAATATTTTGAATCATCATCACCATCATCAGCTATTATCAATCCACTGCAGGATGAAGGTCTCTCCAAGTTCAAACCATCTTCTCCGATCTTTAGCTTCTCTTCGCCACATCATCCCTGCACACTTTCTTATTTCATCCATCCATCTCATATGTGGTCTCTTTCTGGGTCTTTTACAATCTCTTGGAATCCAGTTTAAGATTTCAATTGTCCATCTATTATTATCTATTCTAGCAATATATCCATCCCAACTCCACTTCAGTATTTTAATTTTTTTCAATGAGTTCAATAACACCTGTTTGTTACTCCTAGCACACATCTCTCCATACTTTGTTGAGTGGTCTGAAGTCTCTGTATTGCTCTTCTATTAAGAAGAAACACTCCAATGAATTTAAATTAGAACTTACAAATCGGTTTCAAGCATTAGTAGATTTTGAATATGATTCAGATTTGAATGAAATTAATAAGAAAATAACTGATATACTTGTAAAAACTGCAACAAAGTTAGAAAAAAGCAGCAATTGATCAATAAAATTTCTACTGAGATTAGAGAATTTATAAAGAAAAAAAGGAATATGAAGATATACAAAAATGATGCATTAAAAAGGACTGAATACCTCAAATTCTGTAAAATGGTCCGGAAAAGAGTTGAAAATGATATAAGAAAGTATAACTGTGAACTAGCAAGTAAAATGTAGAAGAGAATAAAAGTCTCAAGGTGTAAAACAACATTTTGATATTTGCAGGAAATTTATATCTGCAATAAGGAAAAAAGATGGACCTATTACTATAAAGAGAGATGACATCATGAAATGGGTAGAAGACTTCTATCAAGAATTATATAGTAATAAAGAACTAGTACCTCCTATATCTATTATATCTTGCTGAATTGCCCAGAATTTTAAATGAAAAAGTGAGATATGCAATTAAATTTATGAAGAAAGGAAAGGCTCCAGGTAATTGGAGATTATAATTAATATATTAAAAGAAGTGGGTGAAGAGGTATAATTTTTTTTAGTAAAGTTATATATCAAATGTCTAAATGATAAAGATGTTCCAGATTATTGGAAGAATGCAGTATTAATATTAATATTTTTAAAAAGGTGATAAAGAAGATATTAGAAATTACAGACCTATCAGTCTTTTATCAGTTTTATACAAAATTTTTATCAAGATAATTACAATTTGTCTACAGAGAACATTGAATTGCCACCAACCAAGAGAATAAGCTGGATTTAAAAGTGGTTTTAGTGCAGTAGATCATATCCAGGTATGGAGAGAAGTTATTGGAAGGACACTATGAGTTGCCATTATGCTTTGGATTTGTAGATTATGAAATGGTATTTGATTCTATAAATATTTTTTTAGTGATTAAAGAATTGGATCATCAAGGTATAGATCCAGGATAATGTCATATTTTAAAGAATATTTATAAAAATGCAACAGCAACAATTAGATTACATAATGATTCTAGGAAAGTCAACATTGAGAAGGAAATAAGACAGGGTGACTCCATATCTCCAAAACCTTTTACAGCAGTGCTGCAAGAAGCATTTTGTGAATTAAAATGGGAATCTAGAGGAGTGAAAGTAGATGGAGATTATTTAAGTCATGTAGATTTTGCAGATGATGTAGTTGTTTTTGCAAATAATGCTTTAGAGCTGCAGGAAATATTGTAGGAACTATCAGATGAAAATAGAAAAGTAGGACTAAAGATAAATGTTAAAATGATTAAAGTAAGGTTCAATGAATTTTCTCAAAATATGAAAATAAAGATTGATTATTATGTGTTAGAAGAAGTTAACAGCTACAAATATCTTGGCCATATTATTAATACAGATGGAAACATAATGGATGAAATTATTCATAGAATTAAACTTGGTTGGAGTGCTTTTGGTAGAAATAACTTGATACTAAAAGGAAATATGCCTATGTGTTTGAAAAGAAAGGTTTTTAATAAATGTGTTTTACCAATTTTTATTTATGGCCCTGAGACTTGGATTTAATGTTTTTAATAAATACATTTTAGTATTTCTTACTTATGGATTCGAAACATAGATTTCTTAACAAAAGTGCAATATAAAGATATATGTTAGCAGTAACAAGAAAGGATCAAAAATGAAACACATAGGTGAGAGAACAAACAGATATTATTGATATCACTGAAAGATTAAAAGATAAAATAGAGATGGGTGGATATATTGTTAGAAGTGGTTATAATAGATTGACAATTGAAGTCTTAAAATATATTCTAGAAGATTATACAGGACCTCAAAAGAAATCACATATGAAGTGGATGGATGGAATAAGTTTGATGGTGTGATACAGAGAAAAGAGGTTAGAGATCAGAAAAACTGGATTAGATTTAGAGAAAACTCACCCTGCAGTGGATTTATAGTGGTTTTGATAGAACCAACATTGAAAAGCTCAAATATTTCTATGTGGCTTCAACATTGTGATAAGGCATCAAAATTAAGCTTTTGTATAAAAATATTTTAAATAAGAGATTTTTTTATATAATAGTTTTGAATAAAAAGGATTTTAAATAGGTCTCTTTCACTATGATGATAATGCAAAGACTTAAAACAATGAGGAATACTTTGGCTTAGAATTTACCATGCTCAAATCACTGAAACAATATAATACTTAGTGCAGGTCATTTGCTTCAACTTTCTAACTTTGCTGGTTCATAAAGAGCTATAAAAAGTTCTATTTCAGTTTAGCCTTATTCTTTTACACATATATCCACATTATAAAAAAAGGTTTTATAGTCAGTTACATAAGAGGTTATGAACAGTTAAGCACCAAAGAAATTAGCTGAGCTAAAATTGATTTCAGGGTCTTTAGTCTACTTGTCTACCACTCTATTATTGCACAAGACATAGAAGAAAATTTTACTCACAACTTCAAAGAGTATTCAGTACTTTGTCACAACAATTATGATCAAAATGGCAACCATTACTAATTTAATTACTAATTCCAGTCATTACTAATTAGTCATTGATTACTACTTAGTCATTACCATTTTGTTATTAATATTAAAAATATAATTACTTAAAAAATCAATAACATTCAGACTAAAACAGGCAAAATTCTCCATACAGTAGTGCCACTCAGTGCAAGCCAGAGTAAACAATCAATGGATGCCAGAAAGCTTGTGCATAAAATCCCTACTCATCCAATATCTCCAGACTAGTTTCTAGCTTGTGAGCAAGCATAAGAAATGATGAACATGTGATGTAACATTCAGATTAATAAGTCAGTAAAAGTCATCTCTTAAAATTATGAATACCCATTCATAAATAAATAAACATGTATAAATTAATTGTATATGACAAGACTCTCTCATGACAAAATCAAAACTACAGTTTACAGAAAACACACATGTACAGGAAAATACTTAGTATATACATCCAATCACACCAGAAACACAAAACATGGAGTTAGACTACCACTATGGAGCAGAGCAAAAAAAAGCTTGTTCAGAAACCAGTGATTTGAAAAAAGAAAAGATCTAGATAGAACAAACTCTTATGAAAAATGGTTATCCATCAGATGTTATTAAGAACATCTTAAATAGACAACAAAAAAAACCATTAAAAGAAAAAAAACAGTTATTGGTACTGTGCTGTACCCATGCATACCAAAAATAGACCAATTAAGGAAATCCGTAATCAATATAGATACCATACTATAAGGAATTCTAACATCTACAAAACCTAAACTTGAAATGTTCAGAAGAAAAACTTCATCTATGAAATATGTGAAGGGAAGAATGCATAGTGGTAGGACCAGACATCACATTGAAAAGTGCTTGCAAGAAAACAAACTGATGATTAGAAGAGAGAGAACAAATGTATCTAACATAACAAATCATATTCAACTGGAAAAATACAAAAATATTGGATAGAGAAGAAAAGGTACAAAAAAGAAAATGTAAAGAAGCTGCTCATATGCCAATGTCAAACAATATCGTAAGTTAACCTAGTGTAACTATACATAATGTAAAAAGACCACAATCAACTTTGGTCATAGGAAAAAACGTGGAGAAATCAGAAAGAACCTTATAGATAAGTGTATGAAATTTCTACTGATTGTTGCCTTTGGCAGGCTGGCTCAGTTGGTTAGAGTGGTATCTTAAAATTCAGTACTCAAGAATCTAAGGATCCAGGTTTGATTACCTTGCTAGTATTGTCATTGGTCAGGCCAGCAATACCTGAAGAAGAGGGGAGAATAATGCCTCTAGAAACATCGTGCATATACTGACCTGTGTGCTATTGCTAACAATTGAATGTATTTGAAATATTTAAATAAACTTAAATTTTTAAGACATTCAATACTTATATTAGATGATGGAAATAATCCAATATATAAATACAACTAAAATACCATCATCATAAACCTTTAGGAAAACACTCTAGTAATTACAGTTTAAAACAATTATTAATGTATTAAATTTTTTGAAAATCTAAATTTAAGCATAAATAATATTCTATATAATTTATTTAAATTAGAAAATAATTATTATTAAAAAGCATTGCTTGACTCAAAAGATATAAAACATATTAAAAGAAAAAAAAATATAAAAGATAATAATATTAAAAGTTTATGACATTCATTTTTTTATTGTATAAGAAACAATTTATATTTAACCTTGTATGACAATATGCATTAATAATTTTAATCATAGTTCTTTCTATTAATTGCAATATAGTAGGGTAAATTATAGATATATATTATATGATATTAGATTGCAGTTGGTAAAGTAAAACTATTATTAAAACAGGCAAAATTATCTATACATGTTGCCACTCAGTGCAAGCCAATGTAATCAATGGATGCCAAAAGATTTGTGCATAAAATCACCATCTAGTGCTACTCATCCAAAATCCCCAGACTAGTTTTTGGCTTTTGGCCTTTGTCAATGAAGAGCTTTGGATCTGTGAGCACTGCACCTAGATCTTAGGATCTAATGCAACCCTCCAGCAACCACCTTTTATTTCTACTTAATTACAAAACTATGAGTCTTAAATTGAAAACACTATAATATTTTCAATCCAAGCTCATTAGCTTAGATGGTCTTATAGGTCTGAACTCAGTTCAGTACCTATACATTTTGGTGATTTTGGTTACCCTATTTGGCAGGATTGGTTTTAAGCCAATAAACATCACATGATCACCATTTTTATGCTTGCTTATAACTGTTATTAAAACAGGCAAAACTCTATGTATTGCCACTCAGTGCTCTCAAATCCAAGGCTCCTCACTGACAAAGGCCACAAGCCAGAAACTAGTCCGGGGATATTGGATGAGTATGCACTAGATGGGGATTTTATACACAAGCTTTCTGGCATCCATTGATTACTCTGGCTTGCACTGAGTGGCAATACGTATAGAGAGTTTTCCCTGTTTTAATAACAGTTATAAGCAAGCATAAAAAATGGTGATCATGTGATGTTTATTGGCTTAAAACCAATCCTGCCTAATAAGATAGTGATGGCTATGGTTATTAAAGAACCAAAGTCACCAAAATGTATAGGTACAGAACTGAGTTCAGACCAATATGACTATATAAGCTAATGAGCTTGGATTGAAAATATTATAGTGTTTTCAATTTAAGACTCATAGTTTTGTAGTTACATAAAAATAAAAGGTGGCTGCTGGAGGGTTGCATTAGATTCTAAGATCTAGGTGCAGTGCTCTCAGATCCAAGGCTCCTCACTGATGAAGGCTACAAGGCAGAAACTAGTCTGGGGATATTGGATGAGTAGGCACTAGATGGGGATTTTATGCACAAGCCTTCTGGCATCCATTGATTACTCTGGCTTGCACTGAGTGGCAATACATATAGAGAGTTTTGCCTGTTTTAATAACAGTTATAAGCAAGTGTAAGAAATGGTGATCATGTGATGTATCAGTACAATAACAAATACTTTCCATAGAGCTTTTTTTTTTCAAAACATAAGAATGTGTGTAGTGAGATTTAAAATCATTATTTTTTCTTTTGTTATTTTCTCTTCATTTTCAAATTATATTGGCTGAAAAGTTTTAACTCCAATAGCTTTTTCCAAATATTGTTAATTTTATTTAGCAGTCTCTGGTCATATTGTTCAATTTTTTGCAAGAATATGTATTTTATTAAAATTAATGTCATAGTTAGTTAATTTAATGTGTGAATAAATGGCAGATGAATTAAATTTTTCTTTAACTACCAAAATGTGTTCTTTCTTTTTTATGTTCATTCTATGATTGGTATGTCCAATGTATGAATGTAATATAGAATTTTAAATACACCATGATACTCCAAAGGAATTTTATCTTTAGAGTAGGAAAATACTTCATTGATTTTTTTTAATGTAGTATAAATTATGTGGATATTATTTTTTTTTAAAATATTACCAATTTTACCAACCACACTCCTTATATATTGCACAACAGTTTTAATTTTTGAAGTATCAAAAACTTTTTTCTTATTATATAAAAAAGCCCTATTAATAATCCTGTGATCAAAACCATTATGAAGAAATATTTTTTAGTAGCACAAATATCTTTGTGAAGATGGCTGTCATCAGAAAGTCTCTTAGTTTTATCTAACAATGTCTTTGCTACTGAAAATAAATGTGTTGGATGGTGATGAGAAGAAAAATGTAAAAAATGAATAATATGACCATGGATTGCTAAGGGAAACTATAGGAATTTTTAAAAAGTCTAAGAGCATAAATGAAAAGTGTAAATTAAAGAAAAATTAACAATATTTGGAAAAAGTTATTGGAGGATAAAGTATTTTTTAAAACTTCTCAACCAATAGAATTTGAGAGTAAAGAGAAAATAACAAAGGAAAAAAATAATGTTTTTAAAACTCATTACACATATTGTTATGATTTAAGAAAGAAGAAGTTCTGAGGAAAGTACTTATTATTGAACAGAAACATCAGCTATTTAGCTATTATATTTTCATTACATGGCAGCTCCCAGAAATAATACATTTATAAAGGTATTTTGAACTCAGTCTTTCAAGCTCCATACAACTATCCACTCCATCTTATACAACTGATGCACATGGCTACATATATCTGAAAAAGATAAATGATCTCTAATACATGTATTTCATGCTGAACCAACACTCATCAATTGGTCCAGATCACCATCAATATAAACAATATACTTGTATTTAAATATTATAAATACATATATATTTGGATACCATGCTATTAGCAGCTAGTAACATAGTGGTGCAATTTTGTCAGTCACCATGATGCATGAAAATATATGCAAAGAATATAATTTACATAACATGCATACTGCAGTGAAAACCCATTCTATGCACTAATAGATTTTGACTCAAGCTGTTGTTTCTCTCAATTTTTGTATTTATTTTAATCATTTAGCTGAAAATTCACATTGAAATATAGGTAGTAGTAATGATATGAAATAAATTTATGTAATTCTTGAAAAAACCAGATTAATTTTTTTTTACATAAGCATGAATATAGTTATTTTAACTTTATTATGTTTTAATGCATTAAGAAGCTTATTCTTAAAATAATAATTTAATTATAGAGGATTTGAACACAGACTTTCAAACTTTCTTCAGCTATCCACTTTTTCTCATACAACTGACACACATGACCACACACTTGTGAAAAAGATAAATGATCTCCTATGTAGTGTTTCGTGTTGAATGAGTACTCATCAATTGGTCCAAATCATCATCTCAACATATACATATAATAAGTGCTCAGTTTATATTAAGATAGAAAATCTTCAAACTTTAATGTCTTCAATTTACTCCATTCTCCAACCCTTCAATCATCCATATCATTGAAAATCTGATGATGAAATGCCCAAATTGTTTGTTGGTGCCAATATTATTGCCATACCTATGTTGAAAAGTCGACCCCTCATATACAGGATTTTGTTCATTTAAATACCCAGAAGAGAGGTCAGAATGACTTAAAGTCAACATGAGTATTGACATCAACAAAAGATTTGGCATTTCATCATCAAGTTTTTAATGGTATGAATGGCTGAAGAGTTGTAGAATGGAATAGAGTGAAGCTTTTTCCAATAAAGTTTGAAGATTTGCTATCTTAATATAAACCGAGCTCTGATTATATATATGTGAAAGATAAAGATCTGGACCAACTAATGAGTGCTAGTTCAGCACAAAATACATATATTGGAAATCATTTACCTTTTTTACATGTGTGTGTTTATGTGCATTGGTTGTATAAGATAGAGTAGATAGCAGAAGAGTGCTTGAACATCTGTATTCAAATCCCCTATAATTATATCTAAACTCCAAATATATAAATTATACTTGTATTCAAATATTAAAATAATAATTTGTTGTAAATATTCATTTATAAAAACATATATAAATCTTTTCAAATATATATTTTTTATTTTTTTAGTAATATTATTTATCTTGTTAAATACTTTTAGATATTCTTTCTTTCATATACAACTTTTTATACATATATAATAAGAATAATTTGAACTTGTATTTTCAAGCTCCCCACAGCTATTCACCCCATCTTATACAACTGATACACATAACCACATACATGTGAAAACATGTATGTCATACATCAACATTCATTCTTTCTTATTTTCATAAATACATTATAAATATAGTTTTACTTCTCACTATTATGTAAAACAAAAAAACACTTATTTATAATTGTTAATTAGAGAAGATATAAATTAGTATTTAAAGTTTATAGGCTTAACATTTTCGAGGATCCATGCCTCATATTCATAGCCTTCATAAAATGTATAATAAAATATATGCAAATACAAATATTCAAATAAGGTAGTATTATGTAGCCCATTTTTTTGAGATCTCAAAGCAAGTGTCTTTCCTATTAATGGCATGGATGTTTCCATTAATGTAAAATGCTTCCTTTATTTTTCTTTTGTGATCATTTGATTCTGAGCGCAATATTATGGGATATGAATACGAGGTATGGATCCTCGAAAATGTTAAGCCGATAAACTTTAATACTAATTTATATCTTCTCTAATAAATACATTATATTTTATAATAAGTTTGTCATTCCTTTCAGATAATCCTATTACACTTAATTTTTTAAAGTATATACTGGTCAAAATATACAGTTAACATTATGTCCCCCCCCCACACACTTTCACATTATAACTCATGATTACTCTCTTCTTATATTTAAGCATACCTTTAACATTATATACCAAAATGCAAACACAAATTCTTTAAATTGTCACTACGTCAAATACTTTGTGTTTATATTTCATTCTAAACAAGAAAAATAATAGTAATAAATTTAAAATTAAAATTTTTTTTAAACCCACTTCCAGTTTCTAATTTAATATTACCATGGCTACTCTTTAAATGTGTACCATTCTTCACATGTTGAGTTACTTCTTCTATCTTCTCTAAACATCACATGATCACTATCTCTTATCCATTGATTACTCTGGTTCGCACAGGGTGGCACTACTGTATGGAGAGTTTTGCCTTGTTCTATCTTCTCTCTAGTAAAAGACATGTATAGTTAAACAAGACATTAAATAAACAAGCCCAACTGATGAGATAAAAGTTTTTGAATTGGATGCATCCTTCCTCCCTAGCTAGTTTTAATTTGCATACACATAGTCTTGCTCTTCAAAATGTGTTACAAAAAGTTTACTAAATATTCTTAAAAATCTCAAATTATTCTCCCATGCTACATAAACTTTAAAACATGTTCAAATAATTCATCAATAAGTTTACTTTTGATTTCTCTCTTTTTCCTGGTATTCATTAGTCTTGTAAAATTTTAAACATATATTGGATAATTCATTTAAATTTCTAGCTTGTAGTACATTTTAATTTCAGTATTGTTACTCATCTACCATTAAAAATTACACAGATTTTTTTTCCTAAATATAAGTCAAACATTAACTTCAGAATTATGGAAAAAAAAATTCTTATGAATCAATTGTTTAATTTAAAATGAAGATTTTTTTTCATACATCCCTCATGACTAATTAAGTATTTTTAACATTCTACAAAATATTTCTATCAACTTTACAAATTTAGTTCTAGGAATTTTTAATCTATTTTTTACATTTAATCTATGATCAATAAAAATGCTTAATTTAAAATAGATAAATGAATGCATTTTATGTGACCACAGTTACATTTCTTTTTGAAGCAATATAGTTGTTTTTCTTTTATCATGGTTATCCCTAGTAAAATTAAAATAACATCTTTGCTTTTTCAAACTCCTTTGGCATTATTTAGTCTATCTGTGGATGATCAAGATAAGAACTTCTATCATAATGAAGATCAGCTAAATTACTCCAATGGTGTTCAAAATTACTTTTAAAATATTTTCTATCCTTAATCTGATTTTTAAAGATGATTTCTTTTACTACATCAGACTTTAAATATTTTAACTTTTTTTTAAAATTTCTTTTGCAGAGAAATGAATTGTGACTCCTCTCTGCTTCATATTTTTTTTAAAACCCTGGGATAAAGTAGCATTAGAAAATTACTTGCTTGACTCTCATTGGTCAATTTTCCAAAACAACTTTTACATCTTTTAAGTTAAAGATTTTTTTTCTATTTAGAAAAATTGAAATCAATAAATATTTTATAATGACATTAATTTAAATGATTTCTTTAAGATTAAGGTTTCAATTCTAGTTATATTTTTAATAACTAATATTATTAATTTTTAAAAGATATTATGATTACAATAATTTTAAAATAAATTATTATCTTGTAGTAAATAATTGTTCCTTCTTTCATTAACTACAATTTTAGATCTTTAGCTCTTAAAGGAACATTGCATGAAAATATATTAAAGTCAAATTTATAAGTAACGATGTTTTTTAAATGGGAAAATAGTGTATTAAAAATTATATAGTAGATTATAATATAAATTATTTATAACTAACAATGATTATTAAATCTCTACAGAATTCTCTTTTAAATTTTAGTATTAAGTCATTTATTACTGTTATACCCAAGTTTATAGCATTACTATTATCTTATTTGACATTTTGGAATTATAATTTACATTTTATATTCCACTCTTACCATGAATAACCAATCAAAAGGTTACAATATATATAAACCATTAATTTTCTTATTTTAAAACTAGTTAAACAAATATTTTGAATAAAAGTATAAAAATATCTATATACATAAAGTACACATACATTTATATACATGTAAAATTAATATTTATAAAATGTAGCATTAATAAAGACAATATTTTAGCTTAAGATTTCTTGAGAGCACTTACATAGTCTAATTTAAATATAAAGAAAGTATAAATATTTAAATTATTTTCTGATTTTTATATGCAGATATAGTCAGTTTCCGAATGATTTTCTTAATGATTTTTTTCATTTTTTAGATTAATAATGAAGCTTCATGATATCATATGAAACAAGAGTCATTTATTTTATGTTAATATTTTTTTACTATGATTACACTGATAACTTTTAGCTTCAATACATTTGTTAAATAATATTGGCATTTGCAGCCCATTTAATGAAAATTTGTCTTTCTATTCTGTGTTGCATCGATGCACTTATTAACTTAACTAGCAGTATTCCTTAAGAATTTTGGGGAAACCAAAACTTCTATTTTTCTATGCTTAATAGACTGCCACTAGTGTAAGACTTTATTTTGATCATTTAAGAAGCTGAGAAAAAAAAAGTGGTGCACTTTTCATGAGATCGTGATGAACAAATTTCTCACTCCCTTTCAATATGATTTCTTTTATTATTTCTAATCATGTGCTCTCATTTTTAACATTTACAAAGAACTTTCCTCAGAATTATTTTATCTCTTAAATGGTTTTATCTTTTACTTAATTAATTCTTAAAACTAGAATCAACCATAATATAATTTTTTCATTGTAATTTAATTTCCTGCATGATTGCAAGATTAATTTTTAATTATTAAAAATAATTTTTAAACACATTTATTTATCTTAGAAACTCTGTTTGTTTATGATAAATTTTATAATCAAGTTTTAACATATTTCTTTCAAATGGATTTCCTTCAAATTTTGTAAAAGTTAGAAATCAATGGCAATGCAATATGATAGAAATGTTTCAGGATTGTCCACCTGTTTATATAATCCAGGGATGTTGGTGGGCCAAATTTCCAACATGTTAATTTTGATTCAGTAAGTTTTTAGTGATACACATGAGGTTTTTTTAATTTTAAAACAAACCTAGAAATAAAAGAGCATTTATGGTAACTTCAAATAGAAATAAAAACAAATTTTAATTTCTCTTGATTGTAAAAATTGCTTTAATTAATTTCTTTTGAATGTAAAAAAAAAATTTCTTTTTAAAATGCTTCTGTCATAAACAACACACTGTGATATTGTTTTTAGTCTTTGTTTTAATTAAAACTGAAATAATTACAAAAAAATTCCCAATACTATAAAGTAAAATATTTATGTAAACTGTTTATATATATATGAAAAACAAAAAACATAAGTTAAAAACTTGCATATGCTTGTATTTATGACAATAGATGGCATTATACCAAAAACACCTTCAAGCATTTGTTTACATAAACGTCAGAGCGAGTATTTCACTATCTCTAACTTAATTTCCACCTTCACATTATGATTTCAAGCTATTTGCTATCATCAGTGAAGGACAGGATTAAGAAACTAGATCTAAAACACAAACTCTGAGCATTTAAGAAACAGTTTCTATTCAGCTTGCAAGCATGAATGTCTTCAAACTCAGCATCGCATGCCAGATAGCTACATGGGTCTGATATCAGTTCAGCATCACCACATAGTAGAAGTCTCTGCAATATATATCATTGCAAAAAAGACCTCAAAGGTACATTTATAAAAAACAAAAAACACAAGTTAAAAACTTGCATATGCTTGTATTTATGACAATAGATGGCATTATACCAAAAACACCTTCAAGCATTTGTTTACATAAACATCAGAGCGAGTATTTCACTATCTCTAACTTAATTTCCACCTTCATATCATGATTTCAAGCTATTTGCTATCATCAGTGAATGACAGGATTAAGAAACTAGATCTAAAACACAAACTCTGAGCGTTTAAGAAACAGTTTCTATTCAGCTTGCAAGCGTGAATCTTTTAGACACGTAATGTCTTCAAACTCAGCATCGCATGCCAGATAGCTACATGGGTCTGATATCAGTTCAGCATCACCACATAGTAGAAGTCTCTGCAATATATATCATTGCAAGAAAGACCTCTGCAATATATATCATTGCAAGAAAGACCTTTGAGGTCTTTCTTGCAATGATATATATTGCAGAGACTTCTACTATGTGGTGATGCTGAACTGATATCAGACCCATGTAGCTATCTGGCATGCGATGCTGAATTTGACGACATTACGTGTCTAAAAGATTCACGCTTGCAAGCTGAATAGAAACTGTTTCTTAAACACTCAGAGTTTGTGTTTTAGATCTAGTTTCTTAATCCTGTCCTTCACTGACGATAGCAAATAGTTTGAAATCATGATATGAAGGTGGAAATTAAGTTAGAGATAGTGAAATACTCGCTCTGACGTTTATGTAAACAAACGCTTGAAGGTGTTTTTGGTATAATGCCATCTATTGTCATATATATATATATCAGTATGCCACTGAGTGATATAATTTGTGTTTATCAATTTGTAGTTTGATACATATGTTTCTAAGGGGAAATTTTATATATAGTTCAATTTTGTTGATTATAATTTTGTATTTGTGTTATTAATTTATTTTTTTTATAGATGTGTTATATATTTTAATTATGAACTTTTGAGTTTGTTTTGATTAGATGCTGTTATTTCTTTGAGGTTTGACACTTCATGATTAAGTTCATAAACCCACAATAGTTTTTAGAATTATGTTGTTTCTCTCTTAAAGTTAACAGATTCTTTCCCATCCAATTTTGTGATTGTTTAAAAACCTAAATTTTTTTAACAAAAAAAAAAAAGAATTCTCATAAGTTATAAAATCAAATCTGTGAATTATTTTTTAAGTATTTTTTAAATCAATTAGAACTTGACAGAAATTTTTATATTAATTGTGTGAATAATAAATTTATCTATATCTATCTATCTATCTATCTATCTATCTATCTATCTATCTATCTATCTATCTATCTATCTATCTATCTATCTATCTATCTATCTATCTATCTATCTATCTATCTATCTATCTATCTATCTATCTATCTATCTATCTATCTATATATCTATCTATCTATCTATCTATCTATCTATCTATCTATCTATCTATCTATCTATCTATCTATCTATCTATCTATCTATCTATCTATCTATCTATCTATCTATCTATCTATCTATCTATCTATCTATCTATCTATCTATCTATCTATCTATCTATCTATCTATCTATCTATCTATCTATCTATCTATCTATCTATCTATCTATCTATCTATCTATCTATCTATCTATCTATCTATCTATCTATCTATCTATCTATCTATCTATCTATCTATCTATCTATCTATCTATCTATCTATCTATCTATCTATCTATCTATCTATCTATCTATCTATCTATCTATCTATCTATCTATCTATCTATCTATCTATCTATCTATCTATCTATCTATCTATCTATCTATCTATCTATCTATCTATCTATCTATCTATCTATCTATCTATCTATCTATCTATCTATCTATCTATCTATCTATCTATCTCTCTATATATATATATATATATTAAATCATTAAATGTTTTGACAGTCTTGTTCTTGCTATGTCTGTAAGAAGAAGAGATTGTTTTGCTCGAGTATGTACATGAATATAAATGATTCTTTATAAACACCATGAGTGTTTTACTTATGTAGTTGTCTTCTATTATCATTGTGCTTACTGCTAAATATAGGCAGATTTCGATTTAACAGCAATGTTTTTGTTTATGCTCATTATATATTTTTTCTCTGTCTCAACCCATGTTGTCTACTATTTGTAATTTGTGGTGCTTATTGCCTTTACATTGGGTCAAGCATAGTAAAGCTTCCCCTGCCTTATAAATATTTTTTGCTTTTATTTAACATGAGTTATTTATGACCATTACTATTGTTCATTACCTGTTTCTCATGGCATGGGTCTTGCATCACATATAAACTTAGTTAGAAAATTTCAGTGTGAGCTGATTTAATTAATAATTCATGTTATTTCAAAAATTTATGCACACACCTGAAACATCAAGTATAAACAGTTCTATTATAAAATATTTCATTATATTAATAAACTAAAAGTTAATGTGAATGGCAGAATAATGGTTGAATAAAAATAATCAACTGTCAAATATATTAGCTACTCTTAAAAAGAGTTATACTCAATTTACTAATATGTATGAGCTAACTTAGTTCAAAACTATCCATTAATAGAAACTATTTGTTTTTTAAATTTATTTTATATTTTATTTTACTAATCATAAAGAAATATTGCTGTTAATTATTCAATTTTTCAGGTATTCATTTACTATTATCTGCCTGACCAATTGTTTATTTTACAAGAATCTATGCTTTCTCTGATTTAATAGCACTAATTGATTTATATTGTAATGCTAGAGAGATATATGTTATAAAACTCACATATATCTCTGTTACATATTACATATTCATAATTTAAAAATATATAATCAAATTTATTAAGAAAGAAAAGAATAGTTAAAAAAATCATTAGTTAAGAAGTATATATTAAAATGTAAGTTTGTAAGAAATAAAAGATTACATTATATAATTTTTTTATTATAGACTAAAGCTAATTATTCACAGTGGGGTACTGAAAAGAATTAGAAAAAAAGAGATTTAAAACTCACTCTCTTTTTTATAAGCTAAAAAAAATTAAAAGAATAAAATGTGTAAAAATAAATCTTAGTGTAAAATCTAAACTAAAAAAGATTAATTAATTAATGAAAGTAAATTTTTAGAATGCCAGTAAGATTCCTGGTTGATAATGAAATTGAAATTGATAATTGAATTAATTATAAACTATGTAAACTATCTCATCAGCATAAATCTGATGAGATAGTAGATTAATCTAGAAAAAGATTAGATTAAAAAAATGTAAAAATTAATTAAAAAATAAATTTAAATTATGATAAATATTAAAGCTATGATAAGGAAAAGACCAATGGGAGATGAAAAGTATAAAAGACACAGCTAGCTATTGTTATATACCTTCCATTGATTCCATTCTTCATATAGTAATTGATATTCTTGAGATTCATTCCGAGATTCATAGAGATTCAGTCAGAGAGCCAGACATTTGAACATTTAAGTACAGTAGTGAACCAGTCATTACTGCTGGTGACATCAATGTTGAATCCATAGAACTAGCAACATGTGTTTCTAGCCAGCAGGAGAAGTGTTTGACTGGGTTTCATGCCCTAAGTCCCCCACAAAATCAACAGTCCTTATCTGGATTCAATACTCAGAACCAATGCTTGTCATAAAACAGATACAGTGATACTATCTCTCTCCCATTGTCAATGGAAGACAAACCTTGAAACCATCGATGGAGACTAAAAAGCAAACCATTTGGAAAATAATACTAATGAAAAACAAAAGCAAATGAACTCTGTCATATAATATCACAAAAAAACTAGATAAATATATTTTCACTAATAATTATCTTGACACTTTATTTTTCTTCAAATGAAAGGAACTCTAATGGACTATCATAAAATTGTGCCTGAAACTAATCATTTATATTTTTTCTATGTAAAATTTTATTATGTTATGTTATATTAAAATGTGTGTGCATGAATAAATATTACTGTTTGTTTATTATTTCTCCTATTATCCTTCTCTTTTGTCATTGCATCACCATTGATTTAAAGATGTAAATATTTGTATGTGTTAAATGAAATGTGCTGGACCCACTAATTAAGATTAGGAGCTAGTTTGGGATATTTTAAGCACTGGATTGGTATGCCTGTCATCTGAGCATGCCATCTGCATAACATATTATCAGATGGATCTGAGTTTGATCCATGCTCAAGAACAAATAAAATGCTTTGGATGGCAGGTATTTGCTCCAGAAGACAAAATGGGCCTTGCTCAGGAAATGTGGTCATGGTTATGCTTTGTATAGCCTGATCTGGCTGTAGGTATCATTGGTGGTTGTGCTATCAATGGTATTCTACCCTTTGCTTGAAGTTCCAGTCTGTTCCTGTAAATATTAAAGATATAATTGAAAATTTAATAAAGTTAAAATAATAGAGTTAAAGATAAAGTATTGCTTGTTAAGCTTGATAAAATTATGTATTAAAAATAAAAATCTAGTAAGTAAGCTGGTTAAGATAAAAATAAATTTAAGATATTTAAGATGAAATAAAAAAGAATCAGAGGAACCTAGTACAAATGCCATCCAACATTGTAGCCAAAGTGTCATAAATGGCCCAAAAAATTATAATTAAAAATTTAAATTAAAAAAAAAGGCCAAAACTAAAATTTAAAATAAATGCTAAATTGTGTAGTAATCAAAATGAAATTGGTGAGTAGTGTGAAAAGAGAAATGGACCACAGCAAACAAATTATGATATGAAAAAAATTAAAAATATAAAGTAAAAAGAGTAAGATATGTAATGTAAATAAAAAGAAGAGAGAAAAAATGGTCAGAGAAATAAATAATTTGTTGTTGGGGGTTGTTTATAGTCAGGTAGGAATTAGAAATGACTGAGGTGGTTTTGAGTTAGTTGATCACTTCATTCAATTTAAAATAATTAAAAGTAATGAAGATGAAGAAACAGGAAGTACTAAAGTAGAAAAGAGTAACATAAAAGAAAATGAAAGTATGAAGTCATTTGAGGAAAAGTTTGAGAAATACACAGAAATGTTCAACAAATGAATAGAATGGTTAATACAGGAAACAATGATAGCCTGACTAGAAGATAGGAAAATAATAAAAAGGCTGTAAATGAATATAAAATGGTTAAAAGATAAATTAGATAAAATTGAGAATAAACAGGAAAAGGAAATAATATAGAAAGAGAATGAAAAGAGAGTAGCAAGAATAGATATAAATTAGGTAACAGAAAGAATAGAAGTAGTAAAGGGTAAATTAAAAAGTAAAAATGTAAATATTCACAGTAGGGAAAAGAAAAGCATAAATATGTACACATATTTGAAGAATAGCCCTATTAACATAAAGAAATTTATAAAAATCTATGCTGAAAGGAAGCAGTCGAGAATATGGCCAATCTACTTAGTGCATTCAACAGCATGAGACCAGATTATGAAGCCAAAGAAAAGGAATTTAACCTCTTTGAAAGAGAGAAAAATATAAATATCATGAATTACAGCTTGTGTAAAAAGGATTGAAATCAAAGAAATAGATAAGGGGGTGAGGAATATACTAGATGTGATCCGGAAACCAACCACCTGGAGCAGACATGTAAGAAACATAAAAGGACCACCAGGCAAAAAACTTAAATATGGCTTTAGAAATTGGATGGAATTTTAGATAGTGAACACAAAAAAAAAGAAAAAAATTGTACATGGATTATGAGAATGGAAATAAAATTAAATAAATAAAATAAAATATTTTTGTTTTATTTTTAAAGTTGATATATGACAAAGAAGTAAGATGAAAGATAGATACATAAAATATAATAAATAAAAAAATATTTTAGAGACTCAATACCCAAGAATGAAAGTAAAAAAGTAGTTAAATGGAAGTAAAATGAGAATTGTTTTGTGTAGAATAAAGTAAAATCATAATATTTTAGAATAAATATATAGTGATAAAATAAAAGTAAATAAATAAAATAAAGTCTCTAAAAATAAAATGAAATCTATAATAAATAAAAATTAAATAAAAAGTTGCAAACTAATTTCTCAAGTAAGTGTAGATTGTGCTTGGGTTGATAGAGTTATGGATGGGGAAAGGTGCAGATAAAGGTTGAGGAAGGTGTGTTAAGTGTAGGCTGTCACTGTGTAAATGTAAGACTTGTTATGGGAATGATACAAAGGGGATAGTCCTATAGGATGATGATCCAGTAGAAAGGTTCTGGAACTATCTGACACACTGGGAGATGTCATCCCTGTCCATTATCTAAAACATGTGCACACTGGAAAGAGAATTCCAGAATAATCCACAAATCAGTTTTGTTGGAAGGAAAATTTCCAACATAATATAATAAAAAACCTCATTTTAGCATAAGCCAAATGATCAGTAGATGAATACTTCCATTCACAGTAAGCTCATATTTTTTAGGATGCAGTCCCAAGAGAGAAAGTTCTGGGCTCATTCAACCTGCTGGTAAAAAAATTCCCAGCATCCAAGAAAGTTAATGTAATAGTATTGTTTTATTACAGAAGTCAGATATAAGAAAATGTGTTCTCCATTCATGGCATTCAACCTCTCCATACACCTCAGAAAGATGCATGTTGTTCCTGGTGGTCATCACATATGATATAATCATTGCAAGTTAATATAGAAATGGCATGTGAGATAAAGCAGCATAGGAAACATCACTCTCTGTGGTTTGTCAGTCTGTATGTAATTTGACACTTATGTTAGAAAAAAATAGTAAATAAATAAATAAAAATGACAAATGAAAAATCAAACAGTAAAGAAGAAATAAAATATCAGAGCTAAAATCAGACAAATTGATGCATTTTACTTCTCAAACAGGGTATGTGTGATGTAATGCTAGCAAGATATATATTATAAAATTCACATATATTTGTGTTAGACATTCATAATTTAAAAATATATGATCAAATTTATTAAGAAAGAATAGAATAGTTAAAGAAATTTATAGTTAAAAAGTATATATTAAAATGCAAGTTTGTAAAAAATAAAAGATTGCATTATATTATTCTTTTATTATAAAATAAAGCTGATTATTATCAGTGGGATGGGGAAAAGAATTAAAAAAAAAAGAGATTTAAAACTCACTCTCCTTTTTATAAGCTAAAAGAAATTAAAAAAATAAAATGTCTAAAAATAAATCTTAATGTAAACTCTAAAATAAAAAGGATTAATTAATTAATGAAAGTAAACTTTTGGAATGCCAGTAAGATTCCTGGCTGATAATGAAATTGAAATTGATAATTGAATTAATTATAAACCATCTAAACTATCTCATTCACATAAATGTGATGAGATAGTAGATTAATTTAGAAAGAAGATTAGATTAAAGAAAAATGTAAAAATTAATTAAAAATAGATTTAAATTATGATAAAAATAAAAATTATGATAAGAAAAAGAACAATGGGAAAGGAAAAGTATAAAATTCACAGCTAGCTATTGTTATATTCATTTAGTTGATTCCAGTCTTCATTTAGTAAATATCCTTTCTTGAGATTCACTCTGAGGTTTGTGAAATTCAGTCAGAGAGCCTGATATTTGAAAATTTAAGTATAGTAGTGAACCAGTCATTACTGCTGTGAACATCAATGCCAAAGTCACAGAACTAGCAAGATAGATTGCTAGATATCCTTAGAAGTGTTTGACTGGGTTTCATGCCCTAAGTCCTCCATGAAATCAATGGTCCATGCCTGGAACAAACACCCAGAAACAATGCTTAAGTCATAAAATAGATGCTGTCAATACTCTCCCCCATTGTCTATGGAAAACAAGTCTTGAAACCTTCAATGGAGACCAAAAAGCCAACCAGTTGGAAAGCAACACTGATGAAAAACAAAACCAACTAAACTATGTCAACTAATATTGCAAAAAAACCTAGGTAAATATATTTTCAATAATAATTGTCTAGACACTTTATTTTTCTTTAAATGAAAGTAACACTAATGGACTATCATAAAATGGAGCCTGAAACTAATCATTTATATTTTTTCTATGTAAACCATTATTATATTAAGTTATATAAAATGTGTGTGCATAAATAAATACTAATGTTTGCTTATTATTTGATCTATTTTCTCTCTCTCTTGTCACTGCATCACCTTTGATTTAAAGATGTAGATATTTGTATATGTTAAATGTGCTGGACCCCTGATTAAGAGTCAGAGCTAATTAGGAATATTTCAAGACTTGATTGGTGTGCCTGTCATCTGAGCATGCTGGCTGTATAACATAAGATTATCTGGCAACCAAATTTAATCCTCAAAGCAAATAAAATGCTTCGGATGGCAGGTTTTTGCTCCAGCAGTCGAGGCATGGTGGACCATGGTTAGGGAATATTGTCATGGTTATGTTTTGTATAGCCTGATCTGACATAGAGTATCATTGATGGTTATGCTATCAATAGTATTCTCCACTCTGCTTGAAGTGCTAGTTTGTTCCCATAAATATTAAAGATATAATTGAAAATTTAATAATGTTAAAGTAATAGAGTTAAAAATAAAATATTGCTTGATAAACTTGATAAAATATTATTCTAAATAAAAATATAGTAAGTAAGCTGGTTAAGATAAAAATAAAGTTCAGATATTTAAAATATTTAAGATGAAATAAAGGAAACATCAAAGGGACCCAGTACGATATGTATGTTGTAGGTACTTAATGAATATGCAGGTCAACCAAAAATTAAATATTCTAGGCTAGAGATATCTGTGGCATTTTCTGTTGATAGTTGGATAGTTATTCTCTGTTATAAATGATATGATAAATAACTCCAAAGCCAAGATTTCTAAGTTTGAATTAAGTTCTGTTATATATATATGTTGGAATGTGGTTGTGGAATAAAATATATAGGGGAATCCAAATGTACATTACAAAAATGATATAATGATCATAAGACATTATATAAACGTGTACAGAAAGAAAATATATCTTCAGTAAATATGAATACTCCATCAATTATATTTGATCATAATAAAACATGTAATTATGGTTTTAAATTTAATAATAGAGATATAAAAATTATTCAAATTGAAAGGTGTAGTGAAAAACATAAAATTAAAGAGGCTATGATGATATCTAGGAATAGAGGTGGTTTGATGAATAAACAATCGGCTAATATAAAGACAACAGAATTGTGGGAAATTTGAATAGATTGAATGATGGGTAATGCAAGTTTTTATTTTTTGTACGTTTGTATTAACAGTTGATAAAGATTGTCAGTGAAACAATTGAAAGTACTTCTGGTAAAGAATAGATTATTTAATTTTGAATACTGTGTTAAATATATTTGTTTGAATTATTATTATATAATTTAAAAATACAGACATTTAATGGTTGTAGTTATATATATATATATAAGCGTGTGTGTGTGAAGGTTATGTAAATATTTTTTTGTTTAGTAAAATCTCAACCTACTCATATCCTTGTGACATATATTAAAATCTGTTTATTAAGCTACCATCACAACACAGCATGAACTTATTTCATGTTTTTTAAAATTAAATATTATTGGATTGGAACTAAATCTTAATTACTTATGTTAATCATTCACTGAATAATCCTTTAAATGCAGATAAGTTTTTATAAAACACTAATGGACACTTCAACACATGTTTTGAATTAGTTAACATTGATTCTCAAATTTCTTATTATACATACTTATTATGCATATACAATTATTAAACTTAAAGTGATTGTGTTTGTATTTATATTTCTACTAATGCATATAATAAACAGCAGATAAAAAAAATTTGTAATCATATGCAAAAATACATTAATTATATATAAAAATATACATAATCAAAATTATCTTTGCAGTTGCAAAGTTTTATCAATTGTTCAAATTAGTTTTTTCTTTCCCTTTTTTTTATTCTTCAGAAAATACTTCATTCATTTAAAATAATAAATACAATTTATATGTTGATTTATTTATTTATTTAGAATAGAAATTCGATTCATACTTTAAAACTATGTAAATATTGAACTGATTAAATTATTTAAAGCTAGAAAACTGAAGATTATAATTATGAAACATGATTATTGATTGTTTTATATATGTTTCACAGGAATAAACATTTAGCATATATAATTTTAAAAGCAAGTTTTTTAAAATTTTCTATCTTTGAATTTATAATTTTATAATCTTCCACATTGTAGGTAGACAATAATTATACTTTGGAAGAAGCTGTTTAATTTAAAATTATTGCAAAAAAAATCCTTACAATTATTTTCACCCCCCCCTCCCAACTAAATACATAGTGAGAATAATCATTTTTTTAACTTAAACTTTCTTTGATTTATTTATTTTTAATTTAAGAATTGGCAAAAACATTGTTTTATTTTTCTAAGGTGTCAGATTTTGTAGTCCAAGATAAATAAGCAAATTTTAATTTACAATGATGAATATTAAATGATTTTTAAAAATATTTTGTAAGAAATTAAATCTTAATGTTGGCCCTACTGATTTATGATTGGTCACTATATGTATGCATGTGTATGTAAGTCTTGAAATAATGAAACAGTTTAAACTGTAATATTATCACAAATTAATTTAAATCTTTTTTTAAAGTGATTTTTTCAAACTTTTTTTGTGACATTCATATATCTATTAATTTTAAAATTATATTTAAAAGCAAAATTATATAAAATGAATCTTTAAATATGTGTAAGGTTTTACTTTATGTATGGCACTGAAAATTATGTACATTATCATATTTTGTATAGTTTTTTTTTAGTTTGGTTTGAAAATGTTTTTCAGTTTTATTATTAAGGAAAGATTTTAAGTGGTTCAAAATCTGTGATAATAGAAAATTTATAATGCAGTTTATAAATCCGAAATCTTTAAAATTTTGTCATTTTAAAATATTGTGAATGCAAATCATTGTAATATGATAAATTAAAATGCGTAAATAAGACATCTTTTATTTCCTTGTGGGCTTTATTCTTCAGATTTAATGATGAGAATAAACTTCATAAAAAAAACAAAAAAACAGGCAATTTTAATTTTGGATTATTAGACTTCTTGTTAGTTTTTTCTTCTTCTACAATTTGCTTTGTGAAAAATTAATAACAAGAATTATATAATTCTTTTTTGTCTCTAACTCTCATCATTTTTTAAATCTTTATTTTACTAAAAATTATATTGGTTATTGATAGATTACTCCCTTTTAATTACCAACTTTATATAATTAGCGTTTGTCTGATTTTTTTAGACATCATATGTCCTTGATTATAAAAATTTATACAATTTGTTTAATAAAAAAATTGATTTTAATAAAATTAATGACTATTATATACTAAATCATTATATTAAGCCAATTATTAATAATGAATATTATGACATAAACATATGTTAATGTGATATATTTTTAAGTATAATAAAATAAATGACATTACAAAGAAATCAAGTCATATGTCACATGACCTAATTTAACAAGCTTGTATTACAAATGCTGAGCTTGTTAAGAGCTTATTTGCAAGCTCTATATATAAAATAAATGAAAAAGGATAAGTCTAATTTTCATATCATTTGTAAAAATAGTTAAACTTTATCAGATTATTGTAAAAAATGTTATATTAATTTGATAAATAAATGTGTTCGCATTAATTTGATTTCTAATATGCTATTTAGTTATCATTTATAATTAACTAATTATCTTTAGAAAATACTTAATTTTAAAAGTTATAAATTAGCTATAATATCAAGTTGGTTATATCATTTATCCTACTCTCTTTTTCTATTAATTTCTTTTTTCAAATGTATTGCAGTTTTGCTAAGAATTATTATCATAATTATTATATATTTTATTAACTTTTATATTTAGGTCATATATACATAACTGATCTATACTATCTGCATACACACACATGCACATACACACATATATTTGTGTGCATACTTATGCTACAATTTAATTTAAAATTAAGCGCATTAAAATATTAGTAATACAGTTAACATAAAAATAAAATGTACCTAATAATTTGAAAAAAAAAAAAAAGAGAGAGAGCATATTTACATACAGGAACTCAAACTTAAAAGAATATGTGGATTTGTTCCTTCCCTCAGCAAATGAATTATTTTTTTTACTACAAAAACAATTATTTTATGTTATCAAAAAGATTTCATTATCATAAAGTTTATACTTTGGGCCAATTTACATCTGTGGTGTAAAAAATAAAATAAAGCTTGGGCTGTGAAAGCACTATGTTATGAAATATTGAATGACTAAGGAAAGATTCATGATATTCTCATTCAGATAGATGTGTGCATAAAATTTATAAATTTCAATTTAATAGTTTATTTTATTTATTATGTTTTTTAAACCATAATTACTGGAATTATAAATATTGAATTACCTAGAATAATTGTACACCTGTATGCATTCACCTTTTTTTTGATACTCTACCTATTTTTATCATTACTGTGACTGATTTATCTTTTTTATTTAAATTTCTCCATCATTGCAGTGAATCTTGTGCTAACAAATCTATGAGAGTCTTTCAGCATGTGTATTCATATAATAACACTAAATTAAACTATGACTACAAAACGATCTTTTTTGATCATGAGCTGATTACAGAACACATCTTTTCTCTCTTCTATGTAAAAATAATATGTGCCAAGAGGAATGATAGGAAAAGAAAATATAAAGAGGCTTGGGCTATTGCAAGGAATTCTCATTCCATCAATAGAAAAAATTTCTGCATCGTATTATCAAAAGTATATACTGGGCTTGATTTACATATTGGTCTTCGCCACTATATATGCATATTTTTATTGGCACAATTTTATTCAGCAGTATGATTCTGACAGCAATCACCTGAAAGTTGGCTTAGTGCTTTTAAGACTTCCTTATTAATTTTATTTTGCATTTTCATATTAACGTGAACAGTACAAGTTTGGTAGAAATACAGTATTGTACGAAAAGTGTATATATTATTGAGAATAACAAATCTCCTTTAAAAACAAAAATATGGATTTAAGATTTTGATGATGAATTTCATTTTTATCAATTTTTTATCTTCCGTAATTCATGAATTATAAATTCTCTTACTCAAGAATATATATATATATTTAAAATTTTAAATTTTGTTCAATGGACACAGTCATTATTATTTTCTGTTTTCTGCATTTAGGTTTTATACCCATTCTAGATACTTAATTATTTATATTTTGCATACCAAACAAAGTTTGCAAGTTAAATAAAGACAATTCTTTTATATTCATTAATTTTTGATTTTTAATTATATTCTGGTCTCTGACTTGTTGAGTGATGTATGTAGTATATATTTGTAATTACAATAAAAATATATAAAGTGATTAATTCAACTTATAAAAGAGAATAAAAGCAATAATAAGTACAGTGAAAGCAAGAAAAAATAAATATAATTGTGAAAATAAATTATTACTAAAGTTACCACATCAGCAAATTTTTTTTAAACAAATTTATGTATTCAAAATTCACCATAAAAATTATCAGCCAAGACACTGGCTAGTGATCAAATATAAGAAGTGTCAAGAATAGCCTGATTATAATCCAGTCATGCCTACATATAGAGATCACTCCCAAGTAAAGAAATATTGCATGAGCAGAAAAAATAATTGTATAATATTAAATAGAACATGGCACCTTTGCAAAGTAAGAAGAAAGTTCAAAAGTATATTAATTTGAAAAGAGATAAATATTTTACTACAGAAATAAAAATATTGGCTCCACAAAAGAGATGAGATTTCTAATATTAAAAAAAGAAAAGAAAAATAAAAGTATGATGATAGAGAAGCAGGATGAGTAAGTTATTCATTTAATGGAAGATATCAAATGCAGATAATTAAGGTTTATCCCTCAAATTTCTCATTATAATGAAAAAGGCATGAACTATTTTTAATCATATCAAACAACATTTTAAATTGCTATGATAGACTTGAATGTTAAAATTGAATAATGAAAATGATGTGGATACATTTGATTATGGAAAAAATGAGAAAGGAGCAGTTTTATATGAAGCTATATATTGTAGCATTCACTTAAATAAAGTATTACCATTTTAATTTGAATCATTCTCTATCTGCCTTAAAACACTAACTGTATTATTTATGTTTTCACATCTTGTATATCATATGTCATGTAAATTAACTTTATTTTCTTATTAATACTCATATGTAATTTGTTATTAATAAAGTTTATTATATATATATATATATATATATATATATATATATATATATATATATATATATATATATAAGCAAAAAAAGGAAAAAGGACAAGGACTTGTAGAATTTGGAGTGGGGGGACTTTATTTTGAAATTAGTCTTTAAATGGACATGGAGACATCCAAATGAAAGCATAGCAGAATTGAGTTACTTCACTACTATCTTAATAGCTTTTGTTTAGCATCCACATCTCATTAATTGATAATTAATTAAATATAATTTTAAATATATATTTTCTGTTAATAATAATATAAACCGATTTTGTTGTATTTTTATTTGAATGCTTACATATTCTTATTATTTTTTGGATTTAAAAAAAAAAAAAAACTTTATAATACAGGAATTTTCTTTTCCTTTTCTTAAAATAAAGTTTATAAATGGATTTTTTCTTTCATTTTTTCTTATATCCAAATTGACCTACAGTACTTGTATCTTCTGATTGTTTTACAATTCTAGTATCAAAATTTTAATACTACAATTTTAAAATATTTAGTGTCATCAAAAACATTCTATATATGTAAATAAATAAAACACTTTTGCTTATTTATCAGAATGAGAATTTATTGTGATAATAACTGAATTATCTGCATTTGATATCCTTCATTACATTGAATAATTAATCTGGAACTTTATCTGATATATCATCAATCTTCAAAATGATTATTCTATAAGGAATTTCACTCCAAATTACCTTCCAATATTTGTGTCTCTATAACTAACGCCCATTTTCCAAATCAATATTTTTTTTTACTTTTTCTTATAACTTCATAAAGTTGTCAAATAATTGAATGAGAGATTATTGTTGAATGACCGTCTATATTTGTGCTCTGATCAATTTTAGCCCTTTTTGCTTTCTGCCTTAATCTTTGCCATTAACAATCTCTTGAAAATAATGGCCATAATTTAGTTTTGTCTATGATGACTGTAAACATAAAATAGAATAATTCTCTTTTCATACATTTCAGTTGGGAACTATTTGACAACTCAGAAAAACATCATGGCGTTGAAGTTTTATTGGTCCTAAATTAAACTCAGAATTAAATCTTGGTAAATGAATTTTGATGAGAAGTTAATCTATATTTGCTAATCAAAGAATAAACAAATAATAAAGCAGCTGTAACAATAAGAATTACATTTGGATCTTGCTTTTTCAAAAAGAAATTAAAGAGACATCTTTATATATATATATATATATAATCAAAACTACCCCAAATCCAAAATTAAACCAGACCAGCATAAAAATAATATTAAAACACAACCTAAGGTTTCACTGCTCTTTATTATTGAAAATTTATTATTCTGAAGCAATTAACTGATTTAAGAGTTCTTTTAATATTAAGGGTGGATGGGAAGTAAAAGGATTTGTGGGTAGTTTTTAATATTATATATATTGTGTAGTTTTTGTAGTTCTTTACACTTGAGAAGTCTGCTTGTAGCAGTGAAACCTTAGGTTGTGTTTTAATATTATTTTTATGCTGGTCTGTTTTAATTTTGGATTTGGGGTAGTTTTGATTTTATATTGACTAGTTTAGCTTTATGCTTGTAATGTTTATATATATATATATATATATATATATATATATATATAAAGTATAATAATGCTCAAGGCTAAATGGGTTTATAAGTAACCAGTCAATACTTAAACAGTTCCAATATAGATAACAATCAACAATTTCAAACTATTATTAAGATAACCTCCCTTTAACAATAAAGGTGGAATTTCACCTTTATTTATGGTCTTATATATTTTTACAGACACTAAAGATTGCAATGTGACTTCAGAGATCGAAATTATTGATACAAAGAAGTTTAAATAAACCTCCTTAAACAGATAAATATAAAGTGTTTTGAATGCAGACCAATAAATAGTCAATTATAACATTACAAATTGCAATTATAATTTTCAAATTGCATCCAAAGTATTACTTAAATAGTAAGTGTAATAATGATCAAGAATAAATGGATTTATAAGTAACCATTAGAAATCAGTCAACACTTACTGCAACTAAATTATGGCTATTTAAATATATGAGTACATAAATAAAGTTAAAAAGAGGTTGCTTTGATAACAGTTTGAAATTATTGATTGTTCTCTATATTGGGATTGTCTAAATGTTGACTGGTTTCTAATGGTTATATATATATATATATATTGTACATATATGTATGTTCTCACACATATATTATTTAATTGAGAAAAAAAATTTTCTTTTATATATATATATATAGATTTATGTGTACGTATATTATATGTGTAATATATAGTTGATAAATTAATAAGTGGTGAATGAATATAATGTTGTAAGAAATGATATTTTAATGTTATTTTTCTTATTAAATAATTAATATATTCAGTTATTTAGTTTTATTTTGGTTAAAATAAAGCAGATCAGAAAGAAAGTGTCAAATAAAGTGATCTAGATAAGAGATTGGGATTTGAAAATGTACACGTGCAAAAGAGTGTGAAAGAATAAGAACGTCTGTATAAACACAAATGCTTTTACACCTATTTGTAATGACTATGGATTGCCAGTTTTATTGTTTTTATCTGTATCTAAGATTTTTTTTTTTAAAAGAGAGAGGTGCTTTGAGGAAATAAAGGTGATTATTAATTTTCTTGTAAAATCGCGATAGAACATCAACTTGTCAAACTCTGATTTTTTATCTTTTATCTCAAGATAAGATATGCAGGTGGTCAGTTTCTTTGACCAAAGATTGGCAATATAAATGAATAAAATTTTTAAGGAGTCACTCAGTCATGATTATTGGAGAGAGATGTAACTCAGTATTATTATTTGAGAGAGACAGACAGAGATGTAACTCTCACTCAATTTTTTTCCTCGTTATTAATGTTGAAAAAAAAGAAAAAAGGGAAAGTGGGCGATTTGATTTTTTTTTTACTCTTTAAAAATTGAACAAAGGAAAAGAAGGAAAAGACTCTTGTATAAAGTCAAAATAGACGAAGATGTGCAGATATACAAGTAATTCCCAGAAATATTAATATTGGAAAAAGAGGGAAAGTGGAACAAAATTGAATTTATAAGAAGTTATTGACAATTCTATGAAATGAGATTAACATATTTTTCTGAGTATAATACCATGACTCTGCATTGCTAAACCATTTTTTTCTGCTTCCTGATTAATACAGAATGAGTTAAAATCACTAATCTACTGTGGTCTCATATACCAATCAAATAATAACCAACAAAATGAAAGAGTTTGAAGCCAACCACACAAGCTATATGAAATGCTTCTTTTCTGGCTCCTGGTCTATTAAAGGCTCATTACCTTTGGATGAATGGAGAAAGGGTGGGAAGAGGAAAAGAAAGGGTATAAAATCCATATATAGCCAAGTTTGGAGCCATGAATCAAATTTTTGTTAAAGTTTACCTCAGTCATCTAAAGTGTCTACAGCGATTATTTTTTTAAAAATGGGAGAGACAAGCAAATCCACCAGTTACTTATTAAAAAGTATTTATAATAGCTCTTTTTAAAATGGTAGAAGGAAGCCAATCAACAATAAATAATTTTAGAATTAAAGAAACAAGCAAGTCAATTGATTCATGTTTATCTTAACAGTATCTGCAATAACTTTCTTTTTTATGGAGCAAAGACAAGCAGTCTGAAAATTCAAACTCAGGACATTTATAAGAAGTGAAAGTGATCGGGTAACTATGAACTTTCTTTAACAGATTTTTATTCTTACTTATTAAAAGTAAACCTTAATTTACTGGTCAAAGCAATTTTTCTTTTGATACAGAAACATTAAAGACTTGTTTATCTATAGTTATTTGCAATATCACACAACATAGCACAAACATAGTTTAAATCTTTAAACTTAAATTTTTCATTATTTTTTATTATTTTTTTTATATTATATATTGTAACATTGAAATGTTTTTTTTTTTAATTGTTCTTCAGTTGTTAATGATAATGAGCAACCTATAAATATATGCATTTATAATGTTGTTTTTTTTATTTTATCTTGTTGCATATTAAAATTAATATCATGCATTTTATTTTATTTTGCTAAAAGGTTGCAAAAATATTTTTATATATGTAATTTGTGGGTATACATTTTAAACATATATGTTAACATTACCGAATGTGTGCATGTGTAACTGCTTATACAAACATGTCAAGGAATAGGTTATATATAAATAGTTTAAATATGAGAAATTATAAAGCAAGGCTTACATATGAATGGAAGTGAAATACAACACACAGGATACATATGAAATTTATTTTATGATATAATAAGTTAGGAAAGACTTAAATAAGCATTCCATAAAATGTATTTTTTTAAGCCAGCTTATTTTAAAATATCCAGAAATGACAAACCTATATATTAAGTTTATTTGCTTGTGCTTATATAAATTTTTATATTAATTTTTGTATTGAATTAATGTAATAATAAGCCATTTATTTAATTATTGATTTGATTTTAAAGAAAGAAAGAAAGAAAGAGTAATAGTATTAATAAAATATAATTATATATATCTTAATTGGTTTTCCGAGTTCTTATTAAAAAAATATTGTTGTGTTTTTCTTGTCTTGATTCTATCATTTTAATTCATCATCATTGCTCGCAGTTATTAAATATTATCATTCGTAAATATGGAGCAATCACTTGCAAATATTAAGCGCTCGCAAAATGTTAAGTAAACTAGAATGTTGATTTATCTTTAAATATTTAAGGAATAGGCTGGATAATAACCAAATTTTAATAATTATAGTTCAATAGTAGAAAAGCTAAAATTGGGTTGTGTCCATGAATTTTGATCATCTTCATCAAAGATGAATATCGTATTATTGATTAAAATATTTCAAATAATACTATACAAGAGTTATGATCGCCATCATCATTATTAATAAATTATAATCATTAAATCTAATGTTTAGAAAGATGAATATCATGCATAGAGATTCATGATGATCATTCATCATCACTAGTATTATTAAATCCTGGTTTTAACTATAAAAGTATTTTAGTAAATAACTATAAACTTATATAAATGCTAGTAAATGTAATATTTAAATCTCAGTTTGAAATAGGATAATTTTTAATAAATGCATATGAGTTTATAAAGATTAATTTATTGTTGTGAGTTTATTAATAAGCTATGGCTGGTATCATCATCACTATTATTATCATTATTATTATGATATCACTATTATTATCATTCATCATTATTATCATCATCATTATCACCTTTATATTGTGACAAATAATCTAGTTAAATGACCATCAATATCAATAATGGTCTTCACATGCTTGTTTGGAAGCCATTAATAGGATTATACTTGTCTGTTCATCAATATACATAAAATGAGCTAGCAATGTCTATAAGAGTCTTTGATCTATAATATAAATTTTGGTAATATTGGGATCTTGTAATTTTATCGATATAGATAAAATGTAAGAATGTCATTTTTTTCATTAGTCATCCAAGTCATGTGTGATAAAAATGTACCGAATGAGTTTGAACTCAGTACACTCTAAACAGATATTTATCTAGATTTAAAACAATCTAGTGGCGCTTGTGGGAAAACACATATACTTAGCTAAACTGAATAAAGAGTGATATAATCCCTTTCCAACTTCATAATATTAACTTTATATAATATATATTTTATAAGTTGTCATGAATAGTACCAGTGTGTGCATGTGACCATGAATGGTCTTATATAGTTGGAAAGAAGAATAGGAAGGATTCTTTGTTAAAAGAACCTAGTATGGGAGATAAGCATAATGCACTCCAGGAATCTCAAAGTGGGTAATTTTATTCAATTGCTATATTTAATATTCTTTTATTTGATGGCAATGGCCAGTATGTTTTATTGCTCAAATGACATCCCCAATATTTAGATATTATTAAATCTTTAATGATGATAGTTTTAATTGTCATTGTTGTTATTTTATATGAAGAAATGAGATAACTTATTTATTTCATTACTAATGTGACAGAATTAATGTTTGGGATAGTTGCAATCGGGCTATAATGTTATATTTAATTAATTAGAAATAGACATCCAGATAGAGCATGATATGCATATATTCTTATTTATATGTTAGCATCATCCTTATTTAATTATAAATTGTATTTTGGCTAACACAGTGAATCATTTCTCATTTAGTTTACTTGGTTACAAATGATGAACCGCTGCAGCATATCATTATCCTGTTTAGTGTTTGGTTATTGAATTATAGCAACTATCATTTCATCACTCATCTATTTATCTATACTGTGACAATGTTTACTTACTGTTACAAATAACAGATTAGATAAACATGTATGTTAATAATGGATCATTTTCTATCAATTTTTTATTATTTCTGTTACAAATGTCTTTCTATCTTTCCGTTACAATATATATATATATATATATGTGTGTGTAGGTTTTCATGGACAAATATGTGAATAAAGTTTTATAGATTTTCAATTTGCACCGATTATTTGAACAACATTAATGCTACCCGAATTACCTGAGTGATAGCAGAATTCAGGCAAAAGGTTGATGCAATATTAATGGTATTAATGAACATTTATATATAGAGAAAATAGAAAAGTTTGTTCACAAGTATAAATTTAATTTGCAGAAACAAGCATTTGTTTCTCTGCCTTAATAGGTATTCAAATTCTTTGAATTAAACAGTTATAAGCATACGCTTTATCCTACATAGTACCAACACACACACACGGTTTCAATAGTTATGTAATAGTATCAAATTGTCACTTTGAAAAGTATTTAAAAATTCCGACATTAATGGTTTTTAAATGAATACAAATTTCTGCAATTAGAAAGCCCTACAATAATATAAGTACCATGCACACAAAAGGATAACTTTCATTAAATGTTATAAAACTTCATCGACATCACGGTAACATGTCAATATTGGTCAATTACTTTAGAAAATGGAGCACGTCAAAGAACAAAATGATTAATGAGAAAAGCAGATTTTTTTGCTAATTGGTTTAATTTAAAATTTGGTTGTGGGAGTAAAATGTGATTTATATAATAAATTAAGTTTCAAATCATAATTTTAAAAAGCCTTATTATGTACTTATGTATTATTATGCTATTAATGTAAATCTTCTCTTTGCAGCACATTTCATTATCATTTTCGCATTGATTAAAAACGCTATTAACAAAATGCAAGACGAAAACTAAATAATTACTATTACTATATCAAAACATCTTATTTAAAGTTTTATTTACAACAATCAATAATATTATAGACATCAGCCACTAATATATATATGCGCATATATATATATATGTACATATAAACTGCCAAGAATATTTATATAATTGTGCACATTGCCAGAAGTCCTTAGATTTAATAGACCTACTTTTCAATAGATGACTTGCTGAATCGTCCTGTGTTATTTATAACAATGTTATATTGCGGAATTTGGATCTCAATAACAAGCGTTGTTAGCCGAGAGGTCATCGCAGCCGACTTGCAAGCAAGTAGTTGGTTGCAGACGGTTGTGGGTTCGCCTCCCGGCCGATGCTATGACATATGGGGGCAAAAACCCCACGAATGTAATAGTTCTTTCATTTCCAGAGCTCCGACTTATTTTGAATTCTCCAGTATGAACCATTCTATTATTTTTACTTATTGAATCTTTTATAACTTAATAACTTGCCATAGATTCTGATGGAGATTTAGATAATAAATTGAAGCTTAGTTGTATTTTTAACACTAATTATTAAAATTTTAAGTAACGATATATATATCAAATCATCTCAAACATTAGAAATTTTTTAGCTATACCCTCT
This sequence comes from Epiperipatus broadwayi, assembly GCA_028023455.1. Classification (NCBI taxonomy): domain Eukaryota; kingdom Metazoa; phylum Onychophora; class Udeonychophora; order Euonychophora; family Peripatidae; genus Epiperipatus; species Epiperipatus broadwayi. Next base: position 7,438,511 of record JAQFVV010000056.1, on the reverse strand, counting down.
ATGAAATAAATATTTAGAGCCTGCATCACAGGGAGCATAGCTGAAAAATTCTTCACATGTCAGAGCCATAGAGTAATGAAAGAGTACATAGAATTGATTAGTAATTTGAATAAGATTAAATGAAGAGTAGAAATAGTTGAATTATTACCAAGATTTGACAATGGGTATATGTTAGATAGGACATGTTGTATATGTGAGAGAAATATTTTGATCAATAATTATCAATATTATCACACATCAATGGAGTCAATAAGTAATTTTTGTAAATGTCAAAAAAATTATGGTAATTATAATTTTATATAATATTGTTGTTTTTTTTTTTAAAAAATGTAAATGATTATCAGTGGTCTTAAATCGAATTTTAAATTACACAATTTTTTGTTTCTAATGTTTATCATTATCATTTTCAAACATTATAAACTATTTGGAAGAAAAATATTTCCATGTTCAATTCAGTTTCTACTTCGATATCATTCTATTAATTTTTTTTATTTCTTCCAATTATAGTAGCTGATGTGATATGATGTGATGCACTGTGACTTCTCCTTATACGGAGTCAGGAATCTCTCAGCAACTATGCCCAGAGAAACCTGTTAGCCACTTTGAACCCCTTTCTATTCCCCACACCAAGTCTTCCCATAGTCTTTTCTACCTGGCTACATCTCATTTCCATAACATAATCTTTGTGAACTCCATGGCCTTTAGATCTAAAACTCCCTTATCTTTTCCCAAACCCAGCATAGTAACTTTGTTTATACAATGTTGCCATCTAGTGCAAGCCATAGTAGTCAATGAATGTTAAAAGGTTAGTGCAACAAAATTCCTGTCTAGTGCCTTCTCATTGATCACCCCCAGATTATTTTCTAGCTTATGGCTTTCATCAGTGAGGAGCCTTGGATCTGAAAATACTGCACTTAGATCTTTACTTGTAATGCATCTATCCAGAAGTCATCTTTTATCTTTTTAGTTAACTATAAAGTTATAAGCCAATGCTGAAAACACAGTAATATTTTCAATACAAACTATGGTTTTTTTTTAATAACCATAATCATTAACACCCTTAGGATTGGTATTAAATCACTATAACATCACATGACAATTTGTTTTGCTTACACAATCTGTAAACACAGTAGTAATTTTTTGATACAATATTAACACCTAGTGCAAGCCATACTAATCAATGAATTCAAGAAGGTTAGTTTGACTTTCATTAATAAGAAGCATTGGAACTGATAACTTAGTTTGAGCTCATAGGTTTATAGTTAACTTAAAAAATGAAAGATAACTGCTGGGGGAATGCATTAGATCCCAAAAACTAAGTGCAATTTTCTCAAATCCTGGGCTCCTTACTAATGAAAGCCAAAAGCTAGAAACTAGTTTGGGATTATTGGATGAGTATGCACTAGATAGAGATTTTGATGCATTAATATTCTAAAATTTAATATGGCTTGCATTAAGTAGCAATATTATATGTAGAAAGTTGCTACTGAGTTAATAGACTGTATTAGCAAAAGAAATCATAATCATGTTATGTTATAGAGGTCTCTTCCAATTATTTGGCACATGATCTTATTTTTACAATCTTTTGGGATTGAATTTAAGATTTCAGTTATCTACCTATTGTGATTTTATTTAGCTACATATCCAACCCAATTTTATATCAGCCTCTTAATTCTTTCAATGAGGATAATCAGGTCTGTTAATTTTCTTACCAACAATTCCTACTTGTAACAAAGGTATCTTCACACTTTACTGGATGATCTGAAAATTCTGTATTACTTTTCTATTAAGTATCAAAATCTCAGATTTATAAATAACAAGTAAATAGATATATATATTTTTAAGATTGGTTTTTTTTTTATTATCAAAAGCATTCCATCCTAATTTAATTATATATTTGTCGGTGTTAACTTCTTCAAATTTATTACTATCATCAGTCTCTCGCTTTTTTTAATAAAGTCATTGAGCATTACTTTGTCTTTTTTTACCTATGTCAAATGCGTTGATCAGTAAGCAAACCCGGGCCAGCTGCTTAGAAGGTAGCTATGCTAACCACTAGGCCACCAACGCATTGACAGCATTATTTTATCTTTGATCCTATTTTTTGAATTTCATCTGATAGCTCTGATAATTTGTTTGAAGTTTTGAATTATTATTTGCAGAAAAAATAAAAATCACATCATCTGTAAAAATTTAGATAGCTTAATTTAAGGTAATTTCTTTTTTTAAATAATTCTTTTAGATTTTCATTTGAATCCACAAAACACTTCCTATAAAACTTTCATGAAGTGGGTTAGAGATGTAGAATCATAGTATTCTATAAGCTTATTAATGTTAATAATCATTTTTAGGTGTCATCAAATTTATCAAAAGATAAAGAACTTGATAATATTTTAAAATTGTGTTTTGATATTCCAAAGCTTTCATTACAACCAAAATTCTTTTTATATTCTACATATTCAAAGTACAATGGCAACCCAGATTAATTAGACCTTTTTCCATATATGTATGCGGCCTAATGTGTTATAACAATTTTTAAATCTTAAAAAAAGAAACTTTTAAGTCTTGCTTGTTTTTTTGATTAGTTTGATTCCAAATGTTCTATATAAACAATTTATGATTTTAGTAAAGAACTTGTATAGAACTTCAAACACTGATAGTTTTATAAATTTCAATGTCTTCATTTACATGTTTCTTAAATATCAATATTATCTTAGAGTGCTTGGAGGTGCAAGTTAAGAAAAGCTTGAAACTTGTTTACTGGAAGCGAGATATAAGAACTCCCACAGAGTAAGATATTTATACTCTTAATGTAATCCATTAAGCATGCTTTCAATATCTTGTAAACAATATCATTTAGTATGTAGTTTGGCAACTTTTTCTATATTTTTTTACTATTTCTTTTAAAATAACTATTTTAAATTGATTTAATTTCATGTCTCAAATCTTCATTTACCATAATTTAGAATTTCAAAATATTGTTTTTTAATTGTTTATTTCTATAAATTATTTTTATAGAAGTATTCTGAAATTTTTATGAAGTTTTACTCTTTGTAATAATAGTGTTACCTTTTTTATTTATTGTTGAAACATCTTTTTTTTAATTACCAACATATTATTTTACATTGTTTGAGATTTTTATTTTCTTTTGTATAGCTTTTTATATTTCCTTATGTCATAAGCATTAAATTCTTCTAAGTAGGTTAATTAAAAATTTGATTTCTTTTTGTTATATTTTGCCTTCTTTCAGTCAAATTGAGGAATTATACAATGGTTACATTGGTTTTATATATTGTTACTATGGATTATACAGATTATTACAATGATTTATATGCATGTATTATAGAGTTCTGTGGTGTTGTGTTCAGGCGTAATCTTAGAGTGAAGAAGTACTCTAAGATTACGCCTGAACACAACACCACAGAACTCTATAATACATGCATATAAATCATTGTAATAATCTGTATAATCCATAGTAACAATATGTAAAACCAATGTAACCATTGTATAATTCCTCAATAAAGTTTGAAAGGAACATTTATTGGTGAAAAGTTTTTTTTTTGTATTACCACTCTATAAAGTAGCTTTTGATAGACTAATCTTCTTGATTTCATTCAAGTCTAAGCTATTTTTTTAAGTGTGCAAATTCTAATTTAATTAAAGTATTTCTGAAGGTTAAGAATATAAACTGTTAATGATGTTTTTTTTTTAATATCTTTGTTTTAATCTTATGCATTAACAAATATTTTACTTCTCACTAACAACGATCATTTTCTGTGTTGAATCTATTAATAACATTACAATCTTAAATATTATGTTAGTCAAAATGCAAAACAATTTTACTATATCTTCATTTATATAAATCAGCATTTATTTTTTATAGCATCTGTATACAATTGTAATCACATTCATATCGGCTTTTTCAAACCAAATTGTGCAAATATTTGAGTCGTAGTAATAAGAGGATTCCTTTTATTGCTGCATAAATTCTATATCTTGTATGGGTCAGAGGTTATTCATTTATTATTTAACACTCGCAAAAAGCGTTTGCACAATTTGGTTTGAAAAAGCCGATATGAATGTGATTATATCTTCATTTGTATGGTTTCATATCAACTACTTATTTTTATCAGAGAAGAAATTCACAATATACAGTTTCATTTTCAGCAAAATTCTGATACATAAAAATCGATCTAACTATTTTAAAAATGTCTTAATAAAAAGGAAAATTCTTCAGAAATATTACCAAATCTGTAAAGTCATTGAGAATAATTTTGCGAAAACGAGGAATTGACCTAGGACTGTTTGAGATTACATTGTTATTAGTATGGAACATTTGTACATTATTGCTGATGACATTTGCATATGTTTTTTTAGAACTTCTATTGATCTTTGGAGCAAGTAATACCATTTGGACCTACATCCCAATTAACCTGGAAAATTTGTGCACCACTGCTGACCTTTCCATATGTTTGGTTACGATTTGAACTTTGGTTTCTTAAGCTGTTGATATTATTTGAGCTTATATCCTTGTTGTTATAGGGATTTTTAAAATTTGTAGTTTGACCTTTGGAAAAAGTAATATTACAAAAAGGAAATCGTGAAATTGTTAAGCAAATTTAGTCACATAATTTTTTTTTTTAAACCATTGCTCTAGATTTTTTTATTTGCTCAAAGTACATCAAAATGTCACACCTACATGTATATATTTATGTTAATTTGTTAGTTACAACTTATTTTAAATAGAGAAATGCATAGCAAATTTTTGTTTTAAAAAAATCGAATAATTTATTGCTCAAGTTTAGATAAAATTGTAACACCTCGCGACTTGGATTTATGGATCCGTAACTTTAAATTCCATCATTCTATCACTGTAGAGGAGAAATTTAGTTTAAAATATATTACATTTAAAATTATAATTTTTTTTTCATTAATTATTTTGGAGTAGAATCTTAATATTAATTGGAACTTTATTTTTTTATTAAAATAAAATTTCAGATTAATTTTTTTTAAATTTTTTTTTGTCTTTATTTCTTTAGAAAGAAAACAGTGGAGGATATTAGGTTGTTGTTTAAGCTTAAAAACGTTGTCATTTAAATTTTTTTTTAAAAAATACTAATATATGTAAATTCAAAAATAAATATATATTTTAAATATTATTTTATAACTTTATTTTAAAGCAAATTGACTTCATTAAAAAATTTAAAATATAATTTTTAAAATATCCAGTATTGGATTAGAAACTTTATTTAAATCTGAATGCTAACATTAATTTCTGATCTATAATGACATAAAAATAAATAATTCAAAAATGGAGGGGGGGGTAATCTAGTACATTCCTTGCTTGTTATTAATAATTTACATTCTGACACTTTATTTAATAATGTATAATGACTCATATTATCTAGTTACCTAAATTTTTTAAATTTGTGTTTAATGCTAATTTTGAACCTATTGGAAGTAACTTATGAACATTATGCATGTAAAATGAAAATAACAGGACATGCTTGGTATTAGAAAACTAAATATTTAGTGTACAGAAGTGAAAGTTTGGCAGTTCTTTGGAAAAGTAAATATTTCAAAATTCTTTTCCTTTATTTAATCAAAATGAATTAGTCCTGAAATGCATCTCAGTACTTTCAAAGTTGTTCCTTCTAATTGCTCAAATCAGAAAAGCACTGTTTACATTTTGATCACTTGTGACAGATTCAAAATTGTAATATTAAAAAAACCCAATGATTGTTTCATTTTTTTCTCTACTTCTATTTCCAAAAGTAAGTCCAAGTAATATATCAAAACTCAATAATAAAAATATATATGATAAATGGTTATTACATGTTTATTGAGTTTTGTTAATACTACTTCTTAAAATATACAAATCATTTATTTGTAAATAACTTATTTATTTAGTCATTTATATGTCAGCTACTGAAAAGTTTTAATTCACATTGCTTTTAATAGTACAGTATTTTACACATTACTTAAAGGTATAATTGCTCACAAAGTCATATGATGTTTTAGCATTAAAATTATTACAATTTTTGAGTCTATTATCTGATAAACTTTACAACCTTCATATGGCACAGAACTTAATTATTATTTTTTAATTAAATGTGTTTTTAAAAGATTTAATTTTTTTAAAAAATAAAACATTTTCTGGGTAAAACAAAATAATTTAAACTAATTATTTAGAAAAGTTATTCTCATATATAATAAATTCTCCAAGCCTGAAATGAGTCATTTATTGAATAACCTTCCACAAATTATCCGTTCAGATGCTGATATGTAACTCATTATCTTTTTTTAAAATCAAAATATGCCATTTTTATGAGTTAGTATAATGAATAAATATTACATCTAGGGTATAGATATAAATACTAACTCAGATTTTGGGAAAAATTCACTCAATACCAAAAACTTCTTTTTTATTTAAATTCATTAAACAATTATCCAAATCTTATTTAGTTATATCTTTCTAAAGTAGAAAACTTGATATGGAATTTTATATCATTTTTTGTGAGAGAGGGAAAAGAGAAAGGAAATTAATAATGATTATGTGTCTCATGGCATACAATAACATAGTAGTGTGTGCATGTATATATAAAGTTGAAAAAAAATAAATACAAATAATTTTTATTTATTGATAGTCATCATGTTACACTGGAATAACAGTTAAGAGTTGAATAATAATTTTGAATTTAAAAATTATTATAAATTAAGTATTTAAAAAGATCTGTTTAATGTTTTACTCTGGTTTTGATAATTAAAACAAGCATGTTTTTATGTTACAATAGATATACTGGTAATTATAAAATTATACTATCTATTTCAATTAGATTAAGAAATGTTTTACATAAAGCTAGTATAACATATTTCTGATAAAAAAATCATACAAAGATGTTGTTGAAAAAATTAGGAAATACTTTTAGATAAAAATTTGGTAATTAATTAATGTGAATTAACAAAAATGAGTCGTTTTTTTTAAAAAAATCTTGATAAAAAAAACTTACATTTAGTTACTGTCATTTTTATTCCATGATACATTATAAAGAGGTGGATTTGAATCATTCATGATACTTATATGTAATATAGGAATCATACCAATAGCTCAAACAAGCTCTTAATTGATAAATGTTGCAAGAAAAATATATTTAAAATCTCTATCTAGAACATTCCCATCACCAGACCAATTGGTTTAAAGCTTTTGGCTCACCTAGATCTAAAATATCAATTCAAAAACCAGCACTTATTTAATATATAACATTCAAGTAGAAACTCTGAAATTTTAGGATGTGAAAAGGTCTTTAACTCCAGATATCTAACTTAAATAGCTATATGAAACTGAACCAAATTCAGATATAACATATATTAATAGCCTTAGCATTGCCATGACCTTTAAGGCAAAATTATAATAATAAAGCAAATCATATATAGCATGACATTATTTTTATGAACATGTATTTACAAATATGCAATATAGAGAGTGTATCAATAGCTCAAATGAGATCTTACTAGATAAGTGCAGTAAGAGAAAAGTATTTAAAATCTCTATCTAGAACATTTCCATCCCCAGACCAATTGATTTCAAGCTTTTGGCTCATCTCAGTGAGGAGCTAGAATATTCAGACACTAGATCTAAAATATCAACTCAAAACCCAGCACTTAATTAATATGTAACATTTAAGTAGAAACTCTGGAATTTTTAGACATGAAAATGTCTTTAACTACTTCAGCTTCAAGCCGCCATATTGAACTTTTTAAAATACTGGCCTGATACACAATTTTCACAATAACTTCAGTTTGAATTATGTTAGAGCAAAAACAATTACATTGCTAGAAACTAGAAAAACTAAGGAAAACAATAAGCATAAAATAAATAGTGATAACTATATAAAAAATAAGGAAAAAAAGAAATTTTCACAACCGAAATAATTATTATTTTATTGTTTGTTCATAATTTGAAAATTAACATTAACTAAAATGCAAATTACATCTTCAGTGATAATTTCTTTGTATTCCTCACAAAAAAATCTTTCTAAAGATATATAATAAGTCTTACCTGAGATAATCCATAGCTTTACAATGTCCGAAAATGTTCCTATAGGAGTTCTTCATTTTTATCTTCTACCCCAACTGTTGCAAATTGTCAAGGCGCCTGGCAGAAAAGAGTTCTCCCTAATAAAAGATAAAAAATAAAAAAAATTAAAATTCTAACAGAATATAAAAATAATGAAGGAAGTGGAAAATTATTACTTACCATTATAAATACAATAAAAAAATAAAATGTCATCATCATCATCATAGTACAGGTATATTATAAAAGTGGTGTATATGTATGAATCATGAAAGTTCTGCCAATGGTTATGGGAAAACTCAAAAGCCTATTAAACAAGATGCACTATTTTGATTTTAGACTTTGGATAAACCAACCTTGTTTATAACATCATCATCATCATACTGAATAATCATTGCCAATACAGAAAACAATTTACAAATTTCTCATTTCAAGAGGCAGAATTACTAAAAAGGTTCTATGGCAGATATTTATATAAAAAATGTTTATATTCTACCTCTTCCAAGATACGTCTTCCAGAGAAGCATACCTGTTCATATATGCTAATATAAATATGCAAAATATTTCAATCAGGCAGTCATATGCCTATAAAGTATAAAATGAAGTTAGTAAAAAAACAAGTTAATAAAACAACAAATAAAAACTAAATTAGTAAAACAAAAACAATGAAAACCATGTTAGTAAAACAAAAATTAGTAAAAACAGAATAAAAAAAATTACTGCATTATATACAATCAATTTGCTAAAGAGGAATAAATTGTAAATAGTCTTGAATCAGTGTGTCAACCATTCATCCATTGTGCTGGTAGCTAAAACAAACCAACAAAAAAAAAAACAATAATAAAAACATTACCTTTCATATGTGCTACCTATCACAGAGTAAAAAATCAGTCAGTCATTTTTCTTGAGTGGCATATTTATTAGTTTCTCTGATAATAGTTGATAAAAGTTTTTTATCAAATAACATTAAAAAAAATCTAAAATTGAATACTTACCTACTATAGAAAACTTCAAACCTGGAGTTTTAGTAAAATTCTCTACATTCACAAGTTTGCAGGTTACGTTCGGACACAGATTACTGTTACTAGATGAAGGGCCTGGCCGATTGATATCGTTGGGAACACTTGTTGACGGGCCTGGTGTATTGATATCATCCAGAAAAGCACTCGTAGTTTTTTTCTTTTTGGCTGGTAAAGTAGTTTCTTCTTCTGATGACGAAAAATATTCTTCAAGATCACTATAACTAACATTATCCTCGGAGTCAAAGGGCTTAGATGGGACAAATTCATCACCGCTAAAATAATCCGTATCAGAGGCCATCATGTCCCGTTCATTTATTTTGCGTACTTTTCTTTCCGTTAATCTAACAAATTGTGAAAAAAATTTTTAAAAAAATTGACCTTATTCGCAAAAAAATTAATAAAAATTTTATTTTTTAACTTACAGAAAAATGGCGACTACCTACGAAAAGAGGAAAAAACAACGAAGAGAATTATGGTATAGGCGCATGCGTAGTCCTTATAGTTTTTCCGTAATTTCAAACAGAAAAACGAACTTCAACAAACGAACATTAACGAGCGCAATCGTCGCCGACAAACCGGAAGTAGTTAACTCAAGTTATCTAACTTAAATAGCTATAAGGAACTGAACCAAATTCAGATCTACCATATATTAATAGCCTTAGCATTGCCAAAGCCCTAGTCAAAATTATAATAATCAATAAAGCAAGTCATATATAGCATGATATAGCAATTTAAGTTAGATAGCTGGAGTTAAAGACATTTTCATGTCCAAAAATTTTAGAGATTCTATTTAAATGTTACATATTAAATAAGTGTTGGGTTTTGAGTTGCTATTTTAAATCTACTGTCTGAATATTCTAGCTTCTCACTGAGATGAGCCAAAAGCTTGAAAACAATTGGTCTGGGGATGGGATGTTCTAAATAGAGATTTTAAATATTTTTCTCTTACTGTACTTATCAATTAAGAGCTTGTTTGAGCTATTGGTGCATTCCCTATATTATATATTTGTAAATACAAGATCATAAAGCAATGTCATGCTTTATGTGACTTGCTTTATTGATTATGATACTCAAAACAGTGTTACAGCAATATTATTATAAAGTTATAACAGAAGGCAAGAGACAGTGTATGCAGCTGCTGAGTTTGAATTCACATGAAATCAAGACCCAACTTTTATATGGTTCATAGCTTGTATATATATATATATATATATATATATATATATATATATATATATATATATATATATGTGTGTGTGTGTGTGTGTGTGTGTGTATTAGCTTTATTTATATTAAGATAATGGTGATTATTATTAAAGAACAAATTTAATAGGTTTAGATCTTAATTCATAGAAATGGATATTCAGGAGGAATGCTTAATCTTACAGTATCCAAGCTTCAGCAAACATCAAGAAATCTAGATAATAAATGCAAAGAAATTGATATAAACAGTAAATAAAATTGGATTTAAACATCTTCTCTTGAAAGACTTTCAAGATTATAGCTATATAATTAGCTGTAAACTAATATGAGCCATTGAAATTTTATTAATGAAAAACACTTTTCAACCAACAAATAAAAATCTAAAATCTACAACAATAAGACTTTTTCAAAAGGATCTTATGATTTCTTATATCAAAAATCTTAGAAACATTGATGTGCAATGCCAAGATTTTTACATCCTTTCTAATGATTCAATAATAGACAAAACAGTAAAGAGTTTTTAAAATAACACCATTCCTACAAAATTATATTAAAATTTTAATAAATCATAATTTTTATAGAAATTAATACAACCCTGGATTTATTATTGACTAAAATATTTTCAAAAATGAAGTCAATTAAAATTTAGATCTGTAATTTTTTAATAATATAAAAACCATCTTTTTTAAATAAAAAAAAAATCAAATAAAAATATCAATGCTAAAATTAAAATACAGTATTTCTGTTTACTTTAAATATTCTATTATCTACTCCAGTACTGCACAACGTTTTACACTTGTAACCCCTATACTCAGATTGAAATTTTATGCAACCCATTATATGTTACAATCATATTATAAGCATATAAGGATAGTAATAATAGTCATTTTACCACATACAAATATAAGTCTTTATATTATATTTTAGTACATATGATTTGATATAAGATTTTTGAAAAAACTGTGTATATCCAAGAAAGTGTATAATAAGACTTGATTTTTAGTGGATCTGTTGCTTTGTATCAATTACAACTTTTTTAGCCTGTTTTAGAAAATGTATATATTTGAGAATTTACCATATAGAAGGATAATATCACAAAAAAACACAACTCTGAGAATGAATAAGAGAAATGAGAGTAATATAAGTGAAGTGCCATTATGATGTGCTGTTAATACAAAGTGGATCGGAATATAAAAACGGAAATATTTAAACACAAAAGTGTTCAGTCACACAATAATGAGTTGAATAGTTTTCATGTATATTTTAAATAGTGTTTATATTTTTGTTATTTCAATGAAATTTTTTTTTTATCCAATATGAGAACTTTTCAAAATTTTCACAACCCCCAACAATTTGTCTATGACCCCTTGAGATGTTGTGACCCAGAGATTGTGCACCACTGATCTACTTTACCAATATCTACTATTTTTACAGTTTTTAGTAAATCTAATTTTAAATCAATCATATTTAAATATGCAGATGATTTTTGCTAACATTTATGTTAATTTCTGAATCAATATCGAAAGAAAATCTGCAAACACCAAAAGAAACAAATTAGTCATTGAAAGCATTAACCAATTTAAGTTCATGATTATTTACACCTATCACTTTATCATCTACCAAATATTTGTTGTACCACTGTTAGCAATTATTTACCGTCTTTCATTTTATAATAGTAATAATAAAGACCCTTTGTATTTATTTATTTTTATTAACATTTTTATTTTAATTGCCAAGTAATTTTATATAACTATGTTAAAAGCCTAACTTCTTATGTTTTTTTTAATTATGCATTTCAACAGTCCACTTATCATTAGTATTTGATATTCATTGTTTGTGCTCTGCATGCTTTAATGCAATGGAAGAGACTCAAACTCCGGAGAATAAATTCCTCAGATCAATACCAGTTCTTACGCTTCCAATGCTCAATATTTTATGAATGCCCAAGTAGTAAAGCCATTGATTATATATATTTATTTTGAATGTTTGTGTTTCCTGAATGAAATCTCTGTATAAAAAATAGTTTGCGTTAATGATTTAAAAGTGTCTAAATACTCATTCATTAACTAAATACTGCAAATTTATTTGATCTCAAGATTGATTGGCAAAAATATTATGGTAATTATTATAACAAATCCTGAAATTGTATTATTTTTAGATGTAATTTTAAATCAAATATATCCAAGGATAGCTAAATATATTTGCATGAACATTACCACTAAAACAATCGAAAATATTATCAAATAATGAAACATGTAAATCTTATTATATATGTTATATCTAAAGATAACTGACATTAATCAAACCTATGTAGAGGTTACATTATTCATTTGTATTTATTTTAACTGCAAACATAATATACATAGTATATTTAGAATTAAGACATTTTAAAACATTTCCAATTTTGAATCAAGAATATTATAAGAGTGCATAATCATATTATTTAAAAACAGATTTTGCTCCCATTTTAGAAAACAGCAACTTATTTAAACATTGCGTAATACAAATAAATTTTAATAAATATATATAAGTTTCAGTATAAATTATAATATGTTTAAAATTATTATTTATAAAGATCATTAATTTCTCTAAACACTTTGTATGCTTCCGATGTTCAACAGAAAAGAAAGTAAGTACTCATGTTAGCTTTTAAACATTGTTTAATTGCTCTAATAAATCATATAGTGAAGTAGCAAACTAAGCTGTAGTAATATATATGACTCACACACTATCCAAAGAAAAATGTAAACAAACAAATAAAAAAAACCCACTAAAATTTATAATTTAATACATTTTATAATATATGAGCAGCCATTTTCCTATCTCTGAGTGGCATATGTGATCACATGGAAATAAATATATAAATAAATTTTATAATATGCCAGCATCTGTTTATCAATTTTAGAGTGCCTTATATGATTATTTATCTTTATATATTGGATTATTTCCATCATCTAATATTAAGTATTGAATGACTTTAGAAAAATTAACTTTATTTAAATTTTTAAATTACATGAAAAAAGAGAAATAATGTATTTTTTTGAATTACAAAACAAATTTTTGTATGTCAAATGTGTTGACCGGGGAAGCGAACCCGAGCCGGCTGCTTGGAAGGCAGCTATGCTAACCACTAGGCCACCAACACTTGACTACAAAACAAATTTAAAATGACAAATTTTTTAGTTTAATTTAAATTAAATGTGACTAATACTCAAAGTCACATTTAATCTGATATAAATATGTAAAAAATATCAGATTGAATTAAAGTGAAAAATTTTATGAGGTTTTAGTAGATATAAAAATTTTGTTGTATATATACAATTTATTAAAATCGGGTATATGTATAAATTTATTGTATATTCCAGTTCTGAGAAAGACTGTTAAACAATCAAAACTGGTAACTATTTTGCAATGTGATACATAAAGTTTTCTTTGTATAAAGAGCATAAAAGAAATATTTTCATTATTTATATTAATAATTAATATTCACATATAGGTATATTGTCTATGCTAAAGTTATTGTAATTGACTTAAACTCAGACATTCAAGCTCTATATGTCTCTGCATTCCATCTTATGCAATCGAAGCACATGACCACATACATGTGAAAAAGATAAATGATCTCCATTATACGTATTTCGTCCGAACCAGCATTCATCAGTGGATGCAGATCATCATTTTCCAGTCAATGATCAGTTTATATTAAGATAGAATGACTACTATATATGGCCCATTTACTGGTTAACCAAACCAATATATATTTAACTATTTAAAAAAATCCAATTACTTAGTTAAAATATCTACGAATATATAATAGAGGGCCACAATATGGCAGATTTTGGCAGAACATAACGCTTAATTTAACGGTTTGCCAAAAATATTTATAATCCTTGGATTTTGGAGAATAATTAGTTTTTTATATATACATTTTACTATTATCTTTTAATGTCATACACATTTTTGTAGGAAAAATCTTAACTATAAATGAGAATAATCAAACAATTTCCCTCTATATTATTTATCTATAGTAAAAAAAATAATAACTAAATTATTTTAATTATTCATGATGTTTTTAATTTACTTATTATTAATTTAAAATTCGATGGAATGCAATTAACAAAATAACAAAAAGTAAATTAGTTGATTTATTTTTTGTAATGAAGATTGTTTTTAACTTTAATTGTTTGAAAGAAATCACTCGTATACATTAAAAATGCTCGTGAAATTGAATTAAGTGCGTATTAATTATCACTAACAATGGTAATGAAGTTTAACGCAATTCATCAAAGAGTTATTATTATTAAAGAAAAGCATTACGGTTTAGTTAATAAAAAACATTACAGAAACAGATTAATACTCGTAATGAACGATAATAATTGTTAACATTAAAAGCTAAAAAATAATATCAAAAGTATTATTTGGAAACTTTTTTTTTTAGTCACTTAACTTTTGTTTTTGATATTATTTAAAAAGCAATATTACAATAACATTATTGTTATGCAAATGTGAGACTTTTAAGAAAAGAAAATTATAAGATACTTGACTTTTTGCGTGAATATTGATTAGTATTAATTAGGAGCTTAATGGTTTTTAAATTTGAGTCGAGGCTATGTGATTACTGTATATTTTAAAACAAACCGCCTGCTGGCTTCAAATGTTTATGACTTTTCAAATTGTAAACCAATGTTTGGATAAATTATTATTATTTTGTCAAACTTTTAAATATGGTAATAAAACTGTGGGAAATATAAAAGAATTGTGAACATCAGTTTATCATCCACACGCAAATAAACATAAAGTGCTGCTCCCTAGTATCTTTTTTAGAAATTTTCAATATTAAATTTATTTGTTATATTTAAATATATATATATATATATTAGAGTTTTATATCTTTGCAATTCATTTGCACAGATAGCTTTTACTTATAATTGCAGGATTTGACCCAATCTATTTTTATAAGAGTACAATATGTATAATGTATTCGTTAGTTGGAGTTATTAACAAAAAACACATATTTGACAAAGGTTTCCAAAATTGAATAAACATTCCAACAACGTTGCACGGGTAGTGCCGGCGGTCCATTGGCATCAAACACCGGTGCGGTCAAGACAATGATGCGAAAAATTTTTCCCAAATTGCGGCTAACAAATATTTATAGAAAAAAACGATAGTGCATACTATAACTTTTCTTAAAATTGTTATATGTAGAATTATGTTAGAGTCATAAACTATACTATATTTTATTTCAAGCTCCCCTCACATTCAACGAAACTAGCATATAATAGTTCACTTTTTGTTGATAAATAATAAATAGAATAGAATTCATATTATTTACAGTATTCTAAGTATACAACATAATGCATTTCAACATGCATATAAATATAGAGCAATGTTGTGTGTGTGTGTGTGTGTGTGTGCGTGTGCACGTGTGTGTAGTGTGCATTCTGTATATAAATTAAAAGAGCACTACTATATAGACAAAATTAAAAAAAAAAAAGTATCGAAAGTATTAATAATAAATTGAAAAAGCACATTTATTTATATATTTACAGAACTTATCCCTCTTTATAATTTCTTTAATATAAAATTCTTTTTTTTTTTTTTTTGATACATACAGTTTACTTCTGAATAAAACTTTTTTTTTTTTTACTAAATCAATAATTTTCATTTTCTCCTTCAAGTACTTTATGATGTTTTTTTTCAATTTTCACTCATGATACTAAAAAATACAGCATTTTCCTAAGATATACAGAGTAAAAAAATTTTAAAGGAAAAAACGCTTGGAAAAAAAATCAGTACCATGCTGTCGAGAACTGAATAGGTATAGTATTTAAATCATAAAGAAAACATGATTACATTACGTAAATTCACATTTGAGAATGTGATATTTGGCAAAGAATAAAAAAAGGCTGCTACCTTATCAAAATTTAATAGGTTTGTAAATTTCATTGCGTTTATTTATTTTTTTGTATATATATATTTACATCTATTTTTAGTTAGTATATAACTGAAGTCATGTAGTTTGATATCATGTAGTTAATAGTTACATGCTCTTAATTTTTTTACCGATGCCAATGATACATGTTTGTTTTCTCTTTTATGTATTTTTTATTCTATTTTTCCTTGTTACTCCCAATATACATATCTTCATATTCCATTGCATGTTTTGAACTTTATATAATGATCTTTTCTATCTAAGTCTTACATCCATATGTAAGAATTGGTAAAACACTTCTATTAAAAACCTTTCTTTTCAAACATATACACATGTTTATTTTTAATATTATTTGCACCAAAATCACTCCATCCCAATTTAATTCTATGATTATTTTTATCTACTAAGCTTTCATCTTTATGATTATCAATCATTATTTTCTTATTTTTACTTGATAACCATTGCAAAATTTTCTGAAAATTTGAAGGCTTATTTGTAAAAATAACCACATTATTTGCAAAAGCTAGATGCTTCAACTAGGATCCATATAATTTTATTTTTTTAGTTTCCCATTTTAACCCATAAAATATTTCTTTTAAAATTGCAGTAAAAAGTTTTGGGCATATGGAATTAACCTGTTGTGTACTGTTATCAATGTTATCTTCTTAGTGCCAACATATTTCCTTATCATTGCTGTTGCATCTTCATAACTATTTTTCATAATATAACAATTGATATATACCTTAATGGTCTAAAGCTTTAATCACTGTAAAAATGCTTATAGAATCAAATACTCCAAATCTAAAACAAAATGATTACTCATGTTCAGAGATCATTTTTACAATTCTTAATCTTTAAATGTGATCCACTATTCCAAAACCACTTTTAAATTTGTTTTGGTTAATTTTGATCCAAAGTTTGTTGTGGTTGAATTGTAATTATATTGGTAAAATTTTTGGAAAAAACTAATAGAAAATTAAGAAGACTATCATTTCTTTTTAATATTAATATCACTACTGAATCTTTCAATCATTTGGATCATTTCATCATTTAGGCACTTGGTACATAGTTTTAAAAACAATTAATTTCTTCACCTGCTTTTTTTTCTTCAAGATTTTAATAATTCCGTTGTTTCCTGTATCTTTTCTCCTTTTTATAGATTTATTTGCATGTCTCATTCAAAAAATTTTTAACATTAGATTTACTTTTTTTAAAAATTACTATATAATTTTTTGCAGAATTTATCCAAGCATTTTATGATAGCATCCATCATTTTAATAACTTTTCTTTTTATTACTAAAATAACTTTCTTCCAATATCAATTTGTTCTTTTAAAAATACTTTTTAAACTTTTATTCTCTTCTATAACATATCTTGCTAATTTACGGTTACTTTTTTTATATTATTATCTGCTTTTACCATTTTACATAATTCAAAATATTCATCATTTTTAATAGATCTTTTTAAATAGTTTCATATTACTTTCTTTTCATATATTGTCTTATTTCAATTGATAATTTGCTGGTGAATTTTGGCTTTTTGTATCTGCTCTCTTTTGTGAAGTTCATAGTTGAATATCATTTATCTTTTTATTAATCTCCATCAAGTCTGACTCCTATAATATTTTTAAATATCTTGCTAATTCTAATTTAAATTCATTTAAATATTTTTGAAGGTTAGAAATATCAATGGTTAATGCTGCCTCTCTTAGTTTTTTTGCATTAAAAAGCTATCTTATATCTTGCTAATAAATGACCTCTTCCTGTGTTAAATCTATTATGAACATTATAATCTTAAAAAAATATATATTTTGTTGATCACAATGTAATCCAATTTTATTGTATTTTCATTTGGATGTTTCTATGTCCGTTTTTATTTAACATTTTTCTCAAAGAAAAAATTCATTATATACCATTTTTCTTTTTCTGCAAAATACATAACAATATGACCTATATCATTTCCTGCTCCATAACCAAATTTACCCAAAATACCATTGTCTTTCAATCATTTACCAGTTCTATCAATGTTGCTTGGTCTAATCAAAAGTATTTCATAGATCCATTAAAATATTCTACTGTATCACAATTAGAACTTATTGGAGCATAAATATGAATTATCTGCATTTGATATCTTCTACTAATTTGAATAATCTGTCTAATATATCATCAATTTTCACAATGTTATTGTTTTCACTTTTTATTTATAATAAATCTCATTCAGCTGTGGTTTCAATATTTTTGCCTTTGTAGTAAAGTACTTGCCTACTTTTTAAAATTGATTGTCTCTTCAGCTTCATTCAATTTGTGCAATCCTCTTTTACTTGAGAGTAATCTGCAATTAAAAGTCACTATTCACATACACACACATATATATTGTAATAGAAAAGACACTGGTAGGTATGAAGAAAAAAGTCAATAAATGTCAATCTAATGATACTAAAAAAGATATAACTGGAAGCTAACTAGTTTAAAATTTTTTTTAATAAAACGGTGAATAACTTTCAAACTACTGATGATGATAAAATCAAGCACTTTGCAATATTTTTGAATTATTCCATCATAAGATGTTTTTAGAGAGCTGGTTATAGTATCACTTTAACTTAGACTAATTGGTAAAATGTATAATCTGTTAAATTTTTTTATTCTTATCTGGGTCATATCCCTTTGGAATGAAGAGCGGCACTGCAGACTTGATCTTAACCTTTCTACACTTTTTATTACCTCTTTATTGTTTCCAGTTTTCAACTAGATTAAAGCATACATATGGAGAATGATGATTTCACACATTAATTAATTATTCATGAATGAGAAAGTATATGAGAATAAAATAAAAATAGATAAGATTAAAAAGTCAGCAACATATTTATTAATGCAAATTAAACAAGAAATGATATAACTAAAGCACAGTTATAAAAGTATACTTATGTTGTTTGAAATTTAGGTTCATCTGATATATATTTGTCTTTTAGTTAAAACTGAATTTTTATTTTATTATTATCCAAAAAATATGTGGAATTATTATTCATTAAATTAAAGAATTGACAGTCAGATTCAAGCACTTCATAATTTTAATATTAATACATGAAAGAAAAAATATTAGTGCAAATAACAACAACAGATTTTTTAATATACAAAGTTTGCAAAAATATTTTCTCCAAAGTCTCACAATAAAAAGAGAGAAAAATGACATTGTAACTATAGATTATACATATTAAGTGATTGAATTCTCTCTGAAGTTTGCAATGTGGAAACTGTTAAAAAAACAACTCTGAAATCTATTTTTTAATACTTTTTATAAACTTCCTACATCACTGCTTTCTAAAAGATGTTTTTCATAATTTGGTGTAGTATGCTTTTTAAAAATGGTTCTCACCGTTTTATCCTGTTTTCCAAATTCTTAAACACTTGTGACTTCTGGATTGTTACTGAATTACAATTTTAATATATTTGTTTAATATTTATAAATTAAAAATTCTTTAATTAAATATAATGGTTTTTTTATCATGACTTGACAAATTTGAATCTTGTATAATAAATTCTGATATAAGATATTATTTTCACCAAAAAATTAAATATCTTTTTATGCATATCTTTAGCAGCTACCTTTTTTTTACTGATTAAACTTACCACTACAAAACAAGACAGGACACCTTCATCAAGCCAAATCTCCCTGTCTATTGTAATGAAAGATAATATTTTAGCTAAGTAGTCTCTGCAAATAAAAACTACAAAATTTAAATATAAAAACTATCTTAATTTGCAACCTTGAACTAATGATTTGCACAACTCTTCTCACTTTTTTTTTTTAGAGCCAAATGCTCTAAATAACTTAGATCAACAGAAATTAATCAGTAAATTTACCTCTTATACATATATATTTATGGGCAAATATTTTTCCACATTTATCTACAATTTGTTTAACCTTTTGTGACCATGATCATTAATACCAAATTCTTTATTTTTAAGTTAAAAATATAAATTCTACTTATTTTTATACTATTTAAACATTTAAATATATATTGGCGTTGTGATCCACCATCACAATATATGCATTATGATTATAAAATAATACTATACAAATCTAAGCCATATAAAGGAACTAAGCAATGCTGCAACAACCCATGCTTCATGACCCTAATTCATGTTACAAACCCATACAGTATACAATAAAATTTGTAAATTTTTCATACATCACTACCCCTTTTGACCCAGATTGAGTTTCACATCTAATTTAGTCCCTATTTTGGCACTTAAACCCTCTACCTGAAGTTACAATCAATGTATTTCTTTCCCTTTTGACTCTCTTTAATGTAAATATTCATAGTAATATAGTTCTTTTGAAAGAAAAAAACTATATTTCTGTTATTTCAAACTAAAAATCATCTATATATATATATATATTGTAGCCTTTATTATTAAAGTGCAACTTACATGACGAAAGTAAAGAGAAAGAGAGAGAGAGAGAGAGAGAGAGAGAGAGAGAGAGAGAGAGAGAGAGAGAGAGAGAGAGAGAGAGAGAGAGAGAGAGAGAGAGAGAGAGAGAGAGAGAGAGAGAGAGAGAGAGAGAGAGAGAGAGAGAGAGAGAGAGAGAGAGCATGTGACTAAATGTAGCTAATTTAGAATAATAATGTTTTTAAAAAACAAAAAAATAAATAAATAAAAGGATTATTCGATTTTTTTTTATAAGAGAGACAGTTTTACAATAAGGGGATGATTAGATAAATTAAGTATGGGGAAAAATTGCTTTTATTTTTCAAGTTAACAATTTAGATCTATTGTTTTTTTTAAGGAAAAGGGTTTTATTTAAAAAGAATGGAAAATAAAATAATAATTTTTAAAAGTAATTGAAACAGTAGTTACTTATATTTTCAATAAAAAAAAAAAAAAAAAAGAAAAAATAAGGAAAAAAAAGTTAATTCATTTTTGTTTTATATAAATCCAATTTATCCAAATCACTTCAGAACACTTTTTAGCAAAAACCCTTTATTGTACATGTATACATTGTAACAGGATGGAGGTTCTAGAGAGGTGATACCTGGGGTGATAACAAATCATCATCATTCCCAAGTAAAAATATTTTAAAATAATGATCGTAATCAAAATATAAATTTGTAAAAAGTATAATATTTAAGTATTAAAGATGTATCATATTAAAGTAATAGTATTAAAGTAATGTTTAATATCAAAAATATATATAAGCAATATTATATATTATAAGAGCATGAGAGATCAGCCAGCTACACATCAGAGCCATGATGATTAACTAAACATCAACTAGCATTATAATAAGTAAAAATCATCCATCATCATGAATGATCTATCAATCAAATTACATCAGAATAAAATCAACAGTCAATCATGTGACTGGATTTGAACAATAAGAAATATAAATCAACAGTCAATGTGGTGACTGGATTGGAAATGGGTCTTCTGTTGACAGGCTAATTATTTAGCCTTTACCAGCTTGGGCAATTATTTGAACATTAATTTGGATCCACCAACTTAAGTGCTAATCCATTAGAATACATAATAATCAAAACAATAATTCTGGGACATTAAAACATGCTGATCATCATCAATGTCCTAGCCACTTAGTATCATAAATGTACTGGCCAACTATAAAATTAATTTCCAATAGACTAAACTAAATAAAAATGTAGTGCATGGGCTTTAAAAATATCTCATGCTCCAAACAGAATGATGATGATTGATCATCACTAGATATCCAAAAGCACTAAAAAATACATCCCAATTTATATATCAACCATTACACATGAATCTAGCTCAGAAGAACACAAGCTCTATAACTTATAGTGACCAAGAAAATGATGAAATACAATTCTAACAATTGAATTCAAGTTTATTAATAATAATATAAAAAAACATAATATTAAGGTCTCTAGAATATGGCTCTACAATTAGAAGCCTTCGGATTTTGATTAGTGTATAATAATAAAAAATTATCACATTCATTTACATATATGTGATTTACAATATTCACATTATTACATTGATTTGGCTGCAGAAAGGAGTTTGCTCGTAACTGAAAGGAGACCCTTTGATTCCTCTTGGAGGCCTTAAAGGAATAGAGCAGGGCAAATTCCTAATGTCCACTCCATACATTGTTGTTGCAGCTGTTATTACTATGTGATTATTCATATAGTATACAAACATGGATGGGCTGCTCACCAAAACACATTAGCCAGCATGGTGAGTTTATTGGCTTTTTACCTCCGAGTTTAAGAATATTTTTCCAATATATACAATCATGACACACAAAAATAAATCATGGCCCTTATTCCCAGGAGGCTGTAAAGTCACCAACCAAGGCAGCGATTGGTGGCCAAATGCAGACAGTGCTAAGAATCCCCTGATTGCAGACTCAGGCTGCCATTTGATGATGACTTTTTATTTAGGTACTTACAACTGCAGATCACTTTCAAGTGAAGGAAGATTGCAAGAGTTAGAAGAAGAACTGTCTTATATTAAATGGGACATTATTGGACTTTGTGAAGTTAGAAGAAAAGGTGAAGAAACAATTGATTTAAAAAGTGGACATATACTCTACTATAAAGGCACAAATATTGGAAATACAAGTGGAGTAGAATTCTTTATAAATAAAAAATGGAAGAATAACATTGTGGAGATTGATGGTGTATCAGACAGAGTGGCAAGATTAGTTTTACAACTTAATAGCAGAGACCAAATGCAGATAATTCAGGTTTATGCCCCAACAAGTTCTCATAGTGATGAAGTAGTAGAAGATTTTTATATGGATGTACAAAAGGTTTTTGATCAGAGTAAACAACATTTTAAAATTGTTATGAAAGACTTTAATGCTAGAATTGATAGACAAATGAAAGATGAAATTGCTGTAGGTAATTTTGGTTATGGTAATAGAAATGAGAGAGGACATAGACTTATGGAGTTTGCAGAAAAAGAAAAACTTTATATTATGAATTCATTTTTTGAGAAAAATGTTAAAAAGAAATGGACATGGAAGCATCCAAATGAAGGTACAGCAGAATTGGATTATATTTTGACTAACAGAAAATACATATTTCAAGATTGTAAGGTTCTTAATAAATTTAACACAGGAAGTGATCATCGATTAGTAATATGTAAGATACATGTTAATGCAAAACTAGAGAGACAAAAATTATTAAAAAAAAACAATATTTACAGTTGATATTCCTAATCTTCAGAAACATTTTAATGAATTTAAATTAGAACTTACAAATCGGTTTCAAGTATTAGTAGATTTTGAACATGATTCAGATTTGAATGACATTAATAGGAAAATAACTGATACACTTTTGAAAACTGCAACAAAGATAGCTGGTAGAAAAAATCAGCAATTGATCAATAAAATTTCTACTGAGACTAGAGAATTTATGAAGAAAGGAAGGATTATGAGGACATACAACAATGATGCATTAAAAAAGATTGAATATCTTGAATTTTGTAAAATTGTGTGTAAAAGAGTTGAAAATGATATAAGAAAGTATAATTGTGAACTAGAAGAGAATAAAAGTCTAAAGAATGTAAAACAACATTTTGGTATTGGTAGGAAATTTATATCTGCAATAAAAAAAAGGTGGCATTATTACTAAAAAGAGAGATGATATCATGAAATGTGTAGAAGACTTCTATCAAGAATTATATAGTAATAAAGAACAAGTTCCTCCTATACCTGTTATATCTTCCGAATTGTCCAGAATATTGAATGAGGAAGTGAGACATGCAATTAAATTTATGAAGAAAGGGAAGGCTCCAGATAATTATGGAATTATAATTGATATATTAAAAGAAGCAGGTGAAGAAATATAATTTTTTTTTAGCAAAGTTATATACCAAATGTCTAAATGATAAAGATGTACCAGATGATTGGAAGAATGCAGTATTAATATTAATATTTAAAAAAGGTGGTAAAGAAGATATTAGAAATTACAGACCTATCAGCCTTTTATCAGTTTTATACAAAATTTTTACTAAGATAATTACAACTCATCTACAGAAAACACTGGATTTCCACCAACCAAGAGAACAAGCTGGATTTAAAAGTGGTTTTAGTACAGTAGATCATATCCAGGTATTGAGAGAAGTTATAGAAAGGACAAATGAATATGAGTTGCCATTATACTTAGGATTTGTAGATTATGAAAAGGCATTTGATTCTATAAACATTTCTTCAGTGATTTAAGCATTGGATCATCACAGTGTAGATCCAGGATACTGTCATATTTTAAAGAATATATATAAAAATGCAACAGCAACAATTAGATTACATAATGATAGTAGAAAAATCAACATTGAAAAGGATGTAAGACAGTGTGACTCCATATCCCCAACACTTTTTACAACAGTGTTGCAAGAGGTATTTAGTGGATTAAAATGGGAAGCTAAAGGAGTGAAAGTAAATGGAGATTATTTAAGTCATTTAGATTTTGCAGATGATGTAGTTGTTTTTGCAAATAATGCTATAGAGCTACAGGAAATGTTGCAGGAGTTATCAGATGAAAGTAGGAAAGTAGGACTAAAGATAAATGTTAAAAAGACTAAAGTGATGTTTAATCGATTTGCTCAAAATATGAAAATAAAGATTGATTATGATGAGTTAGATGAAGTTAACAGTTACAAATACCTTGGTCAGATTATTAGTACAGATGGAAACATAATGGATGAAATTAATCATAGAATTAAACTTGGTTGGAGTGCTTTTGGTAGAAATAACTTGATACTAAAAGGAAATATGCCTATGTGTTTAAAATGAAAGGTTTTTAATAAATGTGTTTTGCCAGTTCTTACTTATGGATCTGAGACTTGGACACTTAATAGAAGGGCAATACAGAGACTTCAGACCACTCAAAGAAGTATGGAGAGATGCATGTTGGGAGTAACAAGAAAAGATCGAAAATGCAATGTATGGGTAAGAGAACAAACAGGTGTTACTGACCTCATTGAAAAAATTAAAAGATTGAAGTGGAGTTGGGCTGAACATATTGCTAGAAGAGATGATAATAGATGGACAATTGAAATTTTAAACTGGAATTCAAGAGATTGTAAAAGACCCAGAAAGAGACCACATGTGAGATGGATGGATGAAATAAGAAAGTGTGCAGGATGATGTGGAGAAGAGAAGCTAAAGATAGGAAAAGATGGATTGAATTTGGAGAGACCTTCATCCTGCAGTGGATTGATAATGGTTGTTGATGATGATGATAACATTGATTTACATATATATTCCTTATAGGTGCACAGATGAGCATTTTACTATTACATAAATATATATATTTAAATTGACATTTAATAATAAAATAATTAAAATTTTACATATAAGTATCTATCTGACACATATTGATATTTGCAATACAATTGACATATATACGTACCCATACATGTGTATGCGTGTAATTTCTGAACATATTTGACTTGTTACAAAATAAACATTTTTAGTTGTCACTTTTAAATGACACAAAACACATGGGTGTACATATATGTCCCAATTGGTTTCTTTAAAACCAGATAGCACACAGACATGTGGCTTAATATAAAATGAACATTTTAAATTGACATTTAATATTAAAAAAAGATTAAAATTTTAATATAAGTGTCTATTTAACACACATTGGTATATGCAATACAAATGACATTTATATGCATACCTACAAGTGTGTGCATGAAATTTCTGAACATATTTGACTTGCCATAAAATAAAGATTTTTTTAGCTGTCACTTTTAAATGAGATAGAATACATGGGTTTACATATATGCCCCTATAGATTTACTCAAGACACATCTATATAATCTGCACACACATGTGCAGTACAATAATTGATTAATTATATAAATGAATTTCATTTTCTATCATATTTGATAATAGCAAAAACTCATTTTCCTTTTTATAGGACAAGATTTAGTATATATATATGTGTGTGTATTGAAGTGCAAACATACATAGAAGTCTACATCATATATTTCATTTTTGTCAAACTAAAGTTATTAAAAATTATTTTTTCATACAAATGCATGCATATAATGTGCATAAATAAAATTATAGATGATATAAATTAATTATAAAAAGTTTCATAAAAAGTTTTCTTTTTCATAAAAAAAATAAAGTCAATTTTTTTTCTTTTTCAGGTAATTGTTTTGATTGATTAATTATCACTGGATTTTAAATTTAATGTCTTTCTTAGTCTAAAAATTTTTTGAAATCTTTTTTCGCTTTTAAAACATAAATTTTACACAATTCTTTTTGTATATAGGTATGATTATCAAGTTATCTTTTACTTATAAGGGTTTTTTTTTTAAATTTAAAAGTATAGGTTTAAAAAAGCCTTTTAAAGGAACATTAAAACAATTTTTTTCAATAATATATATAACATCATCTGTGCATTGCTTCTTTCTTTTAGATGTTTAAATTAAGCAAATTATTGATTTGTTTTACTTTAAGTTATTAAGTTATAATTTTAAAAGTCATTTTAAGGATTTTTAATGAACTTACCAGCTATATATACATTTATCTGTGCTTCTCTGCCTCTAGATACATCATCACATGTATAATTACTTTTTCAGCAACTGATGGTTTCTCTTGATGGAGACCAGTCAAGATAATTGTCAGAATCATAAAAGGATAATCAGGTATGTTGACATTCTTCCTTCTGTCTAGGGCTTGATGAGTTTCAGGCCAGCAAACTGCCTTCTAAAACACATTTGTACAGGCTAATTGATCCATTTCAAGTTGTTCCAGTCTTCAAGTAAATCAAAACTCCAGTATGTAGAACTAGTAGACTGCTAACTGCTGGATCTACAGGCTTGACTTCAGCCACATCTTCATGGGATCTATTTTTTATAACTCTTCAAACACCAACTCTTATATCCAAATGCTTCACAACAATATTAAGACAAGAACTGTCTTCAAAAAAATTATTATCCAAACTTTGCAGTTGGTCCATTTGACCACTTGCTTCTTAACCAGTCTGAACTGATATTTTATCAGTACTTTTTATGAGACATCTAAGGTGATTAAAACACTTAACTGAAAACAGAGTTTAAATTGTCTAATCCTTATCTTTTCAAAAAAATTACTAATCCTTTCAAAAGCAACTTTGAAATTTTACCAAAGATGTGATCTACATGTTTTTACTTAGATAGAGAATTAATTAAAAACTTCAAAAATAAACCATGCTTATTTTATATTCAAACTCAGAATTACAAATAATATTTATCAGACCTTTTTAATTGTTTAATTTGTAATAAAATTCTATTTTAAATCCAGAACTATTTAATTCTTTATTTATTATAATTTTATTTTATTCCAGGAAATGTTGAAAAATATCTACAAAAATTTATGTTTGTGTTTATTTCTACTTTTCCTTTCAACTTTATATATATTTGTGCACACATGTTATTGTGTGCCATTATAATATATATTTGGATAAATTGGATTTATATAATTATAATATAGCAAAAATAAAATAAAAGTTGATTTTGGTAATATTTTGTTTTTGTTTTGTTAGTTTTTATGAAATATTGTGCCATGATTTGAAAGTCACTAAAGCAATAAGCAGCAATTTTATACAAAAATAATAGAAAAAAAACTTATTGGATTATATAGTTTATAGATTTGAATTTAGTCAGAATAGGCACATTGCATGCTTTAATTAAGTACACTAATAAAAAGATGAGTAAGGTGAAGCAAAGGCAGATACATCTTAGACAATGATCATGTTTTTTTATATAAAGTTATTAAATATTTTATTTTTCTCTTTTTCTTCATTCAGACTTATACACTATGAAAAAGATATATAGTGCAACTGCAAGCTGATAAATTTCAAGATTTGGAAAAACTAGATGTTATTCAGTAGCCATATAAATGTCAATGGGTAATTGATTCTATATACCCTGTATGTGTTGCAAAGTTTGACTGAAAATGCATTTCTATCTCACTCATATGTGTTCATTGCTTTGGATATGATGTATTCCCACTTAATTATCTATAAAGTATTCTGAAATGTAAGACTTAACCTGCCATTACCAATAAATATTTGCCCTGAACTATATATTTTGTTTGCTGAAGATCTGTGAAATGGAAACATTTTCTTATTGACAAAAGTATCATATGTGCACAGATATATCTATGTAAGAATCTTGATGTGAATTTATCCTTAAAGTGTGAAGAAAGCTAAAGAAGATTGTGAAAAAAACCCAACCCTACAGGATTAAACAATATGATTCTAAAAAACAAAATGAAAACCAAAAGAAAAGTAGAAAATTGAACTCAACAAAAAGTCTTTACAAAACAACTCAGTAAGAACTTCCAATTATTTACTTATTTCAATTTTATGTTATGATTACAATATAAACTCAAATAATGCTGAAACTTTTTTAAATTTATTTTGTTATTAATATTAATAGTAAATAGGTTAACCAAACTCCATATTTATAGAGATTTTTATAATTAGTTAGTAAGTATTATTATCATATAAAAATGTTTGCTTTGTTATTTGTTAAATCTGGCCTCCATTATCTTTTTCTCTTAATTTCTTATCGTTCAAATTAGCAAACTTTTACCATAGGTTGAATAGATTATTTATATAATCTTTACTTGGAAAGGTGAAGGATATGATAATCAGTGAGATGGAATTCTACTCAATCAAGCTAGTTGTGGGTAAATGACAATAGTCTGAAGGAAATTCAAATGCCTCCTATGAATATTTCCAGTAATCACGATGGCACCAAGATTTAAATCTGATGTAAATGTTTATATTCATGAAAGATTTTCCTTTTAGTTAAATCAGTGTGGATTAATGATTTTGAAATGTGACCGTGGTCCATGAGATTTACATAGAATTAGTACCCGATCTGCCCATTAGAATAATTTTGAAGAGTAAATTGTATTAAATTATATTATTCCTTTTGTCATTTGTAACAGAAGATTACAAAATATATATTTTATATATAAATCATTATATTTATTTGTTATTCTTTGCAAGTTGAATGACCCATATATAATGATTTATTTATTAAAATATAGAATCTCTCAATGCTTCTAGTATTTTGATTATATTTTTTCTGTTTAATTTGAAGAATAAACTAATTGACAAATAAACACTTTCATGTAAAACATTATGTAATAGAATGAAATCTTTTATCCTTCGATGATTCATCAATGAGTACATATAATAATTAATTAATATTCGCATGTATTTCTGCTAAATAGTTTTTGCAAAGAATTCTAAAAGCATACTTACATTACATTTAGTCCATATTCTACATTATGAATGATAATAACAACAACAACAGCAATAACAATTTTAATGTCTGGAAAATTGGCATATAATAGTGGGAATAATAATATAATAATGTAATAAAAATGTAAATAACATCAATCCAGCAGGATTCATTCCAGTGACTTTCATCTCACTTCAATATATATATATATATTAAAAGATTCAATTTAAATCTATTTACAATGTA
Organism: Epiperipatus broadwayi; assembly: GCA_028023455.1. NCBI lineage: Eukaryota > Metazoa > Onychophora > Udeonychophora > Euonychophora > Peripatidae > Epiperipatus > Epiperipatus broadwayi. Next base: position 7,408,796 of record JAQFVV010000056.1, on the reverse strand, counting down.
GACTGGATATTTATTTTATTGATATATGGAATGATGAAAATTTATTGCAGCAAACCTCGGGGAATATTTATTGTGGTTTTTAGTTTTAATAATTCTGCTATTATGGAAAACAAAACTGCACTATGCATATTTATATACCTTCAAATGTGTATGTACATAGGTTAATATCTTTTATTGATTACAAATATTTATATTTAGGTTTGTTTATAACTGTAAACGTTTGAAAATTGTCCGAAAAATAATTGTAATATTTATAAATATAAAGTAAAAAATAATAATAGCAAAATAGCATTTTTAATATATATATATATATGTAATGGGAGAAAGATCTTTGAGATTCGCATATACTGACCCCGGGGGCGCCACTAGTCCGAAAATAGAAACTAGACATTTATTTTAGGGTGAACAGGATATGCAAATCAAAAGGCACCGAACTACACTCAGGGAGGAACAAGTTATCTTAAATATTATTTAGACAGTTGAGAAATCAAAGCACAAAGACAAACGTCAGCCAAATTAAGTTTAAACAATTTATTAATTTTATTAAAAGTTGTGCAATAGAGTGAAGACATCTATCCACGAATATAAAAGTGACTTATGTTAACATACGCATATTTACCAGAGAGTGCACAAGAGTACGACAAACATGAAGGCATAAAACATTTTGGCAGCAAAATTATCTCACTTAAAATAGAAGAAATGGTTAGGAAAATATCTTCCTGCTGGCCAGTTGCAAAATTACAAAACAAACAACAACTTTAGCTTCCTGAATCAGGGATAGTAAAACAGTTATTGTCCCACCGGAAATCAATGTAACCAGCGTGAACATCCGAGCAGTAATATTCTAATTACTGTCATTAAAATGCCGCAGGACTGCTACACATAATACTACATTCAAACTAAACATGGTTGATCTCACTTACAAGACAGCAAAAGATATTTGATTACGATCTTACGTAATCCAGAAAGAAATGACTACTTTCAGACAACCCGAAGAAATAACTTAACAAATAGCCAGCAAAAAGATTTTGTTGTTTGCACAAAAAGCGCAAACAAAACATGCTTAAAGATTCCTTATTTTACAACTAAGGGCAGGTGGATAAATAAAGACTACGAAAACTGCCAATGTGCATTGTAATAGTTAACGAAATAATCAGGTATATATTAAACATATAAAATACAATCTCCTAATGCACCCTCTGATAAACGAAAATTGCAAACAAACTTGGAATCTTAAAACTAAAATTCCAAGACACACTTTAAATACTAGAAAAGAGTACATACAGATAATAAATAATTAAAAAACAATTAATACCATTTTAAAACATATTTATCATTAGATTGAGCGGAGATTTAATTAAATGCAATTTATTTACCCTGGCTAGAATAGGAAAAAGTTTAGCTTACAGTAAGGCAGAGTCCTAGTGATTTGGTGATGAGTGCGCACTTTTGATAATAGTTCATCTTTCAGGTCCTTTGACAGTGGCAAGGTAGAGGCAGTGTTTATTTTAGAGGTTCATGGCATGACTGAAGAAGAGCTGGTAGGCTTGGGTCCATCCTTTGTTTAAATTAGCCAGACATTCTAATGATGGCAAAACTCACAGCGGTGGATTTTGACATCTTGCATAGCAACGAAGTTTGTCAATAATTATTTAAGTTTTTAGTAGAAATTAAACGTCCGAACAGCTACTCACAATGGTATCTCTTTGCAGGCTATAATCCAAGTGTGTATCTAATAATGAATCTCTCTCTCTCTAAAAATTGGCGGGCTATCCTTGCCTTGCTACATTTCCCACGAAAAACTTTCATTAGTCTCTAATTCTATATCTCCTGCAGGGCAAATATTAATTTCCCGCTCAATCTAATTTAAGACTTCCAACCAGGGATAATTGAAACAAAAATGACAAATACAAAACTAAATCTCCGCTTTTTAGAATTAACTTTAAAAATGATTAAAAATAAAAGCAACAGGAATATATAATTAGCAAGCTTTTTGATTAAAACAGGCGGTGAAAGTAAAGTATTTTTAAATCAATTTTATAAACAAAGTAGTGAAAGTAAACTAGTCTAAATCAACTTTATAAACATTAAATAATCTATTTAAAATATAAATGCGTATGTGTTTTGAAATAATAATAATAAAAAAATTTAGCATTAGACATTTAATGAAAATGAAGTTGTTTTCCCTTTTTAATTTTAGCAATAAAACCATTGAATCGGAAATCAATCCGGTTCAATATATATATATATACAACTGCAGATCAAAAGCTTCAATAGTCCTTTATAAAAACAAAAACATAATGGAGAAGGCAGTACTCAGAAAACTTGCCAATTGTTTGGTGATGAGAATTTGATTGATTTTCCATTCTTTTTTATCCTCTAGCTAGAATAGTTGGATACTTATATACTGGATGGTTATATAAGTTGATTATTGAAAAAAAAATTCACATGCTCCATATTCAAATCACAGATCAAAATCATGACAAATGATTATTTATGATATAGTATAGTTTAATATAGATGTGAGATGGATGGATGAAATAAGAAAGTGTGCAGGGGTGATGTGGAGAAGAGAAGCTAAAGATCGGAGAAGATGGATTAAACTTGGAGAGACCTTCATCCTGCAGTGGATTGATAATGGTTAATGATGATGAATATAGATATAGTGGAAAAAACCTTGAATATTACAAATTATTATTATTTTTAATTTAAATCAGAAATAGACATGGAAACATGCAATTAAACTAAGCAAGTTTGGATTATATTTTGATTAACAGAAAATATATATTTCAAGATTTAATAAAATAATCAAATGGTTTTATTGCTTGGGAGTTCATAAAAAGATCAAGTGCTGGAAAGACCGGAACTGGAATCAATCAGAAGAAACTTATGCTACAGAGTTTGATATTCTATTACTGAGCTTTAAACCCCTAGGCTGTTTCAAGATTGTAATGATCTTAGTGGGTTCAATACAAAAAATGATCACAAAGCTAGAGAAACTCACACCAAGTAACAGTTGATATCCTTGTTTCAAAAATATTCTAGTGAATTAAGGTTATTGATTTGGATTATAGTTTAACATTTAGTAAAAATAACTGTAGCAATATGAGCTAAACAGAAAATCAACATTAAATTTCTAAATGAAACAAAATAATGAATAAAAAAATATGAACATATTTTTAAATTATCTATTTAGAAAAATTAGTGTCTACAATTTTATAAAATTCTATGAAAAAAAGTTAATAATGATATAAGAAATAACTAAAAAATAGTAATATATAAATAGTAAAACAAATTGTTTCAGCATTAAAAAGAAAAAATAATGCTATTATTAAAAAAAGGAAATATATTATGGCATAGGTGGAAGAATTCTACAAAGAACTATCTATCAATAAAGAACACCCCCCCCCAAAGAACCCAAATGGGTCCTACAATTTCAATATCATTTTTTTAATTGTCAGTATTTTAAATAAAGAGACAAGATATACAGTTAAATCTATGAAAAATGGAAAGTTCCAGTTAATAATAAAATTATTATTGATCTCTTTAAAAAAAGCAGATGAAAAAATACGGATTATTGTCAAAATAATAAACATGTACCAGATAATTAAAAGAATGCTGTAATAATATTAATATATAAACAAGGTAAAATAGAACATATTAGAAAATATATAACTAATAGTCATCTATCAGTTCTATTCAAAATCTTGTTTAGACTAAAATCATTACAACTTGTTACAGACTTAAACAAACAAAAAGAATAAGTTCGAATTAAAAACAGTTTTAGCATAGTGTATCCCTTGTAAGTATAAAGAATAATTACAAACAAAAAGAATACACATGAGTTAGTATTATGTTTAGATTTGTGGGTTATACAAAGAATTTGATGCTAGAAGTATTTCTGCAGGAAATTTATTAAAATGCAATATTAGTTATTACACTGCATATTGATAATAAAATGATAAACATTAATAAGAATTGCAGAAAATAGTCATATATCACATGACTTAATTTAATAAGCTTGTATTGTGAATGTTATATAATGAGGATGAATAGCTCTTAACAAGCTTTTCTGAATATATTTATCCCCAGACTGTTTTCTAACTGATGGCTGCCATCAGTGAGGTACCTTACTGATGACTGTCTCATTGATGATAGCCAAGAGCTAGAAACCGGTTTGGAGATAAGGATATTTGGAAAAGCATGTTGAGAGCTATTCACCACCTCACTGATGATAGCCAACAGCTAGAAAATTGTTCGGGGTTAAGGATATTTGGAAAAAGCTTGTTAAGAGCTATTCACCTCCTCACTGATGACAGCCAACAGCTAGATACTGTTCTGGAAATAAGAATATTCAAAAAAGCTTGTTAAGAGTTATTCACTTTCATTATATATCATTAATAAGAGTGTTGAAAGAAAGATTTCATAAATTCAAATTTTTTTACATCAGTTTTACATTGTCTAAATTTTATAGTTGATATGTTGCTTTTGCAAATAACTCTTCAGAATTCAGAAAATATTACTAGTGCTATCACATAAAAGCAAGAAATAAGTCTAAAGAAAATGCTAAAATACTAAGTAATGTTTAATATTTTATTAACAAAAAATAAATAAATAATGACAATAATGAATTAGAAGAAGTTAATTATTATAAACACTTTGGTGGAAACAATATATAAAATTAATCATTGAATTAGACTTGAATGGAGTGCTTTTGAGCCTTTAATAAAAACATCAATTTAGATATTTTAGACAGCATAGTGAACCATAGGGGAATAATAAAAAGAGATCATAAATAAAGAATACATGTAAATCATTGAAAAAATTAAGAATCTGAAATAGAGATAAGTTGGATATATTTCTATGTCGACAATTGAAGACTTAAATTTTATCACATACACACACACACGCACACACACACACACATATATATATATATATATAAGATCACACAACATATGAATGGATAAGGATGTTTTCTAGAGTTATGAGAGGAAAACTTTGGATTGGATAAAGTAAAATAAAATTTAAATTTGAAAATGATGATGAGGTTAATAGTAATCTTTGAAACAATTCATAGATGGCTTCATGAATGTATTAACCTGTGATTAAGTTTGATGGTTTAATAATTTGAAGAGATTAAAATTAAGTACAAGTTCTAATAATTTATTGATGATTGTATTATGTTCTTTTAATTTAAATAATATATCTAAAAAGTCCATGTTTTAATTTGATCTATAAAGAATTTGATTTATTAATTAATTATCCAAAATACTCAGATGCTCTGTCAGTCACTGATGGGGAAAAAATCTTCAATAATATTTGGTTTTTAAAATTCAGTTTGAGAACATACCTTAATTTAAATATCTTGGTAACTTTCAGGGTAGAATAGCAATCTTAAATGTTGAGGTGCAGCACAAACACTTAATAATTGCTGCTATTTTAACAAGTTAAAAGATAGTTTATATATTGTAATATAACTTATAGTCTTTGAATAAATTGTATGGAGAGATATTATTCTGCTAAATTTATTATATGCAAATTATATTTGGAATATCTACTAATGTAATATAAAGATTTTAAGTAACTTTTACTTAAGAAAATTCTCTAAAAATTTTTCTTCTCATGTGTCACAGCATCAGCCGGGAAGCGAACCCACTAACCCGGGACAACTGCTTGTAAAGCTGCTGTCTCTGACCTCTCGACCACCAATGCTTGACTATTCTCTAATATTTTGAAACTAAGTTAAATAGATATTAAAATTAATGAGTATAATATTCAGCTTGCTTTTCTGGCTGTGATGATATTGAATCTACAATTGTATAGACACATCTTCACAGTGTGTGTATATATATATATAATAAATGAAGAATAATAGATTTCCTAAAAAAGTATTTTATGATAAACTAGAACGTGGATTTTATGAAAAAGGTTGACCTCATTTAAATTGTGAATGTGATTTCAAATGCATTGTAAAGAGATAGAATATCAGTTGTTTTCATTGGGAAAATGTGACTGAGAAAAAAAATAAATAAATAAAAAAAAAAATGTGACTGAGAAAAGAATTGGATGGAGAACTATGGTTAAGCCACGTATTGAAGACTTTCAGCAAAAAAAGTTTGCATCAGAAAAAGTTTTTTAAGATACCGAATAACTGATTAAAAATCAGTGAGTAAAATATTAGAATATATTTGTGATGTATAGATTATATTTGTATAATCATTCCAAAGTTAATCTTTTAATTTTTATTTTGAAATTAGAATAATCTTATCTGGTATATGAGCACAGACTTTCACATGACCCACCACTCTCCACACTATTTCATAACACTGATACACTTGAACACACTCATATACCCTATATCAGGGATGCCCAACCCGTAGCTCGCGAGTCACATGTGGCTCGCGTAACTGTTTAATGTGGCTCGAATTGCACTCTTCAAAAAAGTAAACATTTTTACAATACAAACAATAACGATATGCAGTGTCAGGTTTCACATTAAATAAAATATATTTTTCCTGTAATTGTAATTTATATGTATGTTACCAAATTTTTAATAAATAAAATGTATTTACATTTTTTTTTCTTTTTAACATATTACACCATTTTTTTTTTTTTTTTGCTGTACACGTTTGGTTTGGTGCTATATATATATATTGTGTTTAGTGCTCTTGTATATATTGTTGTTTTTATCGAGGAAGATCCTTGTAGACGTTTGTTTTGGTGCTGTATATATATTGTGTTTAGTGCTGGAAATAGTTTTTATCGAGATAGATCCATGTACACGTATATATTTTGCTGTATATATCGATGTTTAGTGCTGTAAACAGTTGTTTTTATCCGTGTACACGTATATATTTTGCTGTATATATATATTGATGTTTAGTGCTGTAAATAGTTGTTTTTATCGAGATAGATTCGTGTACACATATATATATTTTGCTGTATATATTGATGTTTTCATCGAGAAAGATCCGTGTACACGTTATTTTGGCCACATTAGAAACGGCGGATTGATACCAATGTGAATAGGCCGTCCCCACCCCCACCTATCTCCCTACATTGCAGGTTTAGTACCCAAGTACCATGTTTATAAATGTAATATGAAAAATGTAATATATAATTGTGGCTCCCCAAATTTTTTTAAATTCTCAACTGGCTCGCGTCAAGTTAAAGGTTGGGCACCACTGCCCTATATATTACATATATAGACACAGGTATATAATAAGCCTGTGTGTTTCGGTTAATAATCTTATCTATAAATCATCGATTGCTAATGAAGATAATATTGATAAAGATAGTAGTATAAAGATTTTTTTATTACAATTAAACTGAAAAAGTAACAGAATACCATTGATAAATATTTGATAATATAAATTAGTTTTATTTATATATGGCATGAGTCAAATATATTTGTATACTAAATTCATGAAAAAATAAAACTAATATTCAAAAGATCTTTATTTTTGATGATTGATTATTTTCACAAATTTAGTGTAAAGATTGAATTTGTAACCAAGAGATGGCATTCCATAGGAATAAGATTAATAATGTTTAATAAATACTATAACTCTTATACATAAATCTAAAACATAATTATTTAATTCATGAATATTAATATTATAATATATATATATTCACTTAAAAACATAAAAATATGAAGTAAATAAGCGTAGAAATTCAAGTTCTTTTTGGGGGAAAAAAAAAATGAATTAATAAATATGAGCTAACATATTCTCTCCCCCATTACATTCACTAACTTTAAAAAGAAAAACAAAATTAAACATTTTTTTTGTTTTTTTAAAAAAAGTCAATTAAACACTACCTATTTATATCTCCTCCAATTCTTTAAAATCATTGTTAAACTTTTTTAGCTTTAAGGGGACAAGAAAGAGGTTTTAATATTTTTTTACGTTTATAAACTAAAATGATTTCTATTTTTTAAAACCATAACATGGATGATATAGTTCAGTTTTGTATATTGCAATACTAGGATAGCTAGATGACAGCCTTCCCATACTTTATCCTGCAATCAGGAATCATTTGTTTATGAAATAAATTGTCTCTACATGGTACCTGACTCATCTTGACGAATTCCTGATTAAAGGAAGATATTATAAAAATACATAATAAAACTTATTGTAGGGATATTTGCACTGCATTAGGACCATGGAGATGAGAATAGCTTTTGAAATGAAAAAATAAATACATGATGATGGAAACCACAAAGCACATCTAATTCAGGGTATACTTTCTACTGAGTGGTCTTTTCTTCAAAACAATAAAATTATTTCAAGTTAACATTGAGGGAATATTAGTATTAAAAAGGGAGAGCCTCTGAAAATTATTTAATTAGTACAACATTGATTGAATATTTTAATAATAGACATTTTTGTTTCAAATTATCTTGCAAAGTAAACAATTTTTACTGATGATAGTTCAAATGATTTTGCAATCCCCATTTAGATAGATAATTTTTGCACATGAAATCTTTACAAACCTTTCAATACAATTTAATTCTACATTCTTCTTCCAGATCATCCTTCATTTTTCTATGTTTATAGAAGATTTCAATTCTCATATTTAGACGTTTGCAGTATGTAAATGAGGATCAGATAGGTCTTGAACTTTTAGAATGAATGACTTAAACAATATGCACTTACTTTATGGTGCTATAGAATGAGAAATGTTTTATTTAGGCAGATGGGGAAAAGAAACAACTCCTGATTTTTGTTTTATTTCAATAAAAAGTAGTTCATCATTTTGTGCAGAACTATTGATATTGGATTATTTATTCTATAGCCACACAAGCCAAGTTTAATTATTCTTGGATACACATTGCTATAGTTGAAAGTTATTTTGTTCTGAACTGAATTTAAGAAAAGCTAACTGGAGACAATATACTGAATTATCTTGAACATAATGTTGATAGAATAACAAATAAAATAATAACTCTCAAAGCAGTGTTCTTTATATTCAATTTTTGTCTACTAAAAATTTAGAAATTGCTGACAAACTTGGAAAAAGACTGGATGATGCCAGAAAAAAAGATGGAGATCATGGATAAACTAAACTTTACAAGATAAGTTATTATAAATATAAAAGTACATCAAAAATAACTATTTTATCACTGTATCTTGTATATCAAATTTCTAAACATAAGCTTGTTAGGAATGAAAAAAATTCTTTATTAGAACAGAATTATAGCTTCTTTTTCACAATTGTCTTTTAGTATCAATCTGATAAATCTACAGATATTGGTGAACTTCTATAATATTTTTAAAAATTTAGGATTTAGAACCAAAACAAGATTAGTAAAATTATTCAACAATACTATTCAAATAGAAAGTATTAAAAAAAAATTGGCATAAAAGCAAATCTATAAGTGTGTTAACAAATGCAATAATGATCCAAATAAAATATTGCCCAATATTTTTATTAGGTGTTCCTCACAAATGTTTCAGAAAAAAAATCAGCCAATACTTGAGAGCCATCTATCTTCAGATCAGGCTGAGTTTAGATCATGAAGAACTTTCTGTGAACAAGTTTTACTTTTAACAACTCACAGTGAGAAAATCTTTCAAAATAAATAAAAAAAGCTATTCTATCGTTATTAATTTGATCTCAGCTTGGAAAAAATAGACTTTTTGTAAAAGTTATGAAAGTTCTTAAATGCAGGAAAACTATTAATTTTCTTCACAAAAAGCTTTTCAATAAAAAAATTCACATGACAATATATGTAAATCATAATATATACAAAACTTTACAAAACAGTCTACATAATAATTCATTGGCCTCACTTTATTTAATATATTTACCGGTGATCTTCCAGAAACAGAATGCAGGAAATTCATACATGCTGATAATATTGCTTTGAGTTCTCAATAAATTCCATTGCTTATATTTGTCCATAGATGCATCTTTTAAGGATTGCTGTTAGAAATCTTAGATCTATAACAAAATCATATATCTAGGAATCATCATTTCATCTTTTATAAATCACAACTGCTTGTTTTCCTATTTGTAAAGAGAATCTCAATCATTTGTCTTCTAAATTGGAGCTAAAAGATATATCACAACTTTAGTTAGTCCAATACTAAAAGCCACTCTTTCACCTATAATATTGCTGGCTTCACTTCCATATGCAGTTTTATGGATCATGCTATTGAACATGCAGATCTGTTAGACAAATTATAATATCAAATTATTAGTTGGTATCTCATTTAGAGATTTGAAAGAATATATATCCTAATAAATATCTATGACCAATCTTGTCAATTGCAAAGTCTTTAACCAGATTACAAAATATGTATATTCCTCAGTTATTGTTAAAATTTTTGTTTAACTTATTACTTGGCATAATTACTACTAAAATCTTTATCATGTTGACTCTGGATCTGTCATGTGTTTTGGATAATAATTATATAAAAATATGATACACATTTTTCAAACTGGTTTATATTTCTCATTTTTATAGCATTTTATATCTTATAAGCATATAATTAATCTTAAGCAATTGCTTGAGAAAAATAGTAAAATTTTTCATTCTTATAACGCTACTGTAATTATTCATACTCTCAAAACCATGTGGCTTGCTCACTGCTCCATAATTTTTGTCAATAAAAATACATTCTTAAAAAATAATAAAGAATGATCTAATACATATTTTTATGCTCTAAAATACTTACCTAAAAGCATTATGAATAAAATTTAGTAGAATGTTTTTTTGAATTGTACATCACTTTAGAATAATATGAAACATATAAATTACACATTGACCTATGTAAAACTGATGCAGTTTTCATATGCCCTCAAAGATTAATCGTTATATTTATGTTTTCTAAAGTTATGCATCATATGCCATGTAAATTAATTTTTGTTTCTTCTATATATATGTTAATACTATTAATAAAAGTTTATTTTATAAAAAAAAATCCATTGGAACATTTTGATAATAGTTAAGCTCTCTAAAAAAGCTGTATGCTAAATAAAATAATCTTTTAAATACTTTAAAATTAAATAAGAATTTTTGTTTGCATATATTAAAGAAAAAGTAAAGTTAATTTTTGTACAAAAAAAAACCAAAAAATTAAATGAAGAATGTCTTTTTTTTGTTGTAAATTAAACTCTATTAAATTTTTATTTGCAAAAAAAAAAAAAATTATTTTAAATTTTAACTATAGCCTTTTGCTTTTAGATAATTATTGACTACTTTTTGCTATAAACTCTTAAATCATTCTCAATTTTTTTGTATCAATATACATATTTTTAAACTTACACATTTTGGCCATGAAATATCTATTTTATCAATCAGAGAACGCTTTTATTAAGTTGTTGTACAATTACGTTATCATAAATTTGGGAAAATATGCAAAATAAAAATATAAAGAATGAAGACTCCCTGTATATATATATATATATATTAAAATACATGTATATTATCTATACTAAACTTAATGTAAATAAAAGGGACTTGAACTCAGACTTTCAAGCTCCCATAGTTATCCACTCCATCTTATACAACCAATATACATGACCACATACATGTGAAAAAGATAAATAATCTCCAATATATATAATTTTATGCTGAACCAGAACTCATCAATTGGTATAGATCACCATCCCCCCCATATATATATATATACTATCACTGCTCAGTTTATATTAAGATAGCAAGTCTCCAAACTTTAATGGAAAAGCTTTAACCCTTTTCCCGCCTCTTACAAAGCTCCTCGTCGACATCTGACATCACTCTAACTCTGCCAGTTCTTATGCTAAAATATTCGTTAGACAGGTATTGAATAGGTTTTTAAAAGTTCTGTAAGATGGTGCCCTCTTCCGAATTATTTTACAAGTAAAAAAAAAAAAACGCATTTAAACCTAAACAAAGAAAGAACATTACTTGTGATTGGTTCTTAGCATGCTCTCAGCCGAAAAAGACATTCTGATTGGCTGGAAAGAACAAAGAAACCGCCTGATCAAAGAAAATAAAGAAAAACGCTGAGATTTTCATTTCGAACATGATTTAAATTATTATAAAAGAATATTTTGAGAAATTACAAATTATTTTCAGAGAGAATACTAAAAAAACAAAATTATTTTCGAAAAATATTGAAGATTTTAGTAAAAATATTTAAGATTTAGTAAAAAGAAATATTTACTTTTCTATAACGTAAAAGTCGACCTTTTTGTTTATATTATAGCTTTTATGTTGCCGAAATTGAATATTTTAGAATAAATAAATAGCAATTTATTTTTGAAAGAACTTTCGTTCTCTTCATAACCTGAAAAATTAGTAATATACTTTTTATAAACGTATCTGAGTTGAATTTAATATTATAGGTGAATATGTTTTAACAATAGGCTTTGTCTTCAGTTTGTGAGTTGGCCAATTAAAAGATTTGATTTTTACCTCATACAACCAATAATATAATTAGTGGTTTAAGGGTTAATCTTCTCCACCCTCCAACTCTTTAGCCAACCATATCATTAAAATTCCAAGGAGGGCTTTGAACATTCCATCCTTGGATTTTCAATGATACAGATGGCTGAAGAGTTGGAGAGTGGAGAAGATTTAATCTTGTTCATTAATGTTTGAAGATTTTCTATCTTAATATAAACTGAGCAATGATTGTATATATATGTGGAAGATGGTAATAAGGACTATCTGATGAGTGCTGGTTCAGTATGAAAGACATATATTTGAGATTATTTACCTTTTTGACGTATCTAGTCACATGTATTGGTTGTATAAAATGAAGAGAATAGCTGTAGGGAGTTTGAAAGTCTGAGTTCAAGTTCCTTATATATATATATATATATATATATTGTAACAGGCACATACGGCGTTACATTATTTTTTTATTATTAAACATGAAAAAAAATAAAAGTTCGCAAATAAAAACTTCTTTTTTAAGAATTAAATATTAAAAAATCATCTAAACTCTAATATATACAAAATCACATAAATGAGAAATTAAAAAAATTATTAAACGAAACTTTATTTAAAAAAAAAAAGAAAAAGTTTTAAAGCTAAATTTTCAACAAAAACTTAAAAAGATTTAGGGATAAAAATATATCTTTAAGTTTGGAAAACACATTAATTAATCAAAGAAATGGAAATGATTGTTTTAATTAGTCCAAGTGAACTAGCCCTTGGGCATTTAAATGTATAAGCAATGGTCAGATAGGAAAACAATAGAAACTAATGGCCAATGAAAGAAATCCATCGGGAAATTGGACCTCAATGGATCATCATTATCAATGATGCAATGTCCATTGGATCCTAAAGTTACAAATAAAAGAAAAAGTTTGAAAATGAAGTTTTTAGTGTGTAAAGAAAATTTAAGATAAGACGGAGATGTATTAAGTCAGAGAGTTGGAGGTGAAGGGATTGAAAGACACACTTTCAATTCCTTCAGTTGTTATAAAAAAAAAGGGAAAATGAAACATCGCTTTTCCTAAAAGAGTACCACAGGATCATCGGGGGATTTAATGCTGGATTCCAAACGGCAAGCAACAGATAACTAATGAACATTTCTAAAACTGTAAGCACGTTATGAACTTAAATGAATATTAATTTGAAAACACTAAGAACTTTAAAATATAAACTTTCTCAGTATTTAATTTATAGAAATAGAATCCTATCTGACCAACTTAATTTACTAATAAGTAATTTTATTTGATGTATTTTTTTTTTTAAAAAAATAATTTCCATTTATTTTTTTTGTTCTTTTAAGTTTTTATTATGATTTTTGTTTTTCGTTAAATGTTAAATTTAAGTTAGGCGTGAATGGCTATATAGATTTGTAAAGTTTTATTAGGGGAGAGTAATCTTGGGTTATTCATTTCATGGTTGAATTAGGTCAATGAATTGGATATATTGGTGTAATTAGTAGATGTAGTACAAGGTTCGCTACATGCAGAATCGCTGTATATGCCATACAACTCCTTTTTGCCTATGGATGGGATTGTAAGATGGCAAAAGGACCGTGGTCCCTTCCTATGGAGTTTTATTTTATTGTTCTTCTTGCCATACAGACGTAACATTCCTGTATTGGACAAGAGTCAATGTCTTCTCTAACTATACTGTTCAGATGTACATTCCTGACAGTATAGTATATTTGTGTTGTCGTATTCATATTACATTGAATCCATCGATATATCAGATGGACTGATGTTGGTTTAACTGTGAACTTTTGGCCTAAGGTTAAATAAGGGATAAAATATTTTCTTTTCAAATGCAATCTATGTAGTCTATTCATACTCGACACTCTAAATAAAAATGCATTAAATTTACGTTGGGTGTAGACGCTTGCATGGATTCATTATCGGTTAATTATGTTTTTGGTTTTCATATTTGATCAAAATATATAGACATTCAGTAAGTAATGATACCTTATGGTGAGTATCTAAAATGTATTTATTCAGATGTCTTTTAAGTTATTGGTGCCAATGCGGCATCTTATGATGAATGCCATTGGGTTTCTTATAAATTTCCCTCTGCAATTCCATCAATGATTTTATATTTTGATCGTTTATGTTTATTTTGAAATGTTTTTAACTGTGTAATCTATGTAACCGATCTATACTCAACATTATAAAACAAACTTTTATAAACCCATTTGTGCGAACTTATAAAAATTAAAATGTAAATTAAAATCTAAAATAAAAGTTAAAAATAATGTTAAATGCTAAAGTAAACATACTAAAATAATAATGTTAAATTTTATATATATGTGTGTAAATAAATGTTTGTGAGTTAATTACTGGCAGTGGCTTATTTTATTCTTTAATATTAAAATATTCTTAGATAAGAATTTATAAAATATAAATCTCTACTTTGCTGAGCTAGTGACAATGGGCTAATGGTCAAATTCAAAACATATAAAATAATTTTTTTTTTAACTTACATATCTGCCTACTATATAAATTTTCTAGGTTCTAAGTAGCCTAGTGGCGCCCTCATAGTGCAGATTACATTAAGCTACCACTCCGTACCATTATAATATATATATATATAATGTAATTTAAAAGGAATTTAAATTCAGACTTTGAAGCTCCCTACAGATATTCACTCCATCTTATACAACCGATACATATGACCCCATTTATGTGAAAAATATAAAATATTCTCATATATATGTATTTTGTGCTGAACTAGTACTCATCAGTTGGTACAGATCATCATCTTCCACACACACATATATAATTGGCACTCAGTTTATATTAAGAGAGAAAATCTTTATACTTTAATAGAAAGGCTTCAATCTTCTCTACCCACCAATTTTTCAACCATCCATATCATTGAAAATCTGATAATGGAATGCTCAAAGACCTTCTTGATGCCAATATTATAATCATACCCATGTTGAATTTAAGTCATACTGACTTTATTGTAACCTTATAGAATCACTGTATATTGGCTATTATATTTAAAAAACTATAAAAATTTTATTGGCTTTAATTTTTATAGTTAAGCAAATATATTTATCACTGTCATTGGTTGTATAGCATATAATGTAATCAATATCATGTTTAATAGTCTCTCATACTAATGTTTATGAGAAAATATAATTTTATAAAGCATTCTTGAATGACTTTCCAAGCATATTTTATTATGATGCTTGTATAAAATACATACATATATATTTTGCCATTAGTCTTATTAAGAAAGAAAGATATCAAATGGTATAAACAAACAGAAGTGCTCACACACATAAAACACATAATTTCATACAGAAATAAAGAATAGAATTATAAATTTAACATTAGGACACTAAAATATTTTGAGGTAACTCAATTATATTTAAATTACATTTTTATTTATGTGAAAAGTAAACAGTTTTTACATTTTAATATTTTGTGTGCATGGGTAGAAGCTTACATGTTTAAATTTAAATTTAGCAAAGATTGATTTAGTTTGCTGGAATATTTATTTAATGATATTTATTAGAATATTAATTTAAATTTAATTGAATAAATATCTGAGAACTATTAAGATTTAGGATTTATTTATTTTAAATAAATGTTTGTAATATTAGTTTGAAACCTACAAATAAAAGTGAAGCGATTGGGAAAAACTAAAATTACTACTGTCTTTTTTTTTTCATTTTTAAACAGTGTTTCTAAAGTTTCACCAAACATTGATTCAAAAAATCATTAATCTAACATTTGCCCAGCAATAACCATGACAATCTCTTTCAATATTTTCTGGACAAACCGAGAAACCCCAATGCATGATGGAAAATATTCTGTAATCCAGACATCACAAACAGCCTTCACAAATTTTTATTGCAGTCAGAACCTAAGCAGATTCAAATTTTTAAATAGCCATTTTGGTTGCCATCTACATGAAGCTTGGTTAGTCTATAGCTAGACAAAATGACTTTTTCTCATCATACTGGGAAAAAGATGAGCAACAACAAATAAACCAGAAACCATCATTCATTCATTCATTTTTTGTTTCCAAGAAATCTCATTTATTACAATCAACTATTAGTAGAATGAAATGATATCTCATAACTTCAACAACAAATCACTGGATTTCTTGAATTGGAAATAACATTAAATCATTGATATAATTGAAAAATTATATTTATTAACCTCAAATAAGTTGTTTATTTTACAAAATAGTGTAAAATAATTGTTTTCTTTATATTTCACAAAAATGTGAATACTAAATCTCAATAGGGTAAATTGATCTTGTCTTTAATTATATAATGAAAAACTTTAAATAATATTTTTTTAACTCAAATATGCCTACATAAACTTATCACTTAGAGAAATGAATTTTGATTCAAAAAGTAATGAAAATCACTTTGTTATGAATGATAAACTATTTGCTTTATAAAAGATATGATCAGAAATTATTGGTATTAAAGATTAAAGATCTATAAATGAATAGATTAATTATATATCACAAATTAAAGAAATAATGAATGCTGATCCTTTGGATAAAATTATAACATCTGGTTAAATGAATTAAACTGCTGAATGCAATAAACTATGAATTTATATCCAAAGAAATGCATTATGAATTATTCAATACTCAATATTTAAATACCATTCAATGAATAATGGATTATGAAGCTAAATATTTCAATGCCACTCCTGAATTATGGATTATCAAGCAAATATTAAATATAATAAATATCCAAGAGATAAATAATCTTAAAATAGATTAATGTGTTGAATGTAACTTATCTTCAATCAAAACATATGATAAATGGAATTTATTAATCGTTATGCTATGTCAAGAAAAAAATATATTACATAAATGAAATTAGTTGTGCAATAAACCAATGGATTTTGGTAGGATGGCTCAGTTGGTTAGAGCATTACCTTAAAATTCAATATTCAATAATTTAAGGGTCCAAGTTGGATTTCTATGCTAATACTGTCACTGGTCAGATCAACTACACCTGAAGGATAGAGGAGAATAATATCTCTCAAAATATTGTGCATACAATAACCTGTGTGCTGTTATTAATAAATGAATGTACTTTGAAAATTTAAATAAAGTTAAATTTTTCTAAAGACATTAAATACTTTATATTAGATAATGAAAATTGTCCAATATATAAATACAATTATTTAATGTACTTTCTCATAATTATTTCTTTTCTAGTTTGTTAATATTATAATTGTTTATTAATGTAATAAAGTTTTTCAGATATTACTATGCTCAAGTATAGGTAATATTTTTATTTAATATTGATTAAATATGATTTACCTTAGGTTTAGGTTGGATAAATGTAAGTAGCTATTGAACTTATATAAAACTGTGCTATATTGCAATAATTATATGTTTGATGGGGTTCTACAGTTTCAACTTCACAGTTAAATAGAGCTAATCATTCTTATTTAAATGAGTAGATCTCTTAGGAATATTTTATGCATCACTCTTATATGTTAGTATTAATATTTTAAATATTGTATACTAAATAACCAGGCATTCTAATGATCTACTTATATTTTGTTAGTAGTGAATCCAGTAAAGATTCTTGAGGTAAAATAAATAAGCCCGTTGAAGTAAATATCATTTAGGCATGCTAAGCAATAATTCACTTGCTTTTCTTAAAAGATTATTGAGGTTGATTAATAGTTGATTAGTTAGTGAAACAAACTAATTAAGGACCACATAGAGCATTTATCATTGATCATTGTAATGCTTATTATTATTCTTCACTATTTGAATTTAGGATTTTATTTATTTATTTATTTTTAAATAATAAACAATCTATTCCTATTTAAGGTTAGTATTCTTGCAATACTGTCTGATAATACACTTTTAATATCTCAAGTTCAAATCAGATTTAGAAAATAAATATTCATATTTGTTAGATATTTTATATCATTTTCTTATTGTTATTATTTGCTTTTACCATTTATTTTATATTGTGTAATAATTATTAATTTTTAATATATATTTTTTGTAATTATTAAAGAAACATCGTCACAGCATATTCACGATCTAAAAGACCATATTAGAGATATTAAATTACACATAAAATCTATGTGGATTAAATACATTACTAATATTACTAATATGAAATACATTATTAATGCTATCTGATATAAAAGTATTGGGTAAAATGGCATACATAAATCCCTTTTACATTGTCGTATCCTAAGATGTTTAAACACACTTTACATCCACGTATTTATTTTTTTTGCTTTATAAAATCCTAAAATAAATCATTAATCAACTTTGCATTTAAAATTGCTAGCCTTAGTTTAAAACAATGATTGAATTACTCTTAATTAGTTTTTATAGTTAGAAACAATATATTTGCAAAGATTTTTATTAATAAAATAGAATAAGATTAGAATAATTCTGAAAAATGTATTTATTTTATTGAATGTGAATCTATTATTAATGTATAGAATAGTTTTAGCTTATATGGAAATGTAAAAATCTTGTATGCATAGCGAATTGCGAATCAAGCTAGCGCTAGTAATCGCACTTCCACATTATTGCCATCGCAATCAGTCTTTTTTTCCTCTATATATATATAATAATAAAATAAATTCTACAAGAGTATGTAGACAATTATCAATCATTACAGTAATAACCTTTTGGTATAAATCATTAGTTATTACTTGCTGCGCTAGATCTTTGATTTAGTGTCTCTTTGTCAAAGCAATACTATCATGAACACCAACAAATAGTATTGTTTTGACAAAGATGTATTGAAACGATAGCTTAAAAAAGTAATAAATATTGTTTTATACCAAAAATTTATTACTGTGATGGTTGATAATTGTCTACATATTCTTGTAAAATATATTTTATTACATATTATCTGCAATATATACATATATTGTAGTTTATTCTTATGTATATATATGATAAATTTTGCAGGCTTATCTGTGTGTAATTGTATATAAAATCAGATATTTATCATTTAAATGTTTATTTTCAAAGTTTCAAAATGAGAAGAAATTCTCTACTTTGCTAACTAAAACATCAATTGATTTAAAAATTGTCTTACAATATATGTCTATGTCTTAGTTGATTAAAAGTCATTTCTCTGGATAAAGTTGTTCATGACAATCTTCGTTATAAAGAGAACTTTATAAAAGACAACTCTTTCTTCTATTATATATATGGTCAAATCCTAAAGCTAGAGGACAAACCAAACAATATATATATATATACATAGTAGAATCCCTTTCAACAAATGTATTTCGTTTCAGATATAAGTTTTCTAAATAGTGTGCTCATTAACCAGTACATTGAAATGCAGCATGTATTTAGAGATAATCTATTACAGACTCGCATTCTAAAGCAAAATATCCACTCCACACAACTATTTAAATCACAATACAGTAACAAATCAAAAATGTAATTACAAAAAATAATTTAATTATAGGGAATTTGAACACAGACTTTCAAGCTTCCTTCAGCTATCCACTCTCTTTCATACAACTGATATACATGACCATTCACATGAGAAAAAGATAAATGATCTCCAATGCATGTATTTCCTGCTGAACCAGAACTCATCAGTTGGTCTAGATCATTATCATTATCTCTCCCATATATATATATATCATATATATCTATATATATATATATAATCAGTGCTCAGTTTAGATTAAGATAGAAAGTCTTTAAACTTGAATGGATAGGCTTCAATCTACTCCACTCTTCAACTCTTCAGCTATCCATACCATTGAAAATCTGATAAGAAATGCTCAAATCTCTTGTTGATGCCAATATTATTGTCAACATGGGCATGGCAATAATATTGACATTAACAAGGGATTTGGTATTCCATTGTCAGATTTTCAATGGTATGGATGGCTGAAGAATTGGAGGATGGAGTAGATTGAAGCTTGTCTATTAAGTTTAAAGATTTGTTATCTTAATATAAACTAAGCACTGATTATATATATTTTGGGAGATGATAATAAGGATTAACTGATGAGTATTGTTTCAGCATGAAATACGTATATTGGAGATCATTTATCTTTTTCCACAAGTGAATGGTCATGTGTATCGATTGTATGAGATAGAATGGATATCTAAAGAGATCTTGAAAGTCTGTATTCAAATCCCCTATAATTACAACTTGTATTCAAATATTAAAAAATAAGTTAGCATATTCAGTCTTTATACAACGCCCTGACAACTAAAATTAAAACGGCATAAAAATGTTATATTGATATTATCACTAACATTTACTTTCCATTAACTCACTTTAGTAAATTTCCATCTGTTTTATGATATTACAAAATAAACTGTTTACTTTGGTTTAATTAATTTCATTCTTTATTTTTAAAAAAAACATTCTATATTCTGAACTTAGATCACCGATAGTTTATCACTTTCCAGCTTAATAATCATTTCTTTCCATACATTCATGTTAGTTTTCTAATTCTACTTTTTGCTTTGTCAAGCAGAGGTCAGCACAGCCGCCTTACAAGCAGTTGTCCAGGGTTAGCGGGTTTGCTTCCCGGCCGATGCTATGACACATGAAAAAAAATCTACTTTTTGCCTGAAGTAATTATGCATTATACATATAGAATAATTAAAAAAAAAATACTCATGGCATTTTTGCTGTTAAAATTACAAATAAAAAAATAAATGGTTTACAATGACTTTTGATTTAAAAAAAAAAACAACAAAAATGACCAGAAATGGTTTTCGCATGTGTGTGCTTCATGAGACAATGGGATGTGTTCAATATTTCTGTTTATTAATCTAGTCAGTTTCTTTTAAGCATTCTAGCCAGAGTAGTTTAAATTACACTATTAAAATATAAAGGTAAGCCTGTTCTTTTAAACTTTAAAATGATTTCATTATCTTAATATATTTTCATTATTTTTAATAAGTTTTTACTAATAATTAAGCTATAAATAATTATACTTTGTCACAACTCTTTATTTAAATTGGGTTATTTACATAAAAAAATTAATTATACTGATTGTCTGATTTAATTATATTGAGTGTTTAACATTATTAATATAAAATTACTTGTTTATTAAATGTGCATTAAAATGCGTATTAAGTTTAATAACTTCTAATAATATTAGCATTGAAAAAGTAAATTAATATCTCAAATACTGTATAAGACTAATTGTCTTACGTTTGATAAGATATTTATAGCAACGTCTAAAAATAGAAAGGTTTTCAATAATGTGATTTAGGTAAATTAAATTGGTATTTAAGAATTATGGAAGGGTTCGTTATTTGATTTGGTAGTTGCTGTTTGAATCTTAGTAAGGTATACACTGTACAATTTGAA
Organism: Epiperipatus broadwayi; assembly: GCA_028023455.1. Classification (NCBI taxonomy): domain Eukaryota; kingdom Metazoa; phylum Onychophora; class Udeonychophora; order Euonychophora; family Peripatidae; genus Epiperipatus; species Epiperipatus broadwayi. The sequence goes on along the minus strand of JAQFVV010000056.1, from coordinate 7,387,041 downwards.
TATCGCATGAACTATACATTATGTGGGGTCCTACTGTATAAATATATTATAACAATCTAATCTTTAAATTTTCCAGCATTCATATAATAAGTATATACTCAGATTGTCATAAATTCGTTGTGTTTCTTACACATAAGTTACCATAATTAATTGAAAATGTTATCAATCCATTAAAGGGTGACTTCTCCAAGTTTAATTCATTCTCTGTGATCTTCAGTTTCTTTTCTTCACATAACTATAACAAATCTTCTTAACTAATTGAATATCTTACATAAAATCTTTTTGTGTGTTTTACAATATTTTAAAATTCAATTTAAGATTTTCATTATCTATCTCTTGGAGTAAACATTGGAATATTACTACTATCTTAATGTATTTTGATGATAAACTCCTTTCAAAGATAACATTTATAATCATATTCACATCAAACCTATTTAAATTTTTTAAGTACTCCTATGGTATCAATAGGGGTTTAATTGTTAATCTCAACATTCAAATCTTCATAATTCCCATGTAATCTAAAATCATGTTGATTCATTAATGACAAATTTTTGATCCATAACTTGAAGCTAAAAAAACCATTTATTAAAAAATATGTTTTTAAGCTGATTGACATAGTTTCTTTTAATATTAATTTCAAAAGCAATCTATTCAAGTTTAATTCTATGAATAATTTTAGCCATTTCATTTTCATTTGTACTAATAATTTGACTGATATATTTATGACTGTAAACTTTTTCTAATGTTTTATTATCATTTTATACTTTAAAAAATTTTTTTAAACATTATGTTATTCTTTTTAGCATTTATAGTTTAGTCTTTTTTTTTTTCTTGTAACATTTTCATGTCTATGGAACCCCATAAAACCTATGAAATACTGGTGAAAACGAAAGATGGATCACCAAATTAGTAGCTCATTCTTATATTTCAAACATCCAGTGATAGATACTTGAAATAAATAGTTTGTGATATTTGAAGAATTAGATTAAGACTTTGCCCAATAAAAGAACTTGATTGATACAAATGCATTTTGGGAACCTTTGTTATGGGTTTTTTTTTTCCAAATTTTTACAGGCAATAATTATTTTGTTTACTTTACTATTTTTATAACAAATAAAGTATTAAGCTAAAATGGTTTTGATTTAATGTGAGGCAAATAAATACTATTGTAATGACTAATACGTAGGTTCAGTTAGCATGACCAATATTAATTGATAACTATCTAGTTTCATCATAGGTGAAACTTTAATTAGATTATTACAAAAAAACTAGAAACCCCATTACATTTCAATGTTTAAATCTCTAATTCTGTAAAAACCTTTAAATTAATATACTTGTATATTGGAGATCATTTACCTTTTTCACATGTGTGTGATCATGGGTATTTTTTGTATGAGATAGATTGTATAGCTGAAGGGAGCTTGAATGTCTGGATTCAAATCTCATATATATATGAAAAACAAAAACAAGTTTTAATCACGTTAAACTTGCTGTCGCTTGTATTTATGATCAATAGATGGCGTTTTACCAAAAACACCAACCAACTGTACGTTTGTTTACATAAACGACAAAAGAGTCAGAATTAACTATCTCTTTCATTTTGCCCACCCTCAGATCAGCTGATTTCAAGCTAATTTGCTATCATCAGTGGAGGATAGAGCCAGAAACTAGATCTAAACATTGACTCCAAGTGTTTGTGCAAAAAGTTTCTATCAGTTTGCAAGCATGAAATTTTTCAGACCGGGAAAGTCTTCAAACTCAGCCTAACAAGCTAATAGCTATATGCATCTGATCTTAGTTCATACCACATGCAAAATTTATCAAAAAACCTTTAAAGGTACATTTATGAAAAACAAAAACAAGTTTTAATCATGTTAAACTTGCTGTCACTTGTATTTATGATCAATAGATGGCATTTTACCAAAAACACTGACCAAGTGTACGTTTGTTTACATAAACGACAAAAAAGTCAGAATTAACTATCTCTTTCATTTTGCCCACCCTCAGATCAGCTGATTTCAAGCTAATTTGCTATCATCAGTGAAGGATAGAGCCAGAAACTAGATCTAAACACTGACTCCAAGTGTTTATGCAAAAAGTTTCTATCAGTTTGCAAGCATGAAATTTTTCAGACAGGTAAAGTCTTCAAACTCAGCCTCATAAGCTAGATAGCTATATGGGTCTGATCTCAGTTCAGTTTCACTACAAAGCCTCTGCAATATATATCATTGCAAAAACCTTTAAAGGTACATTTATGAAAAACAAAAACAAGTTTTAATCATGTTAAACTTGCTGTCACTTCTATTTATGATCAATAGATGGCATTTTACCAAAAATACCGACCAAGCTTATGCTTGTTTACATAAACCACAAAAGAGTCAGAATTAACTATCTCTTTCATTTTGCGCACCCTCAGATCAGCTGATTTCAAGTTAATTTGCTATCATCAAATGAAAGAGATAGCTAATTCTGACTCTCTTGTCATTTATGTAAACTACCGTACGCTTGGTCTGTGTTTTTGGTAAAACACAATCTATTGATCATAAATACAAGCGACAGTAAGTTTAACATGATTAAAACTTGTTTTTGTTTTTCATAAATGTACCTTTAAAGGTGTTTGCAATGATATATATGGCAGAGGCTTTGACTATGTGGTGAAACTGAACTGAGATCAGACCCATATAGCTATCTAGCTTGTTAGGCTGAGTTTGAAGACTTTACCATCTGAAAAATTTCATGCTTGCAAACTGATAGAAATGGAGTCAGTGTTTAGATCTAGTTTCTGGCTCTATCCTTCACTGATGATAGCAAATTAGCTTGAAATCAGCTGATCTGAGGGTGGGCAAAATGAAAGAGATAGTTAATTCTGACTCTTTTGTCATTATGTAAACTACCGTATGCTTGGTCAGTGTTTTTGGTAAAACACCATCTATTGATCATAAATACAAGCGACAGCAAGTTTAACATGATTAAAACTTGTTTTTGTTTTTCATAAATGTACCTTTAAAGGTTTTTGCAATGATATATATTGCAGAGGCTTTGTGGTGAAACTGAACTGAGATCAGACCCATATAGCTATCTAGCTTGTTAGGCTGAGTTTGAAGACTTTACCGGTCTGAAAAATTTCATGCTTGCAAACTGATAGAAACGTTTTGCATAAACACTTGGAGTCAGTGTTTAGATCTAGTTTCTGGCTCTATCTTTCACTGGTGATAGCAAATTAGCTTGAAATCAGCTGATCTGAGGGTGGGCAAAATGAAAGAGATAGTTAATTCTGACTCTTTTGTCATTTATGTAAACAAATGTATGCTTGGTCAGTATTTTTGGTAAAAAGCCATCTATTGATCATAAATACAAGCGAAAGCAAGTTTAACATGATTAAAACTTGTTTTTCATAAATGTACCATTAAAGGTTTTTGCAATGATATATATTGCAGAGGCTTTGACTATGTGGTGAAACTGAACTGAGATCAGACTCATATAGCTATCTACCTTGTTAGGCTGAGTTTGAAGACTTTACCGGTCTGAAAAATTTCATGCTTGCAAACTGATAGAAACTTTTTGCATAAACACTTGGAGTCAGTGTTTAGATCTAGTTTCTGGCTCTATCCTTCACTGGTGATAGCAAATTAGCTTGAAATCAGCTGATCTGAGGGTGGGCAAAATGAAAGAGATAGTTAATTCTGACTCTATTGTCGTTTATGTAAACAAATGTATGCTTGGTCGGTGTTTTTGGTAAAACGCCATCTATTGATCATAAATACAAGCGACAGCAAGTTTAACGTGATTAAAACTTGTTTTTGTTTTTCATAAATGTACCTTTAAAGGTTTTTGCAATGATATATATTGCAGAGGCTTTGACTATGTGGTGAAACTGAACTGAGATCAGACCCATATAGCTATCTATCTTGTTAGGCTGAGTTTGAAGACTTTACCAGTCTGAAAAATTTCATGCTTGCAAACTGATAGAAACTTTTTGCATAAACACTTGGAGTCAGTGTTTAGATCTAGTTTCTGGCTCTATCCTTCACTGATGATAGCAAATTAGCTTGAAATCAGCTGACCTGATGGTGGGCAAAATGAAAGAGATAGTTAATTCTGACTCTTTTGTCATTTATGTAAACAAACGTATGCTTGGTCAGTGTTTTTTGGTAAAACGCTATCTATTGATCATAAATACAAGCGACAGCAAGTTTAATGTGATTAAAACTTGTTTTTGTTTTTCATAAATGTACCTTTAAAGGTTTTTGCAATGATATATATGGCAGAGGCTTTGACTATGTGGTGAAACTGAACTGAGATCAGACCCATATAGCTATCTACCTTGTTAGGCTGAGTTTGAAGACTTTACCGGTCTGAAAAATTTCATGCTTGCAAACTGATAGAAACTTTTTGCATAAACACTAGGAGTCAGTGTTTAGATCTAGTTTCTGGCTCTATCCTTCACTGATGATAGCAAATTAGCTCGAAATCAGCTGATCTGAGGGTGGGCAAAATGAAAGAGAGAGTTAATTCTGACTCTTTTGTCATTTATGTAAACAAATGTATGCTTGGTCAGTGTTTTTGGTAAAATGTCATCTATTGATCATATATATATATATATATATTTTAACGATCCAAACGAAGTGGTAGATCGCATCGCACCGCACCGCACTACCAAAGGGCGCCATCTAGGCATTTGAGCCTAGAAAATTTATAAAGTAGGCAGATACGCGCTGTTAGGATTCCACTTTATTTACATATTTAGATCGTTAGCCCAGTGTCACTAGCTCAGTGGAGACGCTGAGATAAAAAAAAAATCTATAAATTTAGATATACATATAAAAAAAATAATAAAAGCCACTGCCAGAAATTAACACATAAAAATATTTATTTACGTATATATAAAATAATACTAAACCCGAGGAAGAAGTTTAACATTTAGGTTTTATATTCTTATTATGCTTTAATTTTACATTTATATAAATTTCAATGATTTTAATTTTGTTTTATTTAGATTGTCAAGTATGAATAGACTACGTGGATCGGCATTTGAAAAGAAAACATTCTATCCCTATTTAACCCTCCCTTAATATAACTTTACAAATCCATATAGCCATTCACGCCCGACTTAATTTTAACATTTATATACGTTCGCAACAGATTTATTTAACACAATGTTGGGTATAAATCGATTACACAGATTCCACGGTCAAAAACATTTCAAATAAACATAAACGATCAAAATACAAAATTATTGATACCGACAATCGCAGAGGGAAACTTATAAGTAACCCAATAGTATTCAACCGTAAGATACTTGCGTTGTCACCAATAACTTAAAAGACATCCGAATAAATACATTTCGATACTCACCGTAAGGTATCATTATTTATCGAATGTCTATGTATTTTGATCAAATATGAAAACCAAAATATAATTAACCGCAAACAAATCCATGCAAGCGTCTATAACCAACTTTAAATTTAACCATTTAAAATTTAACAATAAATATTAATACAATAACTAACAAATGGAAATGATTTTTTTTTATCAAACGCATGCATATATATAAAATTCCACATTATAAATTTAGTTGACACATAAGTCAGAGAACAGTTCCTTTTTATAAAATTAAATTTATCAATCTTTAAAGTTCTTAATTAATGTTCAGTTTTTCAACAATTGTTCATTTCTATTGCTTACGGTAGAGAAGTCCATGTCCCGTTGGCAATTCCCACGCAGACTTTCCTGGAAGACCGGTCTGATGTTTTGGAGGTGGCAGTTGCTGGTCCTGTCCTGGTATCACAGTCTTTGCATTTTTAAATCAGTGAGGGAGGACGGCAAGTGCGTCTTGCCTCCAGACCCACCAAAATCAAGTTGGAAAAAAGCAAGCTCCCTTTGCCAATATTTTTTTCTCTTTTATATTATCCACCAGGATTCACTGAACAAAACGTCACTGCTCTGTTTTTCCGTTCTGGTCCGAGCCAAGGCCCAGTGCTTCCATTTGTCAAGCTAAATTCCTTTCTTCTCTTATCTACCTTTCCATCTGACTTTTTAATTAAACAGTTTTTAAACAATTAACAAACAATCATTTCCATTTATAGATTACAGGAATTAATTAATACCTGTTTTTTATTTTAAAAATACTTTTATAAATCTTTTTTTTATAAAAAACACATTCAAATACCTTTTTTTTTTATTTATCAAAAAACTACTTTTAAAGTTTAACATCTGTGCGAATGTATATACGTATAACAAACATTTTTAATTTTAGCGTTTAGTTTTTTTTTTACTTCTATTTTTAATACACTTATTTTTATATGCGAACTTACAAGTTTTTTATTTTAAATTAATGTAACGACATATTTATATATCGTTACATATCAGTAAACTTCCTCAAAAAAAATAAAAACATTAAAAAAAAAAAAAATAGAATTTACTTAGTGTTAGTAATTACGTTATACAAATTTGTTATATATGAAATTTCAAAAGTTGACTGATGATTCCTTAGTACCAGCTAAATTTCTGCCCCCTCCCTTCCAAGTTTCGTTTCTCCTACCTTTAAATATTATTTAGGCAAGTTAAACGATTAAATTTTACACAAGACTTTTTTTAAAAAAAAAAATTATGATTTATATTTATTAATTACGTTTTATTTATTACTTTTTTTATTCCTCGTATTTCTCTTTACATATGCGCAATTTTTCTTACTGGCAGTACCTTTTTACACAAAATTTAAACTATAACTTTACTTTAATACAAAACATATATCTATATAATTTTCCGAAAAAATTTACGGGCATGATTCCCATTTAAAATTCTCAGGGCACTCGTGTTTATTTAAGATAGGAAATTTCAGCATCAATTCCCCTTCTCAGGGTCAATTTCTGAGGTAAGGCCACACTTGGGACGCCATTTTAACGATCCAAACGAAGTGGTAGATCGCATCGCACCGCACCGCACTACCAAAGGGCGCCATCTAGGCATTTGAGCCTAGAAAATTTATAAAGTAGGCAGATACGCGCTGTTAGGATTCCACTTTATTTACATATTTAGATCGTTAGCCCATTGTCACTAGCTCAGTGGAGACGCTGAGATAAAAAAAAAATCTATAAATTTAGATATACATATAAAAAAAATAATAAAAGCCACTGCCAGAAATTAACACATAAAAATATTTATTTACGCATATATAAAATAATACTAAACCCGAGGAAGAAGTTTAACATTTAGGTTTTATATTCTTATTATGCTTTAATTTTACATTTATATAAATTTCAATGATTTTAATTTTGTTTTATTTAGATTGTCAAGTATGAATAGACTACGTGGATCGGCATTTGAAAAGAAAACATTCTATCCCTATTTAACCCTCCCTTAATATAACTTTACAAATCCATATAGCCATTCACGCCCGACTTAATTTTAACATTTATATACGTTCGCAACAGATTTATTTAACACAATGTTGGGTATAGATCGATTACACAGATTCCACGGTCAAAAACATTTCAAATAAACATAAACGATCAAAATACAAAATTATTGATACCGACAATCGCAGAGGGAAACTTATAAGTAACCCAATAGTATTCAACCGTAAGATACTTGCGTTGTCACCAATAACTTAAAAGACATCCGAATAAATACATTTCGATACTCACCGTAAGGTATCATTATTTATCGAATGTCTATGTATTTTGATCAAATATGAAAACCAAAATATAATTAACCGCAAACAAATCCATGCAAGCGTCTATAACCAACTTTAAATTTAACCATTTAAAATTTAACAATAAATATTAATACAATAACTAACAAATGGAAATGATTTTTTTTTATCAAACGCATGCATATATATAAAATTCCACATTATAAATTTAGTTGACACATAAGTCAGAGAACAGTTCCTTTTTATAAAATTAAATTTATCAATCTTTAAAGTTCTTAATTAATGTTCAGTTTTTCAACAATTGTTCATTTCTATTGCTTACGGTAGAGAAGTCCATGTCCCGTTGGCAATTCCCACGCAGACTTTCCTGGAAGACCGGTCTGATGTTTTGGAGGTGGCAGTTGCTGGTCCTGTCCTGGTATCACAGTCTTTGCATTTTTAAATCAGTGAGGGAGGACGGCAAGTGCGTCTTGCCTCCAGACCCACCAAAATCAAGTTGGAAAAAAGCAAGCTCCCTTTGCCAATATTTTTTTCTCTTTTATATTATCCACCAGGATTCACTGAACAAAACGTCACTGCTCTGTTTTTCCGTTCTGGTCCGAGCCAAGGCCCAGTGCTTCCATTTGTCAAGCTAAATTCCTTTCTTCTCTTATCTACCTTTCCATCTGACTTTTTAATTAAACAGTTTTTAAACAATTAACAAACAATCATTTCCATTTATAGATTACAGGAATTAATTAATACCTGTTTTTTATTTTAAAAATACTTTTATAAATCTTTTTTTTATAAAAAACACATTCAAATACCTTTTTTTTTTATTTATCAAAAAAACTACTTTTAAAGTTTAACATCTGTGCGAATGTATATACGTATAACAAACATTTTTAATTTTAGCGTTTAGTTTTTTTTTTACTTCTATTTTTAATACACTTATTTTTATATGCGAACTTACAAGTTTTTTATTTTAAATTAATGTAACGACATATTTATATATCGTTACAATATATATATATATATATATATCAGGGATGACCCAAAAATAACCAGAATTTTGTAAATCAAAATTGTATACTTTCTTTTACATGTTGCAAATTAAACCCCTTTCAAAGTATGCTATAAACCAGACTAATATGTGTTTTTTACTTTTTGAAGTAGTCTAGAAATACTTACAAAGTGATGTCTTTTAACATCCCAATGGTTTACTACTTCACCACTTCTAAGTCCACAGAAATAATTGAGACATGTTTTTCATTCAAGAGATTAAAAAGAAGTCACACAAAGTTAGATGGAGTGAATGTTGTTGATGGACAAAGTTGGTCATACTGAATTTAATTAAAAATTATTTCACACTCAAGTTTTTTTGCAATAGTGCACAGTTGTGATGAAACATGTTACCCACTTTGCCACAAAATGGGGTCTTTGTATTTACTGTATCACATAACAATTTAAGAAATTTTAGGTTTTAAATGCTGATCATTACAAAGAATGCCATTTGCATCCTCAAAAAAAAAATCATTGTTTTGATATTTGTCTTCACTTGCAATGCTTTTTAGGACATGGTGAATTTCCATTAAATCATTCATAAACTAGTGTTTTTTCACTGCAACTTACTTGTAAGTTGTTTCAAGCATTACAATTGTTTTTCCTGCTGTTTCCCCTAAAAGCAAACAGAATTTCAAGTTGTTCCAACTTTTCAACTATTTCAAAAAATTGACAAATATGTGAAACACATTTTACAAAAAAGAATGTGTTAATATGTGATCAGAATTTACACGATGATATTATTTGGCAGATTGAGGTATCTAAAAGAAGCATGTAAAGATGTGGCTACTGGAGAATGATTTATTTTTGGGTACCCCCTTATATATATACTATAACGATCGAAATGAAAGTGAAGATCGAATCTAACTGAAAACTACGATATCTGCTCTACAAGGCGCCATCTAGACATTTAAACCTAGAAAAATTTATAGAGTAGGCAGATACGCGCTGTTAAGATTCCACTTTATTTAAATATTCAGATCGTTAGCCCAAGTCACTAGCTCAGTGGAGACACAGAGATAAAAATCTATATCTTAAATATAAATAAATAAAAGCCACTGCCAGAAATTAACACATAAAAATATTTATTTACGCACATATAAAATCATTCTAATTTGAGGAATAAGTTTAACATTTTAGATTTTTATATTAACTTTTAATTTTACATTTAACTAAATTTCAATGAGTTTAATATTTTATTTAGATAGTCAAATATGAATAGACTACATAGATCTGCATTTGAAAAGAAAATATTCTTCCCTGATTTAACCTTAGGCAACAAATTTCGCAATCAAACTGGTGCTAATCCATCTGATACATTTATGTATTCAATGTAGCATGAAAATACGACAACACAAAATACTTATACTGTCAGGAATGTACATCTGATCAGTAAGTAGAATTAGAGAAGACATTGTCTCTCCACCAACAGGAATGTTATATCTGTTGGCAAGTAGAACAATAAACATAAAACTCCATAGGAATGGACTGCGGTCCTTTGCCGTCTTACAAACCCATCCATAGGCAAACAGAAGGTGTGTGATGTATATATATATAATCCTGCCCATAGCAGATCTCATATTACATCTACAATTACACAAATATATCCAATCCATTGAACCAATTCAACTATGAAATGAATAACCTAAGATTACCCTCCCTTAATATAACTTTACAAAACTATATAGCCATTCACGCCCGACTTAAATTTAACATTTAAATATGTTCGCACAGATTATTTTTATACAATTTGTTTTATAATGTCGAGTATAGATCAGCTGCACAGATTCCATGGTCAAAAACATTCCAAATTAAACACAACCGATCAAAATACAAAGTCAATCGATAATGTCAATTGCTGAGGGAATACAGGAGACCCTTTGGTGTTCATCATAAGACACTGCAGTGATATCATTGACTTATATATTCTAATCAACTGTGAAAACCACAACATAATCAACCGCTAACGAATCTATGCAACGTCTATACCCAACTTAAATGTAATGCATTTAATAATTTCTACAATAAATATTACTACAAATAAAAATAATAAAATGGAAATGATTTTAGCAAAACTTAACTATATAAATTTAAACAATCAATTATTAATTTGAAAATCAAATAAGAGTTCATTTTAAAATTTAAATTAGCTGAATCTTTAAAAAAAACAATGACGAAAGTTCTTAATTACTTTTTTTTGTTGTTGTTAATTTGTAAAGTTCATAGCTCACGGTAGAAGAGTCCAGGTTTCTGCTTTTAATTCCTGCGATGCCTCCATTGGAAGATAATGTTCTGAAGATGGCAATAGCTGGTTCAAGGTATCACAGTCTTTTCATTTCTTTTTTTTAAATAGAGAGTGTGGTATGTGCGTCCTACCACATCTCTCAAACACAAAACGCTGGAACTGTCAGAAAAAACTGTATTTCCCTTTTTATATTATCCACACAGTTCAATCAACAAAACGTCACTAATCCATCACTTTCATTAGGGTCCGAGCCAAGGCTTAGTGCTTCCATTGGTCAAGCTAATTTCTCTTTATTTTCTTATCTATCTTTCATCAGATCATTTTAATTATACAAGAGCCCAAGGCTAGCTTGCTTTTCAAACAATTTATAAACAATCATTTCCATTTACAGATTACAAGAATTAATTAATACCTGTTTTTATTTTTAAATCTTGTACTTTTTTTTTATAAAAAAGTATGTTCAAATACTTATTTATTTGTTTTTTTAAAAAAAATATTTTTAAAGTTTGGCATTTGTGCGAATGTATATACGTTTAACAAACATTTTAATTTTAGCGTTTAGTTTTTTACTTTTATTTGCGAACTTTTAAGTTTTTATTTTAAATTAATGTAACAACATATTTATATATCGTTACATATCAGTAAACTTCCTCAAAAAACAAAAACATTAAAAAAAAAAGAATTTACTTAGTGTTAGTAATGACGTTACACAAATTGATTAACTAAATTTTTTTTAAAAAGATAAAACTTTGGTTATTAATGAAAAGACATAACTTTGTTAGTAATTACAAGAAAAAAAAATGCTGACTATTCTTTCCTCTTCACCCTAGATGAGATTACACCTCCTCCCTCAAGTGTTCCCTTTTCCCATACCTTTCATTATTAACTTAGGCAAGTCAAAGAAGTTACGTGATTTTAGATTTTTTTTTTAAAATTAAATTATGATTTATATTAATTGTTACATTTTATTCCTCACATTTATTTCTACATATACGCAATTTTCTTACTGGCAGTACTTTTTACACAAAATTCATAACTTTATATAATACAAACAATATATTCTGATTTCAGAAAAAATATTACGGGCTTCATTTTCAAGGTACTCGTGGTTTATTAAATATCGGACTATAACTATACGTTAATACAACAAATATATACTTATTTCAAAAAAATATTACTGGCTTCATAGGTACTTGTGGTTTATTAAATATTGGACTATAACATTACGTTAATACACAAATATATATACTCATTTTTAAAGAAAAATCTTACTGGCATGATTTATTTTTAACATTCTCAGGGCACTCGTGGTTTATTAAAGATCATGCCACGTTGGGAGTCCATTTTAACGGTCAATGAAAAGAGCCTTAAACGTATCTGCACTACATGGGCGCCATCTAGGCATTTGAACCTAGAAAAATTTATATAGTAGGCAAATACGTAAGTTAAGATTCAAAAAATTTTCTTATATATATTATTCTGACCGTAGCAGATCTCATACTACATCTACAATTACACAAATATATCCAATCCATTGAACCAATTCAACTACGAAATGAATAACCTAAGATTACCCTCCCTTAATATAACTTTACAAAACTATCCACGCCCGACTTAAATTTAACATTTAAATACATTCGCACAGATTATTTTTATACAATTTGTTTTATAATGTCGAGTATAGATCGGCTGCACAGATTCCACGGTCAAAAACATTCCTAATTAAACACAACCGATCAAAATACAAAGTCAATCGATAACATCAATTGCTGAGGGAATACAGGAGACCCTTTGGTGTTCATCATAAGACACCGCAGTGATATCGTTGACTTATATATTCTAATCAACTGTGAAAACCACAACATAATCAACCGCTAATGAATCTATGCAACGTCTATACCCAACTTAAATGTAATGCATTTAATAATTTCTACAATAAATATTACTACAAATAAAAATAATAAAATGGAAATGATTTTAGCAAAACTTAACTATATAAATTTAAACAATCAATTATTAATTTGAAAATCAAATAAGAGTTCATTTTAAAATTTAAATTAGCTGAATCTTTAAAAAAAAACAATGACGAAAGTTCTTAATTACTTTTTGTTGTTGTTGTTAATTTGTAAAGTTCATAGCTCACGGTAGAAGAGTCCAGGTTTCTGCTTTTAATTCCCGCAATGCCTCCATTGGAAGATAATGTTCTGAAGATGGCAATAACTGGTTCAAGGTATCACAGTCTTTTCATTTTTTTTTTAAATAGAGAGTGTGGTATGTGCGTCCTACCACATCTCTCAAACACAAAACACTGGAACTGTCAAAAAAACTGTATTTCCCTTTTTATATTATCCACACAGTTCAATCAACAAAACGTCACTAATCCATCACTTTCGTTAGGGTCCGAGCCAAGGCTTAGTGCTTCCATTGGTCAAGCTAATTTCTCTTTATTTTCTTATCTATCTTTCATCAGATCATTTTAATTATACAAGAGCCCAAGGCTAGCTTGCTTTTCAAACAATTTATAAACAATCATTTCAATTTACAGATTACAAGAATTAATTAATACCTGTTTTTATTTTTAAATCTTGTACTTTTTTTTTCTTATTTATTTGTTTTTTAAAAAAAAAATATTTTTAAAGTTTGGCATCTGTGCGAATGTATATACGTTTAACAAACATTTTAATTTTAGCGTTTAGTTTTTTACTTTTATTTGTGAACTTTTAAGTTTTTATTTTAAATTAATGTAACAACATATTTATATATCGTTACAATACATATATCTTGTTATTCAGTTATGAGGGCATTTATGGTTTTTATTTTTGCTTTATCTTCTATACTAACCAACAAATTAAGAATTGAATGGATAGTTATATTGGACATGGACTAATTCCTTAAGAAAAAATCTTAAGAAAATAATTTTATCCTTAGTTAGAGTTTCTCAGCTGTTTAAACTTTTTTTTTCTAAATTTTAAGCAAATTCGAATCCCAGATCAATAGTTTATATATATAATGGTATTCTTATATATATATATATATTATAACAAAACCCTATTTACCTTTCACTAGACACGTATGTACTATCGAATATGTATAAGGTGTATTAATATTTAATTAATTGATTCGACCCAAAAATATTATTATTTAAACCTATGGGTTATTCTTGCAACTGTAATACATCCCTAATGCGTATTTATGGTCATCCAAAGGACACCAAGCACCAAACCTATACGAATATAAGAATTACGTGAAGTGGATATATTACCAACAAGAATATTTTTTTTACGTAATGTGAAAGAGGTTTTGACCATCAGCTAGCTCATTCTTATGGTCAGGTGATGTCACAGCCATGAGTAGCTAAGAATGGGGTAAAGAGTTCCTTTTTATTTTTATTTTTTAAACCTAAAAATATCTAAAACAATCATAAACTAAATAAATGGATTTGTAAATAATTAAACTGAGTCAATACTCTACTTTCTTGATATATATTTATTTAATATTATATAAAAAAAACAATATTTAGCACTCTGTCATTTCAAATCGCAATCATACATCATTCTTTTAATAGATCTCACATACATATCTTAAGTAGTGAAGATTGATACTATGAAAGTTTGTATTATGTGACTTTTAACTCTCGTTGCTTTCTTATGTCCGTAATGGAACGAAGCTTTAAAAAAATATTATAAAGTTAGTTCGCAGGTCACCTTCACTGATTATTGAAAATACAAAAATTTTCTTTTTATAAAGAAGATTTAAAAGATCATGATAAAAGTTCTTTACCTGCTTTCCCGGGAAGTAGCAGAAGCAATTTTTATTTATTTATTATATAGTTCCGTTCCGCAGGTAATTAGGCCATTCAAGGTAATGATCCTACATTTTTATGTCCGTTGGCTGATGAGGTTCATTTGATTCCATGCTGGAATTATGTGTTGATCAAGGCATCCTGGTTTTATTGAGGCAGCTGCAGCAGGTTGGGATCAGGGGCCTGAATCCGATGCAGCTTCTCTTACCCCGACATGTCGGTTGAAACCGCCATTAATATAGTTTTAAATATTAACTCGTTTAGTTGTTTACTATTGTAGCTCTGCCGGAAAAAGACCCTATGCATTCTGGGTGGCTCGCTTTTATAGCCCCGTCCATTGTTTCTAGAAGCTTCTTTTTTTACCTCACTTCTGATCTTCAATGTGGAATAACCAGATCCGTTAGATGTGTGATAACTCATGTCGTAGTTTATATTTTAATATAACAGAACAATAAAATCCCATTCTGCCAGAAAACTCTAGTTTTTCAACATGAAACAAAAAAAATCTTGGTTCTCTTCTTTCACTACTTAATTCATTTATACACGCATTTATCACACACACATATATATCATTTAAAATGACAGAGTTCCTCCCCCCCCATGTTTATGTATTTGTAACCACCACCATGTAATAACAAAATGAAATATTATATATATCTTTACATCTATATATGTCTACCAATTAAATACTTTATTTGTGACTGGCTTCAAACCCATTCTGTCACAATATATATATATATATATATATATATTACATGATTGCAATTAGTATATAATAATTTTAGGAGCTAGTGAAAATCCCCTAATGGCAGCTTTATTAATATTTAATTTAATTCATATTAGATAATTATCCAAACACATTTAATATATAATAATGATATCACTTGCAACTACTTTTTGAGTTTTTAAAAAAGTGGAAAATATAAATAATGATATAAAAATGTACAAAATTATTAAAATGAATGCTTTGAGATGCTATCTTGTGAATATTAATTACTTATTGCCAATTTAAAATCAGATTGTAAAAACATCTTTATGAATTTAATGTTGAATTTCACAAATGTCATTATACTGTATCTTTCATCCTATAAGGTAAGATATTTAATTTAAATTAATATAGATGGAGCTAAATTTTATTATCTCCTAAATGTTTATATATGTTTGAATGTATGCCAGCAGAATTTGTTGTAAATCCATTACTCATGGCATACACTGACATAAATTAATTATATATAACTTATCTTGAATAGAACTAAGTGACCCCTCCTAATATAGTAAAGATAATTCATTCTATAAGATATTAATAATTGTTGATTTAAAAAAAAAGCTGGCAATTTCATTTTTTATTCTGTCATCTTTTTTAACAATAACCATTACATAACTAGAACACTCTTCCATTTGAAAAAATGGTAAAAATATACATAATTAAACAATTATACATTCTCAGAAATTTCCATGATAATACTAAATTAATGAACCTAATTTTAATAATTTTTTAAAAGTATTTTTAAGTATTTATTTAATATTTATAGAGTTGAATAGATTTATATTATCAGCATTACATATTTAATATGCCATGGTTTATTTAGGACTTTGTTAAATATAATTATTTACTTAATATATTTAAATTTCACTTTCTTTTTTTTCAATTTTATTTATTCTGTCTTTTTCCTCAAAATCAGGTATTTTTCACCCACTCTATTTTAGTAATATTTATCTTATGATTTTTTTAACCATTTTTAATTCCTTTTTTAATATACCAATTACATTGTACATATACTTTAATATTCTCACATGAATCCTTTTCATTCTGAAATATCTCTAAATAAAAAAATGATTTCTTTATTTTTTATATTAATATTATTTTGTATAAAGAAAAGAAATAATACATTTTAACTTTTTATCTAAGAATCCAGTGGAAGTCACATTGGTACTGGAATCAGACTCAAAAGAAATCATTTCAGCTATCTGTTGCATACATTCTACAACTTTGCATTTACTTGATGGATAAAGCTTGAAAATGTTTTTGTTTGATTTTACTTCTAATTAAAGTATCTAGATATCAATATTTATTAATGAAAAATCAATTCAAGAAAAGAGACTCTTAATTCCTCTCTACAAAGTACTAAATATATATATATATAATTTTGGCTTTTGTTAAAATCATAAAAAATGGGAAACATAACTTTAGATATAATTTGTTTATTTTTGTAAAATTAAATAAGTATTTGTTTTTAGTAAGTATGTAATATTTACATTAAGCTTTTATTTGAATATAATTGAATTTAGTCTAAAATTAGTCAATTAAAAATTTATTAATGACAAACAGAAAATGCCTACTGCCAAAGATATTATTATTATATTTTTGCTGTTTTTTTATAATTATCAGTAATTTTAATATTTCAATAAATAATTTTATTTTTTTAATTATTTTTTTATTGAAATTTATCTTACTCTTAGAAATTTGGTAAAGAATAATTTTTTCACTAATCCATGAGCTGCACTGTATGATCATTTTCACATGCAGCTTTACCTAATTCTGAAACCACTATTTTTAATGTTATTTTACTGATTTTGTGGCTATTTTATCAAAAAATACTGAATGATGCTGCCATCTTTAGAATTTATTTACAACTAATAAATCAAATAGTATTTAAATTTAATGGTATACAATGATGTAAGCATTGTGTTTCAAGATGCTGATTGGTTGTTTCTTCTGTTCTCCACCAGAGTTCACCTGTCAATAAATTTTGACAGTTCAATTTTTGATTTAAATTTTTCAAGTGAAAACACATGTTTTAGAAATTTTTTTGACACATTAATGGTTTTTTTTCACAAAATATGTGTGAAATATAAATTATTTTAGCAAAAGAGTTAAGATTTTAGTACTAAATGTTTACTTTTATATGAAGGCAAATTGACAAAGAAAGATCAACAATGTACAGCTTCAATTTATAATTGGATAACAAACATATTTTATGTTTACTACTATAGATTATTTTCATTAATTATAAATAGAAATTTATTTTTAAAAAAACTTCCAGTCACTTTAATAATTTAATGAATTATTAATTTGCATTTTAGTAACAAAACTAAAACAAATATAGTTTTAAAAGATAAATATATTTTACTGCTGATTCTGTAATTGACCAATCAAAAGTTTGGAACTTTAATTGAATCTTCCAATAGGAATTTTGAACTATTAAAGAATTAAAATACATTTTTGGCTTGAAGGCTAAAATCTTTAGTATTATTTATTTTTCTTTATTATTTTTTGTTTATTTGCAATGCTGATATATTATTTAACATTATATTTCTAAAAAAAATTATCAAAAATGTAAAATTTAATGACAAAAAAAGTTTTTTTTACTAAAATTTAAAAAACAAGTATAAAAAATAGTTATCAAATTAGCCACATGAGACTCCTCAGAAACTTCTGGCTAAAAGAGTTAAAAGCTTTAAAGTTTTTTATAACACTGAATTAAAACTGATCACATACAAACATGAAATTAAAATGATAAAAAAATCAAGTCAGATGTCACATGACTTAATTTAATAAAGCTTGTATTTATAAATGTTATATATAGAGCTCGCAAAATAAGCTCTTAAAATCAAACTTTCAAATATCCATTTTACATTACAGTGTCAAAATATAAATATGTACAGCCATTACTTATTTTTATGCTTATACTTTTGATTTTTTATTATATATTTTCTGATTAAATGATAGAGTTAAATAGTAATTTTGCTCTAATCTATGAACCTGGAATTAATTACTTCTAAATACATGTAATTTTATTGAATGCTAGAACTGATTAAATGGTTGAGTTAGATAGCAATTTTGTTGTAGTCTAAGAACTGGGGTGAATTGCTTCTAAATACATGTAATTTTATTGGATGCTAGAGTGAAAGAATTTTATAGCAAATAAGTTTCTGGAATCAGTTATGACAATGGGCAGACTTCACTGCATTTAAATTTTAACAAGATGCATGCTGCTGAACCATTTGTAAAATATTTTCACTTTATTAGATTAAATACATATTAAATACATACTTTAAGTATACCAATTTATCCACATAGTTATTATTAGTTTTTCTCTACTGATGAAATTATTGAAAGCAAATTTAAAAACAAAGATAAATGAGTACAACCACCAATACAATAAATTTAAGAATAATAATAAGATTTAATCAGTATTTTTAAATCATATATTTAATCCCAGTAAAGTGAAAATAATATAGAAAATGCATGATGATATCAAAAAGAAAAGAAAATACACAATTTATTATGTATTCATAAAATGTGATGAAACAATGATCCAATAGTCATACAACTAATTTGAATATTTAAATTATAAATAATGCATTCGGTTTTCAAATATTGAAACCACTATAAATTTGCATGAAAATTATAAATATTTATCAAAATAATATAAATATTAATAAATATAGTACTTTCTAATCATATGTGAACATTGAACGATAAACTTTCTTTGTAATATCAATCCCAGATTTTTAACCTTATAAGATCTGGAAAATCAATTGCAAAACGATTCATTTTATATTTGCAAGATAAATTTTGACAATAGAGGTCAGTACATTGATATAAACAACTCGATAAAAGTTTAGCATTGCCATGATTACACATACTTACACACACATATATTTTCTTAAATGGTCCTGTAATGACTGACTGGCAATCTTTGACCATGAGCAAATTAACAAGTTAGTTTATATGTAATTATAAGGTTTAATTTTCTATGACATTCTCAGCTACTAAAATTTATTGTCCAAATATCCATAGCCTATTCACCAACGCATGTATATGTATTTATAATATTAAAGCGATGTTGCACAGAGTGTGTGTATGTGTGAAATATATGATTAGAATAGATATATGTGTGAATTTTACCCAAGTGGAAATAATATGAAAAAATTATAGTTATTATTAAATCTCCGATATACACCTTTTAAGCAAAAGTTCTTAAGGCAAAATATTTATAAAGCTTTATGTTTTTTTGCAATTAAAACGCACTTAATATTCTTTTAAATAATTTATAATACTTTCTCATTTTATTCTACAGTTAAATTATTCATAGATTCACCGTTTAAAAAGGAATGTAATTAGGCATTACACAAATATACTAGTTGCAGCATTTAACAAACATTATTATTATCAAACAATTCCCCATGAAAACGTTAGTGTATGTAACATTAGAGCATTTGTTAGTCTTAGAGAGGCTTATCATAATTAACTAGGTCTATATTGGATTACATGAGGTGAGGTCGTTAAGGGACAATGTGAAGCCATCCGGACTCCATCCAACTGTTGACGGCGATCATTAGTTGTGTTAATACAATTAATAGGATAAAAGATGCTGAACTTTGGATTATTTAATTTCATTTTAATTCATAGGTTGCAAAGCTTTAAAGATTTGGCCTTAGGGCTGCCATATGGACAGAAGTATAATTCCTAAATTTATTTAATATGTGCAGTTATATATATACACAATATATACGGATGTGTTAAGTTAGCGAACTGGCTTCTTGTTAAAATCATAATGAATAAAAACTGTTTCATAAATAACGTAATGCTAAACCAATACCCCTTCCTCCCACTTGTACAGTACTGAAAACATTGTAAGAAAGCATGTTAAATTCTTATTTTTTTTAGAGTATCGAAGAAAAAAATTGATGTCACTAGCAATGCGCATTATAACTGTTAGTATTCCTTTTTTTTTTTGTACATTGAATTTCAGAAACAACAAAGTCTGAACTTACGTACATACATTAAAATGCGCACACACGCATAAAGAAACACACACATATAAAATTAAAACTAATCTCAGGATTTTAGTACTTCTGCATTTTATATTATTTTGTTAGTAACTGAGGATTTATTTTGATTTGTTTGAAAGCAAAAAATAATATTTCAGTTCATTTAATTATCATGGCAGACTATTGGATTCCACTTAAGTTTTTTTGCTCCTAAAGAACACGCTGAATTCAGGCTTTCAAAAGAGTCCACAGTTGGTAGGTAGTAAAGTGATCTTCAAAGATGATGGTTAACTGTGAATCAACTTAATAAGAAGTGTCTGATTAACAATATCTCCTATTGTCTAGTATAGTTTCTGATGTATACACTCTTGTCTATTTATTGCCTATACTTTTTCCTTCACCACTTTCCATTTTTATTAATTTACGGTCTTCAGGTCATCATGAGTCTTTCATGTGACCTATCATTTCTCTGTATTAATTAATATAGGATTGTGTGTTTGTGCAATCATTTTTTTTAAATACATGTTATGTAAATCTTTTTTTTTTTTCATTTTGGTATGCAAGTAAGTAAAAATATGAAAAGACTTGAGTATTGAGAAAACAGTAATAGTAATAGAGTTGGATATTTGGAAGATTTTAATTTAAGAACTAAAAACTCTCCATACAGTAGTGCCACCTTGTGCTAGCATGAGATGGTGATCATGTGATGTTTAGTAATTTAAGAACCCATAAGAAATTAGAATTAATAATGAATCTGTTGTTGAAACCGAATTTGAGAGAGGAGTTTTATTTCTGCATATTTTATCAATCCTGTTTCATAACCTTTATTCTCTTCACTCTTTAGGAAGAACTTAGAAAAAGTAATCAAAATGACCCATTTCACAAAATTTAATTATGCCAAACCTTGCAATTTGCATATTGAAGTGATAGAAATAGTTGTAATATCAGTAATAGTAGCAGTTGCTAAACTATGTAAAGTAATGATAATAATATTAATTTTTTATATTGAGTGTTCATTCACTTCTGAAAGATTAGATTTCAGTTTAACAACAATTAGCTGAGCAATGCTTTCAACCTAGAAGGTCATATTCATAGCACTAGGTTGAGATCAATTAAGAGAAAAGCATATTTTTTTAAAGCCTAAACTTTTGTTGATAAGATCTTTAATAAAAACACATCCTCTTGACTGCACTCAGCTATGAATATGAAGTCTAAGAACTTTGAAAGTGCTTAGCATATATAAACTTATAAACATCATTAAACTCAGACAAGTGTGTTAGCACAGAATTATTAGTATTATCTTCTAGAGAAAAATGGTTTAATTCAATATGTTAATGGCTTATAAATATTTTTTGTAGGATAAAAGATCATCAAGTAAAAAAAACTTACATAATAAAAAAAAGGCTACTGATATTAATTATTATTTTGTACAGTGGTATTTATTTTTATTTTATACATGCTTGCACTCTAACATGAGTTTCAAAAAAATTCAGGTCCTGGATAAATAATAACCCAATGTGAATAACAATAGTAATATTGACTTTCTGAATCTAAATGGTGTGTTGATGTTGATTTTTTTAGTTAAATTTTTGTTTAGTGACTGATCTGATTATTTAGGCAAAAAATGTCATTATAAAGGAATTTGGATGCATTCATTTTGTTAATAATGGCATCTTACGGATTATAGTCCTGAATCAAAATATAGGATATATTAATATTACAAAAGTATTTATAGGTATAATTTGATGTAAAGATCACTCCCACATAAGTACAGAAATTAATGCATTAAAAATAAATTCAAACATATCCTAAGAAAATTTAATATTTGATTTTTAGAAACAATTGTTACCTATGCTCAGTCTCAATACCTGTTAAACACTAAAATTGCAATTTGGCTTTTCAATGCTTGTTCATGTTATTAAGGCATGAAATTCTCAAAAAGAGTACATTTGTAATAACAAATGTCTACTTTTTTGTTGATTAAACAGACGAATCCTAACTATTTTTCTATCATTGATTATAGCATTAGTAATTTGACTGAAACTCTTTATTTGCAGTTTGACTGAATAATAATATAAATATGGAGCTTCAGAAATAAAAAAAAAATAAAGATTGAAAATTCAATGACAACAAAAAGAATTATTGCAAGGAAATAAGATATTTGCTGCTTTATTGATTTTTTTGACTCATTAAAATGGATTGAAAATAAATAACACCATAATTCTGTTAAATCAGTGTGTGGTATTATTTATTTACATTGATGGTATTTTAAACATATGAAGAAAATATGTTTATTTTTTAATAATAATAGAATAATTTTATAAGTTATCTTAAAAGACATAAAAGATATAGCCATTTTGTTGGTGCATTTAGATTTGGATAAAGATTTGCATTTTAATAAAGTTAAAACATCTTTTTATAATACTGTAAATAGAAATACTGGGTGTCCTGATGAGAGAAGTTTAAAATATGGTGTTGATTGATGTTAGCTTCAAAACTAGTGGAACATTTTAAAATATCACAAAACAGATACATAAAATTGTCCTCTTGATGTTATGGTTTCTTCTATTGTTTTAATTTCTAACAATAAAGTAAATTTTATCCCTTATATCAAAAGTATTTTCACATCTTTTACTGAATAGTTTGTTTCTAGTCATAGATCTATGATTACCTAATGAAAATCAGCATAGTTTTATGTAATCAAGAAAGACAATAAGCATGAAAAAAGAGAAGAATTTAGTAAAGAATAAACATCAGCAACAATGATATGCATTGATTTTATTGGCTCATTTGACCTTATTTAGTAAAATGGTTTGTGGCAATATTTGAAATTAGTGAAATGTCCATTAAAATCTATTCATATTATGTAGCTTTTATATGATGGAACATAGGGAAAGGCTAATTTTGCTAGTATAAACTTTGGGCTATTTCAAAAGAAAACTGGTGCTAAATAGAGAAGTGTATTAATATTAAACAAATATATGTTAGTCCTAACTTTATATTTTATTTTTATAATAATGGTCTTTAGAAATTTTTATAAATGACTTTATAAAGCAATGATCAAAATGTGATTTATTAGTTTAAATGTAGTGTTGTTAGTTTGAAATTGTAAAAAAAAAAAACTTCATATTTTTGTCTTCCACATTTACAGCATACTAATGATTGAGCCATTTTTGCTAATTCAAAAAGTGATTTACAAAAGGTTTTTAAATGGTTTGAGTGCAACCTGAAAGAAAATGTAATTAATGTTTAAAAGATTCAGATATATTATTAGCTAGTGATGGTAATAAAATTTAGCTTTGATAATCATGGTATTGGTGGAGTGTATGAGATGGAAAGACAAATTCAGATGTTAAGATGGAACGCTAACTTTAATGTATGACTGCTGTTTGTATAGGTAGATTATAATTATATATATATTATAGGTATTCAGAGTATTATTTTTAGAAGTTTCTGTGTAATAAAAATATAATAGCTAAATTGTGGATGTTTCAGTACAAGAATAAGTACTTTCCTGGGAGCTTCTTCTTTCTCAAATCATAAGAATGTTTGTGGTGAGATTTAAAATTGTTATTTTTTTCTTTTGTTATTTTCTCCCAATTTTTGAATTCTATTGGTTGAGTACTTTTAAAAAATATTTTATACTTCAATAGCTTTTTCTGATAATTGTTAATTTTCTTTAATTCACACTTTTATTTATGCTGTTAGGCCTTTTAAATTTTTTTTATAGCTTCCCTTAGCAGTCTCTGGTCATATTGTTTAATTTTTGAGAGATTATGCATTTTATTAAAATTGATGTCATGGTTTGTTAATTGAATGTGTGAATAAATGGCTGATGAATTATATTTTCCTCTAGCAACCAAAATGTATTCTTCCTTTCTTATCTTTATTCTATGATTGGTTTGACCAATGTATGAATATAAATAAACTCCACACAGAATTTCATATACATCATGAGACTCCAAAGGAATTCTGTCTTTAGAGTGTGAAAATACTTCATTAATTTTTTAATTGAAATAAATTGAGATCCTGCTGAATCTCACTGCACTTGTTAAAATACGTATACAACAGCCAATCATAATGTCATGGTAGCCATCTAAACAACAATCAAATCCAACACACAACAAAGATTTTACGAGAAAAGGGAAGCCACCCTTATTTCAACTTTTCTTTCTATTTATCTAAGCCAGTCGTAAGTATTTAGATCTGAAAGTTTGAAGCTTTAAATATCTTTACACTCAGTGAGTTATTTGTGAAGATATTTAAAGCCTCAAACTTTCAGATCTAAATACTTATGACTGGCTTAGATAAATAGAAAGAAAAATCTTTGTTGTGTGTTGGATTTGATTGTTGTTTAGATGGCTATCATGACATTCTGATTGGCTGTCGTATACGTATTTTAACGAGTGCAGTGAGATTCAACAGGATCTCAATTTATTTCAATTCTCAACTATCTGCCCTTCACAAATTAAAATATTATTAATTTTTTTAATGTCATATAAATTGTGTAGATATTATCTTTCTTTAAAACATTAATAATATCTGCACAATTTATATATTTAAAAAAATTAATAAAGTATTTCCACACCCTACAGATAAAATTCTTTTGGAGTCTCATGATGAATATGAAATTCTATGTGGAGTTTGTTTACATTCAAACATAGGTCAGACCAATCATCAATAATCATAAGAAAAAAAAACACATTTTGGAAATTAGAGAAAAATGTAATTCATCAGCCATTATTCACACATTAAATTAACTAACCATGACATCAATTTTAATAAAACACATATTTTGGCAAAAATTAAACAATATGATCAGAGACCGCTAAGGGAAGCTATAGAGATTTTTAAAAGGCTTAAGAGCTTAAATAGAAAGTGTGAATTAAGAAAATTAACAATATTTGGAAAAGGCTAGTGGAGAATAAAATATTTTTTTAAAACTTCTCAATCAATAGAATTTAAGGATGAGGAGAAAGTAAAAGGAAAAATAATGATCTTAAATCTCACCATTGTACGGAAATGTCAGCTATTTAGCTATTATACTTTTATTGCACAGAAACTCTCAGAAATAATACTATGAATTTATTTATCCATGAGAATATTAAAATTAATATTATATATGTATATAATATATAAATTAGTTATATATTCTGATAAATTAATTGTATAAAAATAGGGCATAGAGAATATATTGATATAACATGAAGGCAGAGGAAATTTTTTATTGGGAATGATTTACAAGTTGTCCACCTTAGTTTAAACACTGTTTAGCAAAAAAAAGAAAATATTGTATATATGTACACATAATCTTACATTTCTACTGTCCTGCAGTATTCTTCAGAGACACTCCTATTTTAATTTCTTAAAACTCTAAAAAACATAGTTTTAAGAAATTAAAATAGGAATAGCTCTGGAGAAGACTGCAGGGCAGTCAGAACATAAGATTGTATATACATATATACAATAAAGTAATTTTGGACAAATTGCCTTTATATATGATATTACAACACAATAAAGAAAAGTAGTGGATTCAGTAATGTTTAGCAATAAATTATAGATAGTAATTTATGAGGAAGTTAAGTATAGCTTTCATTGAAAAAGCATATGGTATATATTATTATAACAAAAATCACAATAATACTCTAAAAATATAATGCAAAATGTAGCTGTGAAAAAAACTATAAAGAAGAGATACAATCAAACAGTTTTTCACCAGGAAATATTGCTTCAAAAAAAAGTTAAAATAGAGAACATAATATGCCAGATAAGTAGAATAAAAATCATCAAATCGACATATTTGTGATTTATGAATTAGTTTACATAATCGGTTTAAAACTCATCTTTAACTCTTTTTTCTTTTTTGTTTTTTTATGTATTAAAATAGTAAACTTAATTATTAATGTTTGTCTTACACACACATACAACATATCATATATGTGTGTAGGTACAAATTGTTTTTATATTTTAATACTCTCTGGGCCATTAACAGATAGTCAAAAGCTTTTGTGACATAATAGTTAGTGCATCTATATTTTAGTTCTTATGTCTTGGAGTTTGAATCAAGACAACGTGAATTTTGAAAAAAAAAATTTAAGTAATAAGCAAGCTTGATATTTTTATTTTAGGGTTAAGATTTCTATTTCCTCTTGCCATTCAGTTATTTATCTATTCATAGTTAGAGGGTTAAATAAAAAGTAAAACTTTCAACTGCTGGATAGTCTAGTGCAGCAGTTGGTAAATGGTGGTCAACAGGCCACTGGTTGTTCGTGACATAATTTTAATGGTCCACAAAAAAATTCAGATATTATTTAAATTTGCTAAGCTCATTTAATAAAATTTTTAAATAAAAAATAAATTTTGTTTAAGCTGTATTATTATATGTAAAATAGAACAAGAACATTGCTAATTGATTTGTTACAAAATACTACTGTGACTTGCAAAACATCTATCTCAAAGGCATTTAATTAACCCCTACTTGGTCAGTGGCATAGAAAAAGTAACAAAATAAGAATACTGAATTCTGTACAATTGACTGGGCATCAAATTTGACTACAGTGCACCCATGGTAATTCAGTAAACTAAAACTTAAAATTTTTATTAAGAATTTTGAAGGAAAACACTTCTATAAAAATTATTAAAGAATAGAATACTATTCATTATTAATCTTAAATAATTTTTGTAGATACAAATTAGAAAATTACACATATAAAACAAAACAAATACATATTTATACATTCATTTATTTTTATGAAATAAAACGAACATTATATTAACAAAAAACAAAATAAAACATAATTATTTAACAAATTATAAAACATATAAATACAAACTTAGTTTTACTTTCATATAGCTCAAAATGAAAACAAATAATTACAAAAAAACTTACACAAAAATTATATTAATATAATATTCTAATTTATTTTGTACTCAATATTGCTATGATTTAAGTATTTCTTAATATTTATATCTAATAAATCTGACTCCATTCACAATAACCTACTTGTGTAAAAAAACGTTTTCAGATGTAACAGCTATTAAAAACAATTATCACTCTCAGTTTGAAATAGAAGCTCCTTTACACGTTGCGGTGACATCATTGGAGCAAAGGATTAGTAAAATAATTTTAAACTAAGAGCAGCAAATGTCGCACTAATTTTTAATATATATATATATGTTATTATTAATTTTGTGTTAAAATTAAAATTATTAACAAATATATATCATACTCAATGCTCGTATTAATTTGTATCTTTAAAAATTATGTTAGTGGTCTGTAATATCTAAAAGGTAGCCGACCGCTGGTCTAGTGAATAACATCTCTTTCCTTTCTGTTCTTTTCTTTGGAGAGCTGTCAGAAAGACTGTTGTTCTGCAAGAATATATAAATGTTATTTTTTCTATTAGTCAATAATTATCTGTTAAGTGAAAATATTAATTAATACCATAATGAAATATATTTATTGCAAATTTAGGGGAAAATGAAGAAAACACTGTATCAAAAAGTTGAGATTTATCAGAAGTTAAGCATTCTATTCAGATATAACAGTGAAGTTGAAAGTACTTAATCTAAAAAATTCATAAAAATAAAAAGATGTAATATGAAGTATAGTCCAGAAAAGATGATTTTTAAAGATTAAAATAGAAAAATAAAAGATCTGATATGATATGACTTTGTAAACAAAATAAACGTAATAGATAAGATATTATTTGAGAACAATAGGTAAAAAAGAATGATGTAAAAACTAGATAAATGTAAATTTGGTGGTAGTTTGTTTGGAGAAGTATTTTGAAAATTTTGCAGTTATTTAAATTTTGTACTCATTATAACCACAAAGTAAAAAATGCATACAAAAAATTGAAAATGACAAAGAATTATGTGCATAAAATATTTGTTTAAGAGATTGCAGTCATGTTACCAATAGTATCACATGACTTCTTAGACAGAAGCATTCCGTTAACATAAAACTGAAACCTCTAAAATATATAGAAGCAAATTAAATCTTAGATCTATATATATATCCATGTAAGCAAGTTAGCTTGGATTCAGTATCTTAGGGATTTTTTTGAATTTCAGGCTATTAGTTGAATACTATAGGGAAGCAAAAGATGGTGGATAGATGATAAAGTGCATTAGTTTCATCTTTCAATCCTAGTCCTTATTGATGAGTATAAAGGTAGAAACTGATCTGGAGATGGGGTATTATTGGACTACAGTAACCAGTAACTATTAACTAATCAAGATTAATAATGACTTTAGAGAAGAATGAAAATAATTACTCTTAACTTGTTGTTTCACTTAGTTCTTTTGGATTTTGAGAATAAGATTTAAAAATCCATGCCAAAAATAAATTACTTATGCCAGTACTCAAAATCTGTGATACAGTTTTGGTGCAATAATTTTTGGAGTTTATTATAAAATAATTTTTTAATTGCACAACACATATTACAGTCTTTGGTTAGAACTGTTAACCATCCAATCCATAAATTAAACCTGTTGCCTTATTTTGTCTTTCATAAAAAACATTTTTGTAATATAGATATTGAGCTATTGTGTTCACCACTTTTTAAAAATTTTTAAAGTATGTACAATGATGTATAAGAGAGATCACTTGAATATCATACTAAACTTTAATTTATTGATGGCTAAAAACAGTTGAAAATTCAAGTATGTCTGTCTAAAAAGAAATATATAAATTTCAGAATTTAAAGATAACTAAAAAAATAATCAAAGTTTTTATTTTAACTAATAGAGCACCTACATTTTTCTCTATGACAGAAGTCAGTTAAGAATACACAAATGCCAACTTAAATTTATAAGGCAGACACAAGAATGGCTTCATTGATTTTAATCTATAGACTGGTGTCTTTACAAGTCTTATTCTTTTTACCTATTAGATTCCTATTTTATATCAGCATACATCCGTAGACTCAAACTCAGTGAAACAAAATCCCTTTATATGACTAATTCGGCACTTCATTATATTTCTACTATTATATAATCATTTTAATAAATATTAATTTGTTATTGTTATATTTTGTTTTATATCCATACACCCCACAATTAGAGCATTAAGAAGACATGAACAAAAATCAACAACTAAGCTTTTACTTAATAAATGATTTAATGAAATGAATTTAAAAGAATTGATATATTCATATATATTGCTTATAATAACTTTTCTCATATACACTTTAATGAAAATTTTTTATTAATAAAACTTCTTTATTTTCCTGACAGTTTCAACTGTCCATCAGTCTTCATCAGAGCTACAATATTCGAATGATATAAATACATAACCATTACTTCATATATAAAATATACATACACACATATATATATATATCCCTTAAATATACATATATAAATCTACATACACCCATATATATAAATTCTATACATATATATGTATATCAAAATATGTATATCAAAATATATACACATATATCCTTTAAACATACATATATAGATACACATACACCCATAGACCTATATACAAATCTATATATATATTGAAGCGGAATCTGAGAATCAGATTGTGCTTCACAGTCCACCTCAAATCTTCCACTACCAAGCCAAATTCAAACCCTATTCTTGCGTATACATTCCACTCACTAACACATTTTTTTCCTTTTCTTGATATATAAACTAACATACTTCTTAACAAAGATATATGCATAAATATCTGAATTTAAACACTCACACACAAAAAAAGAAAATTAATCAATATAGTATTTAAAAGGGGAATACATATATGCAATAGGTAATGGAGGATTAATTGTAACAAACTTATAATATCAAAATATATTATATTTTCTGTATTTTTTATTTATTTATTAAAGTTATAGTAAATATTTAGTAATTGCAGCTCAGATGTATATAAATTGTAGAGACAAATGTACTGAGCAAATATTTACTAGAAAAGGTTTGTTATATGTCAATCTATAAAAATTTGTCTTTTAAATTATTTTTGCTATTAAACTCTACTTTTCTTTTTAATCCAAGATGGAAGATGCGATTGTAATTAGTCAAAATTAATTAAAGGTGAGAAACTTAATCTTGTTTAATCTTCTAAAATAACTTTAATTAAAAGTTTCTCTAAAATCAAAATTAGAAACTAATCTAATTGATTTACTTTGGTCGCAAACATTTTTTATCAAATTAATTTCGGTTTGAGTAGATGTTATCTAATAATGGCATCTTCCAGCACAATGGGTAAATCTTATGTAGAAATTCTTTTAAAAATTAGATTAGAGAACGATTAGCAGTGACCAATCAAGAAAGCATTCCACAAATACTGGGGCATAGTATAAAATGGGCTAATTTTGACCAGAGGAAAACTAAAACAGTCAATGAAAGCAGTTGCCAAATAAATCCACATTCGTTTAATTTCAATGTTTCTCGCCATTCAAGATGGCCTTCCCTGAAATCTGTGCCCAGGATCCTGCTGCTCATAAACTGTAACTATATGCCTGTTTGTTGAATAATGAACTTACTACCTGCCTGAATAACTATGCTCATCAAACTAGATCTAGTTCTCTGAGGGAAATCTGAATATCACCAAAAGAACAGCCAAGTTTGTACAGAGGTAATAATTTCAAGTGCTGCTAGACTCTTAAATTTACCTTGAATAATTTTAAATCTTACCTATCTGTTTATTTAAACATTTTGTAAAGCCTTCCTTGTAAAATTAATATTAATTATGAATTAATTTGTAAATTCTTACCTTGTTAGTCAAATGTACTTTGTTCTCTCTATATAACTTACCAGTAATCTCTCCTACATTAAACCTCTCCGGAACAATTATTATTTCTTAATTTCACATCTATGCGGCAATATTTTATTTTCATTATTATATTTTATATTTTCATATACTAAATTATATGTCGATAATTTCCCCCAGAATCGCAAATGCCCATGCTATCTCTTTTAATAAAAGAAAACCTTTTCTTTTCAGAGGGTGATTAATCTAGTTTTTTTAAACAAATTTGTTATTCTTATTATAGTGGATGCCTGCAAGTCTGGGAGAGTAAAATAAAAGACCATTATTGTACAATGTTATTTTCGAAAAACAGAGCAAAATTTTGTTTTCTTAGAAATGTTTTTTTTTTATTAATTAAATAATAGCGCCAACTTTTAAAAATTTTAAATATGCTTATATGAATTAAATCAATATTATTTTCTTGAAATCATTAACCACCACCTACTTCGTATATATCTAATAATATGTAAGGTATTTATGAAAGCACTTTAAACCAAAGATTTGTATTAGTTATTGTGGGAAATTTATGTGTAATTTAAAGTAACAATAGAAAAAAAAAAAAAAAAGGGGGGGGGGGTAATGCACTAGTTCTACGAGCTGTTATATTAGCCTTAATTTTATTTATCCCATATCCATGTAGTAAATCAAATCATACCAATACGCTGAGTCTTTATTAATAAAGATAGGTGATAATTCTTTGTTCTTAGTTTTGATGTTTGTATAATTATATAAATTCAAGCGTTATGTATATACTGGCCTTTAGTTTTATATATATTTGTGCTTTATTTCCCAGGTGGATTGGAAAACCAAAATCACATCTCTGTAAATTCCTTGGGACTTCTTCGGCGCTAGATATTATTGTGTAGGGTCCGCTCTGGCAAAAGTCCAGCCTATGGCAATTCAATAAAGTGCAATCTTCATTGTTTGTGACCCGATCCTGCCAACGTTTGCAGAGTCACCTTCTTTAGCCATAAATTGAAGTACCTTCTTGGATCTTAGAATGGATCTCTTCATTGTCATCATGCAGTACCACTCTCCCATATTTCATTATCGCTAAAACCTATCAATGCTCATAAAGTGTACTATTATGATTATACTAAATGGATTGTCATTTTTATATTTTCATTCATACTTTCATATGCGCTATTTTAGTCACAATTATTGTTTCCTAAATTAGCTTCCCACATGCGTTCTTATTTTGCAAATGCGAATACTATTTTATTAATTAAATATAATTACCATTACCATCAAACTCAATAATCTTATGTATTGGTTCGAGTGCTGTTGTGATATTAATGGTGGATTTAAAGAACTTTAAAATATTTGTAATTCAGCACTAATAAAAATCTTAGGTATGCCATGTAATCTGTTAATTATTGACATATAAATAGCCGCATTAGAACAAAGCCATAAATTATTTGTTACTGCAGCGTAATTGAATAAATACACTCATTTTATAGTATTGTAAGAGGGGTTAATGTCATCTAAGGGAGATAAATACCCATTTTTATTTGTATTTTGACACAAATAACGTAATCAATCATATATATATCTCAAGTTAACCTTAATAAATCTTATATATATTTCTAAATATCAAAGTCATTGTTTCATTTGTTGAATAGTAATAATTTTTGATGTTATATAAAGGGTTTAATTTACTAGATGATAGAATCTCACTAACAATAATATTCTATACATGAATAAATTCAAATTATAGTTTTTTGTGTCATGGCTTTGCGATGCCGGTGGTGAGAAATAAATTAGATCGGTATCATCGGAATTGTTGCTCATAAGTTGGTAGATCTGGAAAATAGGCAACTAGGGCAGAGTTCATGAGTGTTCCTGACTTCTGTATTTTGCGCATGATTGGTCTCGAGGTACTTTTGCCTAGATGCTAGATCTTGTTATATGAACAGACAAAAACAACCGGTACAATATATATGTGTATAATACCCATCCATATATATACAACTTACATATAAAATATATATATATAGTAAAAATCAGTCACATGTCACGTGACCTATTTAGCTTGCATTGCCAATATGTAATATATAAAGAGCCTGCTAATATCTCTAAACAACGTTATTTATTTATTATGATAAATGTTACAAGAGAAAGTACCTAAAGCCTTTATCCATGATTGTCTCCATCCCCAGACCAGTTTTGAGCTATTGCTCTCTTCAGTAAGGAGCTAGGACATTAGATTCAAAATACTAACTCAAGCCAAGCATTTATCTAATTCTTAAATGTTAAGAAAAAGATCTAAATCTTCAGACACCTACATGTCTTCAAATTCAGCTTAATTAAAGAAACTATATGGGCCTAAACTAAATTCAGTGATCCCATATGTTAGTAGGCTTAATAATTTAATATAGACAAAGCCCTAATAGCAAAATTAAAATATTAATATATGGGATCACTGAATTTAGTTCAGGACCATATAGTTTCTTTAATTAAAGAGCTGAATTTGAAGACAAGTAGGTGTCTGAAGATTTAGATCTTTTTCTTAATATTTAAGAATTAGATAAATGCTTGGCTTGAGTTAGTATTTTGAATATAATGTCCTAGCTCCTTACTGAAGAGAGCCATTGCTTGAAACTAGTCTGGGGATGGGAACAATCATGGATAAAGGCTTCAGGTACTTTCTCTTGTCACATTTATCATAATAAATAAATAAATAAATAAGCTTGTTTAGAGCCATTAGCAGGCTCTTTATATATTATATATAGATTTGTATATATGTCTATGAGTGTATGTGTATCTATATATGTATGTTTAAAGGATATATGTGTATATATTTTGATATACGTATGTATGTATATTACATATATGAAGTAATGGTTATGTATTTATATCATTCAAATATTGTAGCCCTAATGAAGACTGCTAGTCAATCGAAGCTGCCAGGAAAATAAAGTTCTATTAAAAAAAATTTTTTGCATTAAAGTGCATGTGAGAGAAGTTATTATAAGCAATCTATATGAGTATATGGCTGCAGAAAGGAGTTTGCTATTAACTGAAAGGAGACCCTTTGATTCCTCTTGGAGGCCTTAAAGGAACCTAGCAGGGCAAATTCCTAATGTCCACTCCATACGTTCTTGTTGTTGCAGCTGTTATTACTATGTGATTATTCATATAGTATACTGTACCATTTATTTATATATACGGTACAAATTACTTTTTAATATTAGGTATTATAAAAAAAAGAAAGGAGAGCGAACACGATCTTTATTTTTTTTTTGTAGCATAATGTTTTAAAGAAAAGAAAAAATGTACAGTGAAAGTTTAATTTTTCTTTTTTTTTTAGAAATAAGTTAACTAAAATAAATTCAATGTTGGAAAGTGCATATTGAATCATTGATTCAAATAGTGAAAGGAAATTTCAAAAGGTGAAAGATTGCTATCAGAAACAACTTTCTGATAGTAATTAAAAATGGCAGAAATTCTTAACGAAAAAACAGACTTTGTAATAAGAAAAGGAGAATAATGTAGAAGTTTATAAAGTAGAACAAAGAAAAAAAAAGAACATGCGCAGAGCTTCTAAAAAGAATCTAGGGGTATAAAAGGAGCCGACAGATTTGAAAAGAGGTCTTTTTTCTCTTATTGTTCCAATAGTGCTGAGCAATTTGAAGTGCCTCGTATTTTTTTAATAAAATGTGTCCACTTAGATACGAACTGAAATCGCTCACCATGAGTGAGTAGAACGCTATCGTTTGCCGACACTTTCTCTCGAAAAAAGTCACCTAGATCGTCATCTGGCTACCTAAATTAGATCAGAGATTCGGAAATAAAACTAAAAGAAAAACAACTACGGCGGACTACCCACTAACTGAATTGTACGTCGGGAAGATCGATGACCTACTTAATGTCAACTTACCGGCAAGTAAATGGCCATAATTTTTTTTACATAAAGCTTTATGAATAGTGAGTTGAATGGAAATGTTATCCCATAAATTTTTCTTGGATCAGAAGATTTGCGAACTGAGAAATGAACCAAACTGTTACTACGGAAAATAAGACTAAATAATTATTACTCCAATATTTGAATCAAATTATTGAATTCATGTGCACAATCTTTTCCAACATTATAATTTTGTCTTAATCATAAATATTGAATGCTTGACGAGTTAGAATAAATCATTATTATTAACTTCACTTTCATTGTACATGTATAAAATTAATGCTATTTTATTTAAGTTTTACCTTTAGTTATTTAACTTAGATCGGTATACAAAGTATTTTTTTTTGATAGATTTAATTTCCGTAATTAAGAAAAAATGGGGATATCTTCTTTTTAACGAGAATGTTAACTCGGGCTACAATATGTTTGACGCAGTCTCAGTGGGTCTAACGACTCTGGCACCCTCAAGTAGAAATTAAAAACTGGTTCTGCTCACGATTGTACTCGGTAATAGTTCTAGGCCGAAGTTGATCAGGAAAAATAGCTGTGTTGAGAATAGAAATACAACTTTCTTTTTTCTTTTGATACAGCTTGATCAACTCATGCTCAAATATAAATTTGAGGCATATAGTGGCCGAGTAATACGAAAAACGTTACAATACGAACAAAGGAGTTTGCTATTAACTGAAAGGAGACCCTTTGATTCCTCTTGGAGGCCTTAAAGGAACCTAGCAGGGCAAATTCCTAATGTCCACTCCATACGTTCTTGTTGTTGCAGCTGTTATTACTATGTGATTATTCATATAGTATACGAACATGGATGGGCTGCTCACCAACATGCATTAGCTAGCGTGGTGAGTTTATTGGCTTTTTACCTCTGAGTTTAAGATCAAGAAACACCATGGTCTTTCTTCTCAGTGCCTGATAAGGCAGAATGAATGCTTGTGTAAATGATAAATATTTTTCCAATACATATATACAATTATGACAGACAAAAATAAAGCATGGCCCTTATTCCCAGGAGGCTGTAAAGTCACCAACCAAGGCAGTGGTTGGTGGCCAAAGGCGGAGGGTGCTAAGAATTCCCTGATTGTGGACCCAGGCTTCCATTTGATGATGACTTTTTATTTAGGTACTTACAACTGCAGATCACTTTCAAGTGAAGGAAGATTGCAAGAATTAGAAGAAGAACTGTCTTATATTAAATGGGACATTATTGGACTTTGTGAAGTTAGAAGAAAAGGAGAAGAAACAATTGATTTAAAAAGTGGACATATACTCTATTATAAAGGCACACATATTGGAAATACAAGTGGAGTAGGATTCATTATAAATAAAAAGTGGAAGAACAATATTGTGGAGATTGATGGTGTATCGGACAGAGTGGCAAGATTAGTTATACAACTTAATAGCGGATATCAAATGCAGATAATTCAGGTTTATGCCCCAACAAGTTCTCATAGTGATGAAGTAGTAGAAGATTTTTATATGGATGTACAAAAGGCTTTTGATCAGAGTAAACAACATTTTAAAATTGTTATGGGAGACTTTAATGCTAGAATTGGTAGACAAATGAAAGATGAAATTGCTGTAGGTAATTTTGATTATGGTAATAGAAATGAGAGAGGATATAGACTTGTGGAGTTTGCAGAAAAAGAAAAACTTTACATTATGAATTCATTTTTTGAGAAAAATGTTAAAAGGAAATGGACATGGAAGCATCCAAATGAAGGTACAGCAGAATTGGATTATATTTTGACTAACAGAAAATACATATTTCAAGATTGTAATGTTCTTAATAAATTTAACACAGGAAGTGATCATCGATTAGTAAGGTGTAAGTTACGTCTTAATGTAAAACTAGAGAGACAAAAATTATTAAGAAAAACAATATTTACAGTTGATATTCCTAATCTTCAGAAACATTCTAATGAATTTAAATTAGAACTTACAAATAGGTTTCAAGTGTTAGGAGATTTTGAACATGATTCAGATTTGAATGAAATTAATATGAAAATAACTGATACTCTTTTAAAAACTGCAACAAACATAGCTGGTAGAAAAAAGCAGCAATTGATTAATAAAATTTCTACTGAGACTAGAGAATTTATGAAGAAAAGAAGGAATATGAAGATATACAAAAATTATGTATTAAAAAGAATTGAATATCTTGAATTTTGTAAAATGGTACGGAAAAGAGTTGAAAATGATATAAGAAAGTATAACTGTGAAATAGCAAGGAAAGCTGTAAAAGAAAATAAAAGTCTCAAAAATGTTAAACAACATTTTGGTATTGGTAGGAAATTTATATCTGCAATAAGAAAAAAAGATGGAATTATTACTAAAAAGAGAGATGACATCATGAAATTGGTAGAAGATTTTTATCAAGAATTATATAGTAATAAAAAACAAGTACCTCCTATATCTATTACATCTTCCGAATTGCCCAGAATTTTAAAATGAAGAAGTGAGACATGTAATTAAGTGTATGAAGAAAGGAAAGGCTCCAGGAAATGTTGGAATTATAATTGATATATTAAAAGAAGCAGGTGAAGAAATAGAAACAATTTTAGCAAAGTTATATACCAAATGTCTAAATGATAAAGATGTACCAGAAGATTGGAAGAATGCAGTAATAATATTAATATTTAAAAAAGGTGATAAAGAAGATATTAGAAATTACAGACCTATCAGTCTTTTATCATTTTTATATAAAATTTTTACCAAGATAATTACAACTTATCTACAGAGAACTTTGGATTTCCACCAACCAAGAGAACAAGCTGGATTTAAAAGTGGTTTTAGTACAATAGATCATATCCAGGTATTGAGAGAAGTCATAGAAAGGACAAACGAATATGAGTTGTCATTATGTTTTGGATTTGTAGATTATAAAAAGGCTTTCGATTCTATACACATTTCTTCAGTGATTAAAGCATTAGATCCTCAAGGTATAGATCAAGGATATTGTCACATTTTAAAGAATATTTATAAAAATGCAACAGCAATAATTAGATTACATAATGATACTGGAAAAATCAACATTGAGAAAGGTGTAAGACAAGGTGACTCCATATCTCCAAAACTCTTTACAGCAGTGCTGCAAGAAGTATTTTGTGGATTAAAATGAAAAACTAAAGGAGTGAAAGTAAATGGAGAGTATTTAAGTCATTTAGATTTTGCAGATGATGTAGTTGTTTTTGCAAATAATGCTTCAGAGCTGCAGGAAATGTTGCAGGAGTTAGCAGATGAAAGTAGAAAAGTAGGACTAAAGATAAATGTTAAAAAGACTAAAGTAATGTTTAATCGATTTGCTCAAAATATGAAAATAAAGATTGATTATGATGAATTAGAAGAAGTTAACAGTTACAAATACCTTGATCAGATTATTAATACAGATGGAAACATAATGGAGGAAATTAATCATAGAATTAAACTTGGTTGGAGTGCTTTTGGTAGAAATAACTTGATACTAAAAGGAAATATGCCTATGTGTTTGAAAAGGATGGTTTTTAACAAATGTGTTTTACCAGTTCTTACTTATGGATCTGAGACTTGGACACTTAATAGAAGAGCAATACAGAGACTTCAGACCACTCAAAGGAGTATGGAGAGATGTATGTTGGGAGTAACAAGAAGAGATCGAAACGCAATGTATGGGTAAGACAACAAACAGGTGTTACTGACCTTATTGAAAAAATTAAAAGATTGAAATGGAGTTGGGCTGGACATATTGCTAGAAGAGATGATAATAGATGGACAATTAAAATTTTAAACTGGATTCCAAGAGATTGTAAAAGACCCAGAAAGAGACCACATATGAGATGGATGGATGAAATAAGAAAATGTGCAGGGGTGTTGTGGAGAAGAAAAGCTAAAGATCGGAGAAGATGGATTAAACTTGGAGAGACCTTCATCCTGCAGTGGATTGATAATGGTTGATGATGATGATATGAGTATATAAAAAAATGCAAAGAAAAAAAAGTAGAAGAATAAGAGTATATACTTCTAATAAGAATCGATATACATATAAAAATAAGCAAAATATACTTATCAAGTATTAATTATTAATATTATGTTTTAATAATTAAATCAGCACACATTAAATTAATACTGGATTCTCAAACGTTAAGTCAGTAATACTAAAAAATAAATGAAATAATTTTCTAAGTAATTTACGGTATCGTTATTTATTATACATAGATCTCTTGTATTAAATTAAATGTTCTTTGAAATATATCAATCAAAAATATTGAATATTTAACAAATATTTATAAAATAAAAATGTATTGATTTTGGATAAAAGCATCAAATTCTATTGCAACATTTTTCTTTTTGAATAGATGAAGCAAAAGGAAAGAGATCGATCTAAAATTTAGGAGACAAATTTTAAAAAATACTTTTACTTCAATCTCCTCTTTCTTTCTTCACTTGTTAATCATTCTAATAAAACACATAATACAAAACATTACAGAAATTATAAATAATAAAAAATTAAATTGAAAATATATTTTTTCTACAATAAAAATATTTTATAATAAAATCATTAATAAATTTATTTTAAAAACATCAAATTATTAGTACGAACTAAACATTTTTTATAAAAATACAAAATTTAAAATATTTTCAAAATATAATGTACCGGGTCGAACCGCTGAAACCACCTACTTATACGTATATATAAGTTTTGGCCGGTTTCAAACTCCTTCACAATACATTTATAATATTATAAAGGTTAGGTGAACGAACCGGCACGTTCGAGCAAAATGGGAGATCTTATTAATAGCTTTAACTATCAACAATGGCCCATCTCGGCTGCTAGATTCAAACCCCTACCATCCAAATACTTTATTTGTTTCGGGGTAAACCCCGGGGCGCCAGCTAGTCTGAAGACTAACATATTCGGGTAATAGGCTCATAATCCAGCGCTCGAAACAATTCCCTTAACCAGCCCAGTCTAATTTTAATCAATGATATTTATTGCTAATAAGATATTGATAAAAAGAATTGACCGACAGATCAAGTTTAAATTTAAAAATAATTTATTTCAATCAACATCAATTAAGTTTAAATATAATTTACTAACCAGCATCAACGCATTCTAAACATTTTATAAATCCAAATTTCACACACGCACATTTTAAATTAACATATGATAGGATATTTCATGAACAAAGCAACATAATCTTAGACATTTAAATTAACTCTCATTCGCAAAAATAATAATAAAGCATTAATAACATTTGAGACTCTCGCACACACATCAATAGTTCCTTTTATGTATGATAGAGTTCATATAATGTTAATCTTCAATATTTACGGATTACAGTGGTGACTACTACTTGTAAATAATAATAAAACAGATACCTAGGATTTTTTTTCTTGTCGGTGGCTACTTCTGCTGCTTCTGATGGATTGTATCTAACCGGTTAGATTTTTGTTTATGGAAGAGAATTTATGGTAATCCGTTGGTTTCTTCTTGGAGACAGCTGCACGTTTTGACGGAGGGTTTCTGTGTTGTTATCCAGACATTATTTCTCAGGCAGGTTTTGATGATCTTATTGGACTAAAAGGGCTGGAGCACAAGCGTATATTTCCAAAGGCTTTTCAGCAGTGCATTTCTGTAAACTGACACAGTAAAACTAGACTGAATTTCAAACTCCAACTGAAATGTCTGATAAAACGAAAAAAAGTCTATTTATACCTGCCAAGTGTTTTTGTTTTAATATCCTCCGGCAATACGTGTTGTCGAAATTCCTTTAGATTAATTATTATGACAACGTGTTTTTCGATTGAATATTTTATTAGTAGTAGCTATTAGCAGTCCACCACTGTGTTTCTTTTGAAATACATTTCATTTCTTTATTCATTTTTTCTTTTTTTATATTATTCTTACATGCATACTTTTGTTTACATTCGCACGCACTAATATAATCTATTACAATAAACTGGAATGAAAAGAGATTTTTATATATTTTTTAAACTTTTAATTTATAATAATAATAATATTCTTTAACTTTTATGAAACTCTTAGTTTGTTTTTTTTTTGTTTTTTTTTATAGGAAAACTTTCTCTCCCCTCTTTAAAGTAATTAATTGTAACTTTAAAATTCCTTTTTCCGAAAGATTTTGATAATAATTTTTATCCAAAATTATTTTATATACATGTGCCAATTTGGCATTGGCACAATAAATATACATTTATATATATAGTGCAATATAAAGTTCAGCCTTTTATTAGATAATATATTATGAAGAAATTTCTTTCCAAGTAATAAATTTATAGATTATAGGATCATTGACTAGTATTCTTTCGATGATCCTTCATTTTCCGGTTGCTTTCTTGTAAGTTGCTCCATACATATACTTGCTCAAATGTCTACTTCTTAATGTTTCAGTTATGGCTTATTATTTTCAAATATTTTTAAAATATTATTTAATTTTTTTTTTGATATCACATCAGAGAAGATATTCAACATTCTCAAAGAAATATCAGAAATGTCAATTGACTACATATTAAGAAGAACATGATAATGCATGAGAAGGTATTTAATCACTCACTTAAGAAAACTCAGTAATTATGTGTATAAGCCATATTTTTGAGAATTTTGATTTTTTTTATTATTAAAGTTTCTGCAATGATTATGGTTTGGGATTGATTTTGTGTATCACATTTTTCTTTGCCTTTTGGCTTTTTATCGAGTTTTGCTGTCTACTAAGCAAAAATCAAAGTGATATAGATTTGAGTAGCTGCTGCTTTCAAGTTTTTCT
This sequence comes from Epiperipatus broadwayi, assembly GCA_028023455.1. Taxonomy (NCBI): domain Eukaryota; kingdom Metazoa; phylum Onychophora; class Udeonychophora; order Euonychophora; family Peripatidae; genus Epiperipatus; species Epiperipatus broadwayi. The sequence continues at coordinate 7,345,085 of JAQFVV010000056.1, read as the reverse complement.
TGAACTACTTTTGTGTCAGAAAATCTCTTTTATATTCTCTCCATATTGATAGCATTGAATGCAAAACAGAAACAATTTATCCTTTCTCTAAATCTATGATGTTTTTTAAAGTTTAAATGTAATCTCTTCCATTTTCTTGATAATCTTCAGATTTGTTAGAATGTGGTTTGATTACTTCTGAAAATGTGTGGTAGTTCTGTTCCATTATATCAGTGTTTTATCATTATCATAACTGATATTAATATAGGGTTTTTTAATGCAGTTTGTGAAAAACTGCTTTTATTGAACTATTAATTTATAGTAATCTGATAAGGTCAATATAATACAGACAATCAACAAAGATCTAAATCTTTACTCTGTTGTTTACATTAGATAAAACTTCCAGAAAATATTTACTACCTTCTAGTTTAGTTTTCACACAAAGTATTTGGATTAAAAGAATTATAATTTTTTGCTTGTTTATAACATATTTTTGATTATTTTTGCACACACACATCATCCTTTTACCTTTTATGTTTAAAAATAAAAGTAAATAATTTTTTCTATAATATAAACACAAAAAAAACAACTATGGTATATATAACATCATTATCTGTCAGAATTAACACAGTATTAAAATTATTTCAAATATTGTAATAATTATAAAGCAAATATCAGATTTTATAACAGAATTTGATAGCTTTATCACAAATCCATCTACATTTGTTCACATATAAAAAATATAAAATAAAAAAGAATTTATTCATTTTCTGAAAGAATGTTTATATCAGTGACATTAGTGACATTTACAGGCATCATTTTTATTTACAAGTCAGTTTTAAATATTTAAAAAGATCAAATATTATTTTCTTAAAACATTTTTTTATTTATACAATAGATTTAAAAAAATCAAGTACAATTTATAGAGTTTTAGTTTAAAATATTTTATACAAGAGTAAAAGATTGAGAATTTTTAAATTTTACACTAAATGGAACATTAGAAAATGTTAGGATTTGAAAGGCTTGATCTATTTGCTACAATATTTTCTTAATTTCTTTTGATACAACAATGTTATAAAGATTATCTGTTCTTTCAAAATTTCCATATTACTATTTTTATCAAAATCTGTTCTTTTAAAACTCCACTATCACTATTTTTAATTGAAACACATTTGGTAATGTTTAGTAAGCAATTTATGCCATTTTCAATATTAGGGGAGCCACAAAAGCATCTCTGTCAAACAAGCAATAAATAATCTTTGGCCTTATATGTATCATGCTTATAAAATTATTCTAGATATTTTGTTGTCCACATAAATTTTTAAATTTTCATCAAAAAATAAAACAACTCCTTGAAGACTTCATAGAAATAACTTGTAAAACTGTTCCAAACTGTTACCAATATTTTGTCTCCAAAATCAATTACTAAACTATTATAAAAACTATTTAGTGAATATATATATATATATATATATATATATATATATATATATATATATATATATATATATATATTATATATATATATATATATATTATATATATATATATATATATATATGTTAAATAAATTACTAAATCAAGATAACAACATAAACTAGCAATAAATTACTAGTATCTATTAAAATCAAACCATCTGTAATTCTATGTTATATGAAAAAAAATTGAAAACAATATTTAAAATATTAATATTTGACAAAAGAAAAATAAATTACTAAGCCTCTACTAAAACCATAATTGGCAAATATTAAAAAGCAAATACTACATATATTATGTTAAAAAAAAAAAACACATTAAAATAATATTTAGAGCTTAGCCAAATATTAATATTTGACAAAACAGAGATTACTAATGCCCTGTCCATAAAATAAACACATTGGAAAAATATATTAAAATTATTTTTGTGATTACATAAACATGGTTAAAAAAATTAAAACAAGTAAAACATTAAATACACAAACTAATTATTAAATAAATTACTAAATAATATAAGAAAGAATAAAACACATGCTTATGACACATAATACAATTTTACATATTTCATCAAAAATACTTGTGTTTTATTGAACAGAATTTATTTTATGTTATGCAGGAGTAAATAAATGTTTCATGTAATTCCCAAACATTACAGTTATTTCGCTATATGTAAAAAAAAAAAGAAGAAAAGAAGCAAATTCAAGAAGTTTGTATGAATTTAAAAAAAAAAAAAGGTGGTCATGACTACTTAATATCTGATTAAAAAAAATAAAACTAATTTTAAAAGTTTATAATCTTAAAGTAATATGAACGTTTGGATGCATGAAATCCCTACAATTACAACTTATTAGCAAAAATAATTACATGGGAAATACTTATTTTATGTTGATCATTTTTGAACAGAAAAATATAATATTACCTGTAAATATCTGAGCAGGTAACAAAATAGAAAGGCCGTGTTAGAGTAGTCTTCAAGTCATAGGGATGGTTTAAATGTTTGAGATCTATATGTGAAGCAGGAAAAAAATAACACTTTTATCCTGCAAACAAAAATTAACACAGGTTTTTTGGGGGCTTTTTTTTTTTAAATCTAAAAATGTTTATTTGTTAATTTAATTTTTTAAAATTTTTTTGTAATAATAGTAATAAACATTTGTAAAGGTTTTTTTGGAAATTTGTTTTAATTTTTATTTATTTTAATATTTGCTAATTGTTTTTTTTTATTTTTGATGTAATGGCAAATTAACAGTGACACCATCTGATCATCTATTTAACTATTTATTTACCTACATATCTACTCATCTATTTATTTATCTGGCTAACTATTTTTTATCTGTTTATCTGATTATCTATCTATCTATTTATTCATTTATCCATCTTCAAATTCATCCAATTATCTATCCATCCATTTTCCATCTATCTATTCACCAATCCACCACCTAGCTATTTATATATTTTTCTATATATATATATTCATCATTCTTTTGATTTTCCTTTTTACCTTCTTATCTATTTAGTTATCTATCTGTCTGTATAATTATATCTGACTGTTTGTCTATCTATCCATCCAATCATCTATCCATCTACCTATTTAACTATTATTTATTCATCAATCTATTCACCTATCTATCTAAATACCTAGATTAAAAAAAAGAAGATTCATAGGTAGATAGATAGGATGAAAAGTCAGATAAATGAATGGATGTATATATTGTAATGATATATAAATATGTCGTTACATTAATTTAAAATAAAAACTTAAAAGTTCGCAAATAAAAGTAAAAAACTAAACGCTAAAATTAAAATGTTTGTTAAACGTATATACATTCGCACAGATGCCAAACTTTAAAAATATTTTTTTTTTAAAAAACAAATAAATAAGTATTTGAACGTACTTTTTTATATATATAAAAAAAAGTACAAGATTTAAAAATAAAAACAGGTATTAATTAATGTAATCTGTAAATGGAAATGATTGTTTATGAATTATCGAAAACCAAACTGGCCCTTGGGCTCTATTATAATTAAAATGATCTGATGAAAGATAGATAAGAAAATAAAGAGAAATTAGCTTGACCAATGGAAGCACTAAGTCTTGGCTCAGACCCTAACGAAAGTGATGGATTAGTGACGTTTTGTTGATTGAATCCGTGTGGATAATATAAAAAGGGAAATACAGTTTTTTCTGACAGTTCCAGCGTTGTGTGTTTGAGAGGTGGTAGGACGCACATACCACACTCTCTATTTAAAAAGGAAAAATGAAAAGACTGTGATACCTTGAACCAGCTATTGCCATCTCCAGAACATTATCTTCCAATGGAGGCGTCACGGGAATTAAAAGCAGAAACCTGGACTCTTCTACCATGAGCTATGAACTTTACAAATTAACAACAACCAAAAAAAGTAATTAAGAACTTTCGTCATTGATTTTTTTTTAAAGATTCAGCTAATTTAAATTTTAAAATGAACTCTTATTTGATTTTCAAATTAATAATTGATTGTTTAAATTTATATAGTTAAGTTTTGCTAAAATCATTTCCATTTTATTATTTTTATTTGTAGTAATATTTATTGTAGAAATTATTAAATGCATTACATTTAAGTTGGGTATAGATGTTGCATAGATTCATTAGCGGTTGATTATGTTGTGGTTTTCACAGTCGATTGGAATATATAGGTCAACGATGTTAATGCGGGCATCTTATGATGAATTCCATGGGGCCTTGTGTATTCCCTGTTGCAATTGACGTTATCGATTGACTTTGTATTTTGATCGGTTGTGTTTAATTTGGAATGTTTTGACTATGGAATCTGTGCAGCCGATCTATACTCGACATTATAAAACAAATTGTATAAAATAATCTGTGTGAACATATTTAAATGTTAAATTTAAGTCGAGGGAGAATGGCTATATAGTTTTGTAAATTTATATTAAGGGAGGGTAATCTTAGGTTATTCATTTTGTAGTTGAATTGGTTCAATGAATTGGATATATTTGTGTAATTGTAAATGTAGTATGAGGTCCGCTATGGGCAGGATTATAGATATACGCCACACACCTTCTGCTTGCCTATGGATGGATTTGTAAGATGGCAAAGGACCGCAGTCCATTCCTATGGAGTTTTATGTTTATTGTTCTACTCGCCAACAGATGTCACATTCCTGTTGGTGGAGAGACAATGTCTTCTCTAATTCTACTTACTGATCAGATGTACATTCCTGACAGTATAGTATTTTGTGTTGTCGTATTTTCATGCTACATTGAATACATGAATGTATCAGATGGATTGGCGCCAGTTTGATTGCGAAATTTGTTGCCTAAGGTTAAATCAGGGAAGAATATTTTCTTTTCAAATGCAGATCTATGTAGTCTATTCATACTTGACTATCTAAATAAAATATTAAACTCATTGAAACTTAGTTAAATGTAAAATTAAAAGATTAATAGAAAAATCTAAAATGTTGAATTTATTCCTCAAAATTTAAATGTTATTTTATATGTGCATAACTAAATATTTTTATGTGTTAATTTCTGGCAGTGGCTTTTATTTATTGATATTTAAGATATAAATTAAGATATAGATTTTTATCTCTGCGTCTCCACTGAGCTAGGGACTTGGACTAACAATCGGAATATTTAAATAAAGTGGAATCTTAACAGCGTGTATCTGCCTACTCTATAAATTTTTCTAGGTTTAAATGCCTAGATGGCGCCCCATAGAGCAGATATGTAGTTTGCGGTTAGATTCGATCTTCACTTTCATTTCGATCGTTATAATATATATTTAGACAAGCATAGATGGATGGATGGAGAGACAGATACATGGCTCAATGTATAGAATGATGAATAAATAAATAGATAAAAAGATATACAGGCAGGTAAATAGATAGGCAGGCAGACACATAAGTAAATAGAAAATTAAACAGGCATACAGGTAAATAAATAGAAAGACTGACCTATAAGTAGATAGGCATATAAACAGATAGGCAGATAAACAGATAAATAGATATGTAGATAGATGTGTAAGTAGATAGATTGCTAATGGATAAATTGATGAATGTAGTTGGATAAATATAAATAGATATATAACCAATAAAATGGAGAGATACCAGGATAGATGTATAGATTGATAGATGAATAGAAATAAAAATAGACATTTATGTATTTATTTATCCAATCAATCATCCATCTATTTAATTGTCTATTTATCTATCTGCTTATATTTTTATCTAGGTATTTATTTAACTATTTCTAACATTCGGTCTATCTTGCCATTCATGAATTTATCCAAGTATCTCTTTATCTATGAATTTATCCAATCTATTTATCTATCTCTGTAACTATCCATTTTCTACCTATCTAGCTATTCATATATCTCTCTCACCATTCATCTAATCATCTATCTCTTTACTCATCCATTCATTCATCTATTAGTTATTTATTTATCTACATAGCTATCTGTCTATTTATTTATGATTTTTTTGTCTATTCACTTATCCATCTATCTATACATCTAATATTTTTTCTATATATCAAATCTATCTAGATAAGTATTAGATAAGGAGTTAAGTAGATAAATAAATAAATGAATGGATGAATATATAAATACAAAGATAGATATATAAATGGCTAATATCTATTACCCATTCATTCATTAATCTATTAGCAATCCATTTACCTTCATATATATCTCTGTACCTATCATCTATTTATCTGCATATTTATTCATATTTCTATCTGATTATCTATCCATCTGCTCATGTGTCTATCTATCTATCTATCTATCTATCTATCTATCTATCTATCTATCTATCTATCTATCTATCTATCTATCTATCTATCTATCTATCTATCTATCTATCTATCTGTCTATCTGTCTATCTGTCTATCTATCTGTCTATCTATCTATCTATCTATCTATCTATCTATCTATCTATCTATCTATCTATCTATCTATCTATCTATCTATCTATCTATCTATCTATCTATCTATCTATCTATCTATCTATCTATCTATCTGTCTTTCTATCTATCTATCTATCTATCTGTCTGTCTATCTATCTATCTATCTATCTATCTATCTATCTATCTATCTATCTATCTATCTATCTATCTATCTATCTATCTATCTATCTATCTATCTATCTATCTATCTATCTATCTATCTATCTATCTATCTATCTATCTATCTATCTATCTATCTATCTATCTATCTATCTATCCATCCATCATTCATTCATCTGTCTATGGACTCATCCATTCTACCTATCTGCTCATCTCTCTATCTATGTGTTTATCTAGACAGATAGATAGATTAATAAATGAATAGATAGATAAATATGTTACATTTGGGTAAAGTATGTGGGCTATGTACTGAATAAGGGCACATTTGTACTTTTAGTTAAGATAGTTTGATATAAAATCTTTTACAAATAGTGTTCTTTTAAAAATAGATCATGTGTTTATTTACTGATGCAATGATATAAAAATATGAACAAGTAGATTGAACTAATTCAAAACATCTTAAAGATATAGCTTTATAGAAGATAGATATTAATGCTATTGATTTATTTGGTTTGATAGATTTCTGTGATTTTTATACTGGAATTTCATAAAGTTAAGGTAGATGAATTGATTCCTGAAAGTTGCAAATACTATAGTTAACTTATCAAAAAAATTATTCTGGTCTACTTTTTTTAAAAATTGTTGTTGTCATCATTTTTATAAAACTGTCTTACATTTAAATATATAATTAATTGCTCAGCAGAGTTTTGAAATTTTCTCCACTTTTTGCATCTGATTGAATTTTTGAGTTAGCTTTTATTTAAAAAAAAAACCTGTGTGCTGCATCTTTTGATGATAGATTTGTGTGTGTGAGTGGTTAATCTATGAAATGAACTGTCATACTGATGCTATATTTTATAGAAATATTTTTAAATCCATTTTTATATTTTTATTTAAAAATTATTTGAATCAATAACATTTTTACTTCTAAAATTATGAGACTTAACATTTGTAGTATCAAGATGAATGTTGGAAGATTTACTATATGGACAGGATGCTGGAAAAAAATACTAGATCTAAGTTTAAAATATGTGATTGGTAATAGCATGTATGTTAGGGGCATATAAAAGTTCAAAGTTATTAATAGCATTAAATATGGCTGGAAAATATGCAGCCTTCATACATAGAATAGGTCAGTTCTTATTTACTATTGATAAACAAGTTAGTGTATAGAAATTCATAATTGTTTAATTCTTAATTTATCAAGTGTAAATCATAAACAACACTGCAATATGTTACAAAAATGTGGTGATAAAAAATAAAGTGGGGATTGGAAAGGTAGTAAAAGATGGAAGGGAAAATGAGAGACGCCTTTAATCGAATCATGAGTATTAATTGTTATCAACAGTCAAAATAGCTGTAAAATTAAACATGTAAAGTTAAATATTCCAGAAAAATTGTTGAAATTTCTTTTTATCCGTTTACATTAACTTACGATATACACATAGTATGTATATCTGTGTGTATGTTTAAAGTCTCTGCCTAAAAACATTTTAGATTTATAATGCAACAGAGTATTACAATCATTGCATAAAACATAATAGCATTATAGAAAACAGACAAGTGATTCAGCATAAAGATTTAATGTTCCCTGCACAGATTAATACCAGAATAAAAGAGCATACTCAAAAGCTAAATATTTTTGGATCAGCTTTCTACTTTGGAAAGTATGTTTGTGCACAAATCTTTTTCTGTTAACTGAATAAAATTACTGCGCTCAGTCTGCTACTTGCTGCTCAACATCACATGATATTTTCAAATACCACACACTTATAATATTCATTATAATCACATAGTTTAAAATGTCATATGATGTACAATATTGCTCTATGTGTTTTACTACAATGGTAGCATAGTGAACTCTGTAGCTTAATTCCACCAATCATGGCCCATCTTTGTTTCTTCCAATGCTTGAACTTCTTATGAACTTTCAAGCAATATACCATTTGATTATTTATTATAATATAAATTTATTTAATCATGAAATTGGCAAAAAAAAACTGGAAAATAACTAAGAATTTTATGAATTTTCACTTAGTTTAAGAAATTAAAAACTAAAAATTAGAATTCATACTAATGGAATGATAGACGTCATAAATGCTGAAATCTAAGCAGTCAATGAATTGTCTGCATAATTGCAAGTCATATTGGTATAAGACTTTACCCATATTTTTTATTTTGTAATTAAATAAAAGCAACATTAAAGTTTTCTAAACTTTCGTCTTGCTTAATTAAAATGAAATAATTTAAGATTGTTTAACACTGGTGTGAACATAAATCCCTACTTCTTTAGAAACAATTTAAAGTAAAAAAAGGATTCTCAAAAGTCAGAGCAAAAGTAGAATTTTTAACCAAATGATTTGTCAATTATTTTATCTGCCATCCAGAATGTAAAAAAAATTAAATGTAAAGCTCTTCTGCTATGAGGCAATGCATAAAATTATTCTTCAAATCTTGAAGTACTGACTCCATTTACTTACTACAATCAATAAATGAAGCTTTTTTTTATTCATATGTCATAGCATCGGCCGGGAGGCGAACCCACAACCATCTGCAAACAACTACTTGCTTGCAAGGCAGCTGCGATGACCTCTCAGCTAACAATGCTTGAGTATCACATGATTGAGGTGTAGAACAAGCAATAGCTATCTATAAAGGAATTTTATAAAAAATATACTATGAAAATTTGTAGAATGTAAACAAACAAATAAGAAAGTGAAAGATATAAAAAATAATGGTTACTTTTATTGTCAATGAATGAATTACTGATCAACTCATGATCTGAAATTTTTTATTATCACTTAAAAGAATGTTCCAAAATATAACATTATTATCTGTGATAGCTTATGATAATTGCAGTAATTGATCATAACAAACCATCAATAGTGGGTTGTAAAAAGCACTGTAAAAAGTAATAAAGAACATAGATGATATTAGTATTATATGACCTTAATGTGCTTAAACAATATCATGAATAACAATAAAAAAAATGATACAACAACATATAAAGTTCTTGTAAGTACCACAAAAGTTAATAGCAAAATTGATTATGTAGATCATGGTGATGCTTGCATTTAATATACGCTAATTAACAGCTGAAGAATTCTACAAGTTAATGGAGTTAATTGTAAACAGTTTAGAAAAAGAAGTTCTTTAGGACAATATTTGGTCTGAAGTCTTGGTTTAACTGTTTAAATTAAACAATTTATTACTTAAATATTTATCAGAAAGATTTTTGATTTAAATAAAGTTGTATAGTGGAAAGTGCTTTAAATTTGTCATAATAAAATAGTAATAAATTTTAAAATGGAAAGAGTAAAAGACAAACAAATTTTTAATTCAACAACAAAGTAGTTTGTTTTTTTATTAAAAAAATTTATAATCTTTATTAAAATAAATCGTAACATTTGACATTTTTTGTATTTAATATAATAAATATGTATGCATTAACTTATTTCATACTTTATTTGAAAAAATTACTTCTTTAAACGAAGAAATACTTGTTATTTTTGCTATATTATTTTTATTTTGTAAACTAGATTTTCTCAAAAAACAATGGAATATCTAAAAATGTATACGGAGACATTTATGTACATGCTATGATGAAAGAAATAATATTACACAAAAGAGTTGCTTTATCTTTTTTTTTTTTTTAAAAAAATAATGTTGGAAAAAAGTTTGAGCTTTTAAATATAAAATTTGAATTATATAAAAAAACATATTTTGTTTTTATTTTTGGATTTTTCATGTTATTGCTTATTTAAAATGATTTTAGAAATCCCTTAGAGACAAAGTATTGATAACAAATTAAATCTATAGAAAGTTGGAAGTTAGTTATCAGTTAACAATTAATAGTTATCATCAAGTGGTTCAACAAATATTTATTTTATAACTGTGGAAGAATACAATGCAAAATTACTATTTTAGTTTAGCATTTATTGGCCAGTGTTTTTTTTGAAGGTGCGTATCTAAAAAACTTTATTTGAATCGATTGCTAAGAACCTGTCTCAAATAGTTGAGGCTATATAAAAATTTGTATAGAAAATCAATAAATTAATGATTGATGGAAATCTAAATTTGACTGACTTCAGTAATAGCATTAATATACTAAAACCATCTTGAAAATTCTAATATTGCTTTACCAAAAATCAACAAAAAATTTATAACCAAGTCAAAAAAAAACACTGATACAATATCTCAAAAATATGATAATTTACAATCTTTTGCTTCAAATAAATCAACGTTCACGGTAACACTGTGATTTCAGATGTCTTCCTTGGACTTTTGACAGAGAATGTGGACAGAAGTTATTTTATACATGGTGATAATGCCATCTTGAATCAAATATTTTTATTCATCAAAAATATACACCTATGTATGTAATTAGATTTGTTTTAGTTATGTAATTGGAATATTAATGCATGGTCATATTTTTAAGCAAACTGTCCATAATTATCACAGATTACCACTTAATTTTTTTTTTTATGTAATCAGTAACCCAAACTTGTAAAAACAATAATTTGACCATTGATATACCTGCACATATACAAATAAAATTACATTTTTTATTAGAATACACACACATATATAAATATATTTCTGAATTTAAATTCATGTATGAACTTGGATTTGAAGTAAAAGAAGACATCCTTTTACTTCAACAAAAAACTCTAACAAAAGAGCTATTATAAGTTAATGAAAAAACTTGTTTAGCCTCAGAGATTGTCAATTAGTAATAACTGATAGTATCTTAGCAACATCAAAAGCTGACAGTTACCTCTGATTATATGTATATAATATCCTCATTTCTATTCATTATTATAATAACAATCCATGGACATATTTAATTCAATATATATATATATATATATATATATATATATATATCTGGAGAAGTTTAAAGTATTATTTGCCAAGTTTCAAGAAATATGTTATTTTTTCACATTCTTCTCACACTTATAAAAATAGCTTTCTGAATTTAAATCTATGTAAGAACTTGGGTTTGAAATAAAAGAGTATCTCCTTTTACTTCAACAAAAGCCTCTAATTGTTAATTAGTAATAATTGGTAATTTCTTAACAACTTCAAAAGTTGACAGTTATTTCTGTTTACATGAATATAATCTCATTTTTATCCTTTATTATAACAATCCATGAAAATATATAATTCATATACACCTGGGTCTCTTTTTACGCGGATTTATTTAACGCGATTTTGATGTTACGCGATTCACGTTTCTCCGGAAGTCGAACTCCGATAATGTGCTATTACTTTAAATAATAAATTTTGCAAACTTACGTCATATTGAAAGTAATAGCACATTATTGGAATTTGGCTTTCATCTTAGTAGTTTCAATATTTCCAGTGCTTTATAATAGTAAGATTTTATGCAATAATGAAATTAAAATCATGATTTCCACATTTTATGTATACACACATTAAATTTTATAAGATTATAATGTAAATTTGTTCAAACATTGTGCATGTTAATTTTGCATTTTAAATCACATTCTGTTTTTGCTTTTTAAAAAAAATGTAATCAATTATTAATCATTTAGTGTCTGCAAGTTTATTTTTAAAAGGTGAGTAATAGCAGTGGGCACAATTAAAATTGAAAATTAAAAAATTAAAGACAAAAATAAGAATTTAATTTTTAGTTGTTAGATTAATTACTAATTATGTTGTCACCAGAAACCATTAACACAACAGGAGAGTGATGTTGGCGCTAGTTGTATTTCCTCTTGTGAAGAATCTGATTTTTTACCAGTTTGCAAACAAACCTGTTTATCGGCAAATCAATAATAATTAAAACGTGTATAAAAAAATGTAAATTACTGTAAATTATGCATAAAAATATATTGTTTTGAATAAAATTAAATATTATAGTTAAAAAAAGTTTGTCTTGTATTAATTTTTTTCAAATTTGAAATTTTTTATTAGTCATATTTTATTTCCTAATTTTTTTATGCGTGAATTTTAACCTTTTAACCGCTAATTTTATTATTGATTGTATCAGATAAAAATCAAATCTTTTAATTGGCCAACTCACAAACTGAAGACAAAGCCTATTGTTAAAACATATTTGCCTATAATATTAAATTCAACTCAGATACGTTTATAAAAAGTATATTATTAATTTTTTCAGGTTATGAAGAGAACGAAAGTTCTTTCAAAAATAAGTTGCTATTTATTTATTCTAAAATATTCAATATCGGCAACATAAAAGCTATAATATAAACAAAAAGATCGACTTTTACGTTATAGAAAAGTAAATATTTCTTTTTACTACATCTTCAATATTTTTACTAAAATCTTCAATATTTTTCGAAAATAATTTTGTTTTTTTATTATTCTCTCTGAAAATACTTTTTAATTTCCATAAATATAATTTTATAATAATTTAAATCGTATTCGAAATGAAAATCTCAGCGTTTTTCTTTATTTTCTTTGATCAGGCAGTTTCTTTGTTCTTTCCAGCCAATCAGAATGTCTTTTTCATCTGAGAGCATGCTAAGAACCAATCACAAATAATGTTCCTTCTTTGTTTAGGTTTAAATACGTTTTTTTTAATTTTTTACTTGTAAAATAAATCGGAAGATGGCACCATCTTACAGAACTTTTAAAAAACGAATTGAATATGTGTTTAACGAATATTTTCGTATAAAAACTGGCTGAGTTAGAGTGATGTCAGATATCGACGAGGAGCCTCGTAAAAAACAGTCTTTTGGCTAAAGTAATTTTACGTTGGTGCTTTGCTTTTATGCGATTTTTGAAAAATCACAGTCCGTATCCCCCTTTTTCAAGGTAAGTTACATCTATTTTTGCGTGATTTCGTTTGCGTGTGTTTTCTGAGGAACCTATCTATCGCGTAAAATGAGACCCAGGTGTATATATACACACATGTTAATCTCAGTGGTATTGAAACAGTAAATTTATTTAAAATCTATTTAAAAATAGGCATAAGCAGAATTAAAAAAGATTGAACGATTTTAAAAGTATTTTTAAGATAATTTTCGTAGCAGAATAGACTCAAAATTTTGAATAAAATTATTTAGAGCAGGAAATAGTTGAATATTATAATTTTGAAAATAGATAATCAATTTGTCATTGCACAGCACAATTTTTGAAAAGTATTTGTTTACATGACCTATCTTTCTAATACAACTTTCATATACCATGTTTTCTGAAATATTCTAAGATTTGTTTAGAAAATTTCTTTAGCCTAAAAACATTTTTTTCTTCTAATACTTACTTATTTAACAACTTTATTTTATACCAATCAGTTAATTATATATATAAATTAAGTTTAATGTCTATATTCTTTCCAAATATATATGTAATATTCAAATTTATATATGTATTAAATGCAGTAATATTCATATAATTTAACTTATTTTATTAGAAGTACTTTCAACTATATTCCATTTAGTCTTTGAGTAATCAAAATGAGACATCATTTCATAACTCCCATAATTCAATTAAATTCTTCCACAATTCTGTTATTTTAAAGAATCTTCAATCATCAAACATTAAAATAACTAATTGTGGGAGAACTGAATTGAATTATGGAAGTTATGAAATGATGTCTCGTTTTGTTTATTCAACATTATATAGTTGACAAAGACTAACAGGAATATAGTTGAAAGTACTTCTAATAAAATAAGTTAAATTATATGAATATTACTGTATTTAATATATAAATAAATTTGAATATTATTTATGCAGTATATAAATTAAATACTGCTTAATGCTATACTAGTAATAATAAATAAAACAAAATTCATATAACATTATAATATTACCCCAAAAAACTAAACTTTACTAAAATTCTTCCACAACTGTGATTTCAGCTATTGATAATGTAACGATCCACATTCCATTAAGGAATGTTGGTGAATGCATCTAACCATAGTCGGACTTAGGGTTTTCATATAGGATGCCATGGATGATGTGATAAAAATTAAATTGATGATTGCATCTATTTTAAATAAGATAATTTAATATCTAAATATTAACTATAGATACAATTTAGACCAGTTCATCTAATCTTCACCTCTCTTGATCACTCTGTTATGCTCAATATTCGAACTCAGGGTAGATTTTGCAATTAACTCTCTTCAGGGGTTCCATTAATATTCTGTAGTAATAATATTATTTAATACAATTTTAATCAATAGATTTTCAAAATTAATTTCAACCAAGTTATTATGATGTCAAATTAGTATGATATATATTTTGTTGTGAAAATAAAATAAATAATTTAAATAAATCAGATATTTTCTTAAAATAAAAAAAAATTAACAATATTTATTAAATGACAACAATTTAAATTTATCTTTATATATATCAACATTTATAATTATGAGTGCTTTTCATACATCTGTACTATATTAATATATAAGTTTAAAATGATACCTTCCCATGTTTCCATAGTAGAAATATATCATAACACACATACATTTTTTTTATGTTATAAAACAATAAATGAAATTTTATATAAAAAATTATAACAATACTAACTAACTAAATTTAACTTAAATAATAAAAGTATAAATGATGATCTTATATTTTCCAATCCTTGTGAGGAAATTCCGATTTTATGAGACCCCTTTTTATGTATGTGTGGTCATTATTATGAAATAAAAGACATTTTGTGCAAGAATGTTAATCATTTACACAAAGAATAATAAACAAATATTATTATATTAATTATATTAGTAATAAACAAAAATTCTGTCCTGTCATGAATGAATTTAATTTGAAGAGCAATAAAATCTTACCTCCATATTAAATCTACTTATTTCCCTTGATCAATTCACTTTACAGGGAAGACCTAAATTTTATTAAAATAAAAAATATTTAACTCAATGATCTTTCCATTTCTCTTTATCTAATAACTTTCTTAAATGGACTATTTCTATGTAAATGGATTTTAAAAGCAAAGAAAATAAAATTAGATATCCGAAGCTGATAACACACAAATATAATATGATGTATTAAAATTTGATGGTATTGTCCTATTCTTTTGCATAATGAGATTAATAATGTTCATTAAAGATAAAGTTCTTTATTTTTCAGTCATCAACCATCGATGAGACACTCATTGTACTCTTTGTTCAGAATTCCTCCTCTCATGTGATATTGACATCTTCCACAAATTATTTTGCTATCAAATGAAATTTTATTTTAAATTAAAAGATGAAGTGCACATGTACTTTAGGAATTTCTTTAGGAAAAATTAATTACATTCTCTTCAGTTAAAACAATAGCATTTGATCTTATGGCAAGTGGTCTTTACTCACGATGCATTTTCTATACTTATTATCTTCTTAAAAATAATTTAGTTTAAATATATGTTTTTTGCTGAAATTTATCTTCTTTAGAATTCCAATTTAGAATGATCTTATGAGTTTCTCTAATTAATAAAAAAATATATAATTTCATTTTGAAATTACAATTAATGATACTAAAGAATAATTTATTTACTCTTTCTATTGAGTGAGATTAGAGTTCTTTTCTAAAAAAATTTTATCAAGAAGAAAATTCATTCAAACTATTGATCCATCTTTAATACACAGCAAAATGACTATGTGTAGTGGCTAATTCATTGGCAAAAGATAAAATTAATTTGAAAATTGTTGATCCAGCTTTTATAGTAAAATTGACTTCCAGTAGCATGTGTTAAATATACTATTTGATTTCACAATTTCATATTCAATTATTGTTGAAATTATTATAATAAATAATTACGTAATTGAACTCTAATTTTTATTTCCTTTGTGTTTAGCTGCTAAGATGTGACCTGACCTAAGGTTATTTTTATGTCTGACATCTTGATTAGTGATTTTAGTCAACTTAAATAATCATTATGTATACATATATAAATAATTAAAAAAATAATCAATTTAGCATTTATTTCAATTTAAACAACTATTTATTTAAATAGACTTTTATCATCAATATTTTTATAATTTAACCTTTAAATTATATATATTAATGTAAAAGGATAATGTATATACATATGTATGTGAGTAGTTTTACGTACTCTCACATTTCCCCTCGACTTAATAGATTAAAATAAATTGAATGTTTTTATTTTAATTCTTGATCTTCTATTTACAAAAAAAAATTTATCATTTGTAATTAATTTATTTAATGATATTTAAGCTGATATTTGATGATTTTATTTTATGCTAATTTGAGGATTAAATTTAGGTATAGTTTCCTTGTACCAATATTTAGATGATTTTAGTGAGCTATTGAAGTATTTAATGTATGACTATTATTGTTATTGTCATTTTGATTGAATTTTCCTTTCTAATCATGGAGATCATTATTATCTTTTTTTCTTGTTTTATAATTGATGGCATTTAATGGTACTCCTTTTTTCCCCGAAAATTTGTTTGTTAATCGATAATCATTTATGTCAATGTTATTTAATAAGTCAGTTCCTTGTTCAATGCTTTGTGCATGGATGCATAACAAAAACTGTTCGATTTTTAGTGTGTGTCTTACAGTTCTAATTATTTGACTTTGTCTTAAATGATATGAATATAAAGTTTTTAATTTAGCCATTTGTCTTCAGAAAATTTTTGTTAAAGTTTCTCCAGGAATAGGTTTGTATTATTCTTGTAATACCTGATATAGTAACATCTCTTGTTTATCCTTATTCCAGAAACTTTTCATTATTAATTCCTGATGTTGATGGAAGTTATTTGGTGTAAGATTCCCACCATGATAGCATTTCATTTTGTAAATGACTTTTCTCCTTCTGATAAATTTGTGTTATCTGAGAAGTATAAATTTAAACTTCTTAAATGTTCAATTGGAGACTCATTTGTAAAACCTTTCAATATTTTAAGTTTCACAAATTGGTTGATAGTGTTTGTTTGTACATTATTATTTATTTCCTTAAATTTATCTGTAGTTGCTAATGTTATTTGTTCATTCATTTCTGATATAGGTTTATTGAAAATAGTTTCTTCTATACCATAAATCTGATTTAAGATTTTTGCTTCTGAATGTGTACTGAATGGATCTTTCATGTTAATTAGTTTAACATTCACATTCTCTATTTTTTTTAAAAATGTGGTCCAATTTATCTTTTGTCGTATCACTGTCATTTTTTGATTTTTTTATATTTTGGAGATCTTGTATTTTATTTATTGAACTATTTTCTATTTGACTCTGTAAATTATTACAATCTTTGATTAGCTTATCAATATTATGCTTATTTTGATTGACTTCACTTTCAATTAAATCTTGTTTAATATTAATACATTTATTATCATTTTCTAAGGCATAGGTTTTCTTTTCATAATCTTATAATTTACAATCTTGTTCTTTTATAAAACAATTTGTTTCTGAATGTATTTTACTTATTTCTTTATTTATTTCCTATTGGAATTGTTTTTGATTTTCTTTAACTTCAGTTTTAAAATTATCACAAAAATTTATTATTTGAGCAAACTTATCATCAATTTTATTTTTAATTTGTTTTCCAAATTCTATACATTTTATTTGACATTGGCAATCCCTCTCATTGATGTCTTCTTTTATTTCTTTCATCTCTGGCCTTAATTCATTGAACTGAATTGTGATGTCTTCTTTAACTTCTTTCTTTAATGCATTAAATAGGATATATAATTTTGTTTTGTTTTTTTCATATCTTCTTTCAACTCATTGTTTTGATTTTTCATGTCTTCTTTCATTTCATTCTTCATATCCATAATAACTTGGAATAAATTTTCTAAAGCAAAGGTTATTTGTTAAAGCTTGTACTTTATTGAGTGTAACTACTTGAGATAATTCATTATTTAAAGTAACATTTATTTGAACCATCGATTCAGCAGGAGTAAGTGTTGGTGTAGAGTAATCATTCTCAATCGTAGTGATTCCTGATGTTTGGATTATTAAAGATCCTTCTCCAATATTTCTATTATTTCCTACTTCTTGACAAATGTTAAAATCTTGTATTTTCTCAACACATTCCATTATTACCATAATTATAATTTTTTCCACGTCTTGTTATCATAAATTCAGTTTTATTTTGGCTTTAAATTTATTTATTTCTTATTTAATAAGAGATTATTTGTCATAGGATTTTATCTATGTCTTTTCCTTTTAATGTAATATTAACTTTTCCTACTTTCTTATATGGTATCAATTTAATGCCTAATTTTAAATTGTCTTTGTAAGTGACTGACTCTTCTATTTAATCATTGATTATTTTATTTCAAGGTCTCTATTTATTTTATTATTTATTATTTTACAATTTCCCATTACAATCATATCATCCTTTGGTAGTTGAAATTATCTATCATTATATTCCATAAAAATTATAATATATATATTTTTTAAACTATGGATGTAGTTAATGGTAAATTATTGTTTAATGCCCTTAAAGTTGGGTGCCATATGTCTGTTGAATAGTTTACTCTCACAATAATATTCAGCTAAACATACCAACTGTTTACTCATAAGAGACTTTCTTTAATGAATTTTTGTTATAGAAATAGAAGAATTAATAATTTTGAAAATAATTATATTCAGAGGAGTCAATTTGCTTCTGATTATATTGAGTTAAGATATAATAATGAATTTATTAAGAATACTATATTTAGTAAAAAATATCTATAAATCTGTTAATAACAAAGATTTAAGTGTTAATGCGAATAAAGGGTTTATTTCTTCACCATATAAGTCATAGATTAATAAATTGATATATAAGAATAGTTTTTTATTGGGTGATATATAAGTGGATTGGAAGAAAGGCCTGGATTTAAATTCATTACTAAATGGTTCAAAACAGTTAATTGATTGCAAATAATTTAATATATCCAACACACAGTTCTTCTTTTCAAAATAGTTCATATATATCTAATATAGAAATAAAACAAACTAACTCCTTCTTTTTAAAACTTGATTTATTATGACTATAATCATGAAAAAGGAATCCGACGTTTCGACTATTTTTTATAGTCTTTTTCAAGGCACACTAAAATAAAATATATATACACAATAAATATAACATATTCCAAAAAAAAAAAAAAAATTAAATTAATTAAAAATTACAAAATATAAAATATATCCATAACCAAAATTTTCTTTTTTTTATCTTATCTCACTCCCCTTACCTATTACAATCACAACTTAAACACAACTAATTCCTTTTCAAAAATTCTATATATATCAAATAAAAACTTTTTAATTAAAAGATAAAAGAAAATAATAGGTTTTTAATTAAAAAGTTTTTATTTGATATATATAGAATTTTTGAAAAGGAATTAGTTGTGTTTAAGTTGTGATTGTAATAGGTAAGGGGAGTGAGATAAGGTAAAAAAAAAAAATTTTTGGTTATGGATATATTTTATATTTTGTAATTTTTAATTAATTTAATTTTTTTTTTTTTTTTTGGAATATATGATATTTATTGTGTATATATATTTTATTTTAGTGTGCCTTGAAAAAGACTATAAAAAATAGTCGAAACGTCCGGATTCCTTTTTCATGATTATAGTCATAATAAATCAAGTTTTAAAAAGAAGGAGTTAGTTTGTTTTATTTCTATATTTGATTGCAAATCTATCTCTAAGTAATTTATAAGATTCCTTGCAGGTTGTCATAAAATTTATATAATTTCAAAGTAAATTAAGTCTTAACGAAAGAATTAAAGTTCATAAGAGTAAAGTTAAAAATAAATATAATAACTCAGCTTTGTATATTCATGAACTGAATACAGGTCATAACATATTATTTAACAATGCAGAATTTATCTTTTATGAAAAAAATGAATTGAAAAGAAGAGTAAAAGGAACGAATCTGAGTCAATCAATCTCATGAAGACATTCTTTTATATTGAAGGAAGTTCACTTTGAAGTGAATGATAGGAAGGCTAGTTTGTTGGTATATATAGATAGTATGTTTAGCTGAATTTCACTTGAAAAGATCTATTTGTTAATAGATGAAACCATGGTTGTGGAAGAATTTTAGTAAAGTTTAGCTTTTTTAACTAGTATTGTAATGATATATAAATTTTATTTTATTATATATATATATATATTAATTATGTTTTATTTTCCATGTTAAAGGAAAAAATAAGGTTTTAAGTTTTTTTTAATATTCATGTCCTTAGGTAAGCTTAGATATTCAGTTGATCTATTGATTTGTTGATTCAAGTTTTCTTGAGGATTATTTCCTGAGGGTTCACAGAGATAAAAGTAAATAGTTATCTGCAAAAATAGTGCCATTATTTGATAACTGATTTATAGCTAATATATATATATGTCATATTATTATTACTATTTATATATATATATATATATATATATATATATATCTATATATATAGATATATATATGTCATATTATTATTACTATTTGCGGGATATTCCTTGTAGTGAAAAAGCTAAATGCTGACGTTTCAGTACAATATCAAGTAGCTTCCTCAGAACATCCTCTTTCTCAAATAATAAGAATGCACGTGAGATTTAAAACTGATTTTATCATTTTCTTTCTCCTCATATTTAAATTCTATTGGTTGAGAAGTTTTAAAGTTTATTTTCTCTTCCAATAGCTTCTTCGAAATGTTGTTAATCTTTAATTCACACCTTTCATTTATGCTCTTGGGCATTTTAAAAATCTCTATAGCTTCTCTTAGATCTCTGGTCATATTGTTCAATTTTTGCTAAAATATTTGTTTTTTTCAAAATTGATATCATGAGGAGAAAGAAAACGATAAAAACGGTTTTAAATCTCACATGCATTCTTATGATTTGAGAAAGAGGACGCTCTAAGGAAGGTACTTGATATTGTACTGAAACGTCAGCATTTAGCTTTTTCACTATATGGAATATCCCGCAAATAGTAATAATAATATGACATCTTTTATCCGTGAAAATATTAGAATATATATATATATATCATCATCATTATCAACCATTATCAATCCACTGCAGGATGAAGTCTCTCCAAGTTTAATCCATCTTCTACGCTCTTCAGCGTCTCCTCTCCACATCACCCCTGCACACTTTCTTATGTCATCAATCCATCTCACATGTGGTCTCTTTCTGGGTCTTTTCCAATCTCTTGGAATCCAGTTTAAAATTTCAATTGTCCATCTATTATCATCTCTTCTAGCAATATGTCCAGCCCAACTCCACTTCAATCTTTTAATTTTTTCAACGAGGTCAATAACACCCGTTTGTTCTCTTACCCATACATTGCGTTTACGATCTCTTCTTGTTACTCCCAACATACATCTCTCCATACTTCTTTGAGTGATCTGAAGTCTCTGTATTGCTCTTCTATTAAGTGTCCAAGTCTCAGATCCATAAGTAAGAACTGGTAAAACACATTTGTTAAAAACCTTCCTTTTCAAACACATAGGCATATTTCCTTTTAGTATCAAGTTATTTCTTCCAAAAGCACTCCAACCAAGTTTAATTCTGAGATTAATTTCTTCCATTATGTTTCCATCTGTATTAATAATCTGACCAAGGTATTTGTAACTGTTAACTTTTTCTAATTCATCATAATCAATCTTTATTTTCATATTTTGAGCAAATTGATTAAACATTACTTTAGTCTTTTTAACATTTATCTTTAGTCCTACTTTCCTACTTTCATCTGATAATTCCTGCAACATATCCTGCAGCTCTGAAGCATTATTTGCAAAAACAACTACATCATCTGCAAAATCTAAATGACTTAAATAATCTCCATTTACTTTCACTCCTTTAGTTTTCCATTTTAATCCACAAAATACTTCTTGCAGCACTGCTGTAAAAAGTTTTGGAGATATGGAGTCACCTTGTCTTACACCTTTCTCAATGTTGACTTTCCCAGTATCATTATGTAATCTAATTGTTGCTGTTGCATTTTTATAAATATTCGTCAAAATATGACAATATCCTGGATCTATACCTTGATGACCCAATGCTTTAATCACTGAAGAAATGTTTATAGAATCAAATGCCTTTTCATAATCTACAAATCCAAAACATAATGACAACTCATATTCATTTGACCTTTCTATAACTTCTCTCAACACCTGGATATGATCTACTGTACTAAAACCACTTATAAATCCAGCTTGTTCTCTTGGTTGGTGGAAATCCAATGTTCTCTGTAGACGAGTTGTAATTATCTTGGTAAAATTTTTATATAAAACTGATAAAAGGCTGATAGGTCTGTAATTTCTAATATCTTCTTTATCACCTTTTTAAAATATTAATATTATTACTGCATTCTTCCAATCATCCGGTACATCTTTATCATTTAGACATTTGGTATATAACTTTGCTAAAATTTTTTCTATTTCTTCACAAGCTTCTTTTAATATATCAATTATAATTCCATCATTACCTGAAGCCTTTCCCTTCTTCATACATTTAATTGCATATCTCACTTCTTCATTTAAAATTCTGGGCAATTCAGAAGATGTAATAGATATAGGAGGTACTTGTTCTTTATTACTATATAATTCTTGATAAAAATCTTCTACCAATTTCATGATGTCATCTCTCTTTTTAATAACAATTCCATCTTTTTTTCTTATTGCAGATATAAATTTTCTACCAATACCAAAATGTTGTTTTACATTCTTAAGGCTTTTATTTTCTTCTACAGCTTTGTTTGCTAGTTCACAATTATACTTTCTTATATCATTTTCAACTCTTTTCCGCACCATTTTACAAAATTCGAGATATTCAATTCTTTTTAATGCATCATTTTTGTATATCTTCATATTCCTTCTTTTCTTCATAAATTCTCTAGTCTCAGTAGAAATTTTATTGGTCAATTGCTGATTTTTTCTACCAGCTATCTTTGTTGCAGTTTTCAAAAGTGTATCAGTTATTTTCCTATTAATGTCATTCAAATCTGAATCAAGTTCAAAATCTACTAATACTTGAAACCGATTTGTAAGTTCTAATTTAAATTCATTAGAATGTTTCTGAAGATTAGGAATATCAACTGTAAATATTGTTTTTCTTAATAATTTTTGTCTCTATAGTTTCACATTAACATGTATCTTACACCTTACTAATAGAAGATCACTTCCTGTGTTAAATTTATTAAGAACATTACAATCTAGAAATATGTATTTTCTATTAGTCAAAATATAATCCAATTCTGCTGTACCTTCATTTAGATGCTTCCATGTCCATTTCCTTTTAACATTTTTCTCAAAAAAAGAATTCATAGTATAAATTTTTTCTTTTTCTGCAAACTCCACAAGTCTATGTCCTCTCTCATTTCTATTACCATAACGAAAATTACCTCCAGCACTTTCATCTTTCATTTGTTTACCAATTCTAGCATTAAAGTCTCCCATAACGATTTTAAAATGTTATTTACTCTGATCAAAAGCCTTTTGTACATCCATATAAAAATCTTCTACTACTTCATCACTATGAGAACTTGTTGGGGCATAAACCTGAATTATCTGCATTTGATATCTGCTATTAAGTTGTATAACTAATCTTGCCACTCTGTCCGATATATTGTTCTTCCACTTTTTATTTATAATGAATCTTACTCCACTTGTATTTCCAATATGTGTGCCTTTATAATAGAGTATATGTCCACTTTTTAAATCAATTGTTTCTTCTCCTTTTCTTCTAACTTCACAAAGTCCAATAAGGTCCCATTTAATATAAGACAGTTCTTCTTCTAATTCTTGCAATCTTCCTTCACTTGAAAGTGATCTGCAGTTGTAAGTACCTAAATAAAAAGTCGTCATCAAATGGCAGCCTGGGTCCACAATCAGGAAATTCTTAGCACCCTCCACCTTTGGCCACCAACCGCTGCCTTGGTTGGTGACTTTACAGCCTCCTGGGAATAGGGCCATGCTTTATTTTTGTCTGTCATAATTGTATATATGTATTGGAAAAATATTTATTATTTACCCAAACATTCATTCTGCCTTATCAGGCACTGAGAAGAAAGACCATGGTGTTTCTTGATCTTAAACTCAGAGGTAAAAAGCCAATAAACTCACCATGCTGGCTAATGCGTGTTGTTGAGCAGCCCATCCATGTTCGTATACTATATGAATAATCACATAGTAAAAACAGCTGCAACGACAAGAACGTATGGAGTGGACATTAGGAATTTGCCCTGCTCGGTTCCTTTAAGGCCTCCAAGAGGAATCAAAGGGTCTCCTTTCAGTTAATAGCAAACTCCTTTCTGCAGCCACATATATATATATATATATATATATATATATATATATTATAATAGTAACTTCCAGTTATTATTATTAACCTAACATACTTTTATCTCTAATGAAATTATTTATAAATATGAAATCTATTTGACTATTTTATTATGTATGCATATATACTATTTATATATACATGTGAACTTTAAATAATACATACCTTAAGCTTTTGAGTAAATGCCAGATTTGAAGTTGTGAAATAAATAATTATTAATATATTATTATTATTATTATTATTATTATTATTATTATTATTATTATTATTATTATTATTATTATTATTATTATTATTATTATTATTATTATTATTCTTATTATTCTTATTATTCTTATTATTATTATTATTATTATTATTATTATTATTATTATTATTATTATTATTATTATTATTATTATTATTAAACCTTAATGTATATTGAACAATTAATATTTAAATTAAGCATGAAATTGTAACAACATACGAGGAGATTCATTCTTTCTTTTGTTATTGAAGAGAAGAAAAGAAAATCATTTCTTTTTAAATAACTTTTTCTTTTATAAAAAATTACTATTCAACGTTTGGAATTAAATATTAACTCTTCCAAATTAAGATAAATCTATGGATTAAAAGACTATAAGGAAAATATTTCAATTTTCTATTAAATCTTAAAAGGAATCACAATATAAAAGAAAAAAACATTTGTTTGAGTTTTAGAAACTACGTTATTTTAACATTTCATTATTCTTCAGATATATATAAATTTAAAGTAATTATATATATATATATATAAAGGATTGTACAATGTGCATCAAGTAGAATAATTATTCTATCATAAATGTTTCGAAACCAACTGCCATGCTAAATTGAAATATTTCTTATAAAGAACGTCTAATGATAATAGAAAAATGGAGAATAAGAACATTAACATTCGAAGAATATTTACTTTATATTATATCAATCAAATCATTGGATATTACTAACAGTTTATCAATTAAGGATAAATAAATCATGATTATACCAATGGATTAATATACTTCGTAAAAGATCTTCATTAGGATTATGAACTACAGACTTAAATATCAACTCTTAACTCTGGAAAATAAGTTTTTCTTTATTTATTTATGTATATTATAATAATACTTATATTATTTTAATATGTTTATTATTATTATTATTATTATTATTATTATTATTATTATTATTATTATTATTATTATTATTATTATTATTATTATTATTATTATTATTTCAAATTTGGCATCATCATATTTTAATAGGAATTTTTAGTTCGATAAAAGAAAATTACTTTTAAAATGAATATAATAATAATACTATGAAATAAACTTTAATGGCTTTAACTAGAGTTGAAAAATATTATTATTGGCATCGCTTTGTTTGTAAATGTAAGTAATAATAAAAATATAAGTACATTCACTAATGAATTACTATTAGGCACAAAATATTAGTAAATTATCATCTAAAGACTAGAGCACAGAAATATTAGAGAAGAAATTTACTGACAGGCTTTAGTGTAACATTTTAACGAAGGAAAGCAAGAAATTTACATGTAATTACTTAGATTAATTCATAACAGATTAAATAATAAAATTATTAAGCTTAGAGGAAAGTTAAAAAGTTCATGTAACAAGAGTTACCATTCTTCTTCGTCCGGCTTTTCTCCTTGCGGTAATGTTTATGCAGAACATAGGCGCGCATTTTGGATTCCTTAGAACGGCATGATTAATTTAAAAGTTGGAATTGAGAAAACTGGAAGCACAGGAAACATTATGGATCAGCGGCTCGAAAGATTTAAATCGGCAGAACAGGGATCAGCTTCTTGGACTTAGCCCAACATTATTGCAATTCACCGGGCAACTTCTTAATCACAGTTGGGATGATTTCTCTGGCACAGCTACTTTGCTGTAGCTCGAGATGGTCTACCCACAGCAAAAGTCAAAAAATAGAGTCCCCTAGTATATTATAATATAAGATGGCTACGGTTGATCACTCTGCATAGTTTTTGTTCATGACTCCACCTCCTTTGATTTTCTGGCCTCCAGCTATATCTAATTTTGACTATACAATTGCATTCGCCTTTCTTGATAAGAGTCCTACATTTCTCATTTCCATTGTTTGATTTACATTTTTTTCTAAATTCAATAAATGATTCTAAATTGACAAGCTAAATAATTACATAGGAATTCGTGAATACAAAATTGAAATTCATTATCTTAACTTTCAAAGTACAAACTAATTATTCTATACATTTTGTACACGTAAGATTTGACTAAAAATACCGATCAAAGGAATGTGACTTTTGATCAGCATTTTTAAATGACTTTGTATAATTTTGAAAGATTTAAAATTAAAAAAATATACAGGCAATGAAACTTTTAAATTGAGCGAATATAAACCTACAAACCACACACGAATATTATTTATCATGATTTGTAATATTTATACTTGTAATATTTACATTAAATTCTTTTAAACAAAGCATAAAATAACTAACTTAAAATTTATGTGGCCTGGAATAGAACAAGCCTCATTGCGGGTAAATAGTGATTTAGAATTACCGTATTTCAAAATGAAAACTATGAAACTAAGATCGATCCTTCGATCTGTCTGTTTCATTTCTTCCTACTTAAAAAAAAATAACAAAAAAAAATGTTTATACATATTTTACTGACTTACATTTCATTACAAAGTTGACTGACTTTGGAGAACAGTCTGGGTGAGAGTTTGAACCTAAACATGGGTGTGAAATGATACATTTTATCAATCATTTGTATATTAATATCCATTGTTCTTTACTCATCATCTGAAACATTGATAACATAGCGGTCGTTTACCAGGTTATCCCAAAATTACTGTTTGTTTTCTATGGTCTCCCTGGGTCAGCAGGTATATAAGGCTTTAATTATCTCACGTTGTAATGACTCTGCTCCCATTCCCTTTTTGTTGGAGACAAATCCCCATAATCAATCTGGTTTAAAAGCTCAATAGTTTTTTCAAACAACATGGGGCAGATTCCCAGCATCATTCTTTGTATCCACGGTGGTAAATTATGCACAATAATCCGGATAATGTGCTGATCAGTGTACTTAATATCAGTAAGAGATTTAAGTACTGTCACTTGGTGAATGAAGAATGCTGCATAACCCTGTCTGTTGTTCTCATTATATTTTTGACTTGAGAGCTTGTGTAAAAGTCCCTCCTGCTTCTCTTCACTCCAATACCTTTTTAAAAGGGCATTTTCATAACCTTGGATTGTAATCAGTGGATTTTTCAGTAATTTCCACCAAGCCTTCGCGGATTCTTTTAGATAATGGCTGGCCACTGTTATTTTCTCCTTCTCGATCATTTGGTGTAAGCATAAAAACTCCTTGACACTATCCAAATGTACATCTGGATTTTCTCTGGGGTCACCTTTAAATATTTGAATTTGAATGGATGATCCAAAGTATGGTATATTACTCGTCCTTATTTGTGGATTTATTGTCTGCTCTACTTTTATTTCTTTTCCTTTGATAGCAGTTTCCCTTGCTCCTCTTGGTTTTTTAATTTGACCCTGCCTCTCAGTTTGCATCTCCGACTCATCATAACTAACTTCTACCTTGTGGCTTGTTTTCTCTTCACTGACTTCCTCGCTCGGAATTTCCAACTCCTTTGGTATGGTTTGGGCATCTTCTTCCTTCTTTGTATTGCTATTGGATTCCTCTTCCCGATCTGGTTTACCGTCGATCCCCATACGCCCTTTCTTCAATTCTCAACATCTGCTCCATCATAGCCATCATAAGTTTTCTATCCTCTCTCATCTCCTCAAGAATCACGTAAAACTTTCCATCATCATCGTGAACCCTCTGCTTGGCCTTCTTCTCTAACCGTCTACAACTTTTTCTTTTATCAGAATATTTTTTTAAAACAATCTCATGATCACTGGATGTGTCTGATGTTTCTGCGCTATTTCCAGATGATTTACTGTTCCCTTCTATTTCTGCCATTTTATATTCTTTTATTAATTATATGTGTAATTCTAGCACGTGAATTAGTTATTTGCGAAATATTTTTTTATTTATATGTATTCATAAAAGATACTGATCCCTGATCCTATATGCCAAATCCTCCCCTGCTGCTGATACTGTTCCCACCTTTCTCATCCAGTTTGTGTGTCTTCCTTCCTTTCTCTTTTTTTTTCTTTCGCCTACGTTCCGATTGATTTCTGTTATCTAAAACCCCTTTTTTTTCACTTTTTTTTATATGTATATATGATATGATAACGTGTATCTAAATTATTAATAAAGGGAAGAGAAAAACTTTATTCACCCAGTTCGAACTGTTCTCCTCAGTCCTATAAAACAAAACATATTAACAATTAGTATATAACACAATAATATTCTTATAATACTGTCAGTAACTTTCTCTCTCTCTATATATATATATATATATCACCATTTCTCTCTTTTATAGACCAAACAAAAACTACTGCTGTATGGACAAACATATTTGCTGACAAATTTATTTGAAAGGCGTCAGCCAGCAACATGTGACCAATGGATAATTTAATCCACTGATCCCCAAATATATACTTATTACGTGACTTAATAAAACCATTTGATTCAAAAACATAATGTTTTATGTAGAATGTTTAATATTAACGCTACTTCTGCGGGGTTATCAATTACAATTTCAAGTTTCTATAACGTAAGTGTATATACCCTTAACACTTTGCCGACTGTATCTGGCTGATTGGTGTTATATAAAAAAACTTAACCTAAACGGTTACTCTACTTAATACCAGATAGCACATATTCTGGCCAATAACTTTATTCAACTGACATTTATGTTATGCACTGACTTTGATAAGATTTCTATATTAAACAATATATATACACACATACACATGTTTATTTTTAAGACATGAAAAGTAATCCTACTTTCTTTGCTTTTTTTTTTTTCAAAAAAAAATTTCAAACAACGAAAAAAAATGAACTTGCAAAAGGATTTATGAAATAACATTCGTTTATTTTGAATTAAATAAATGCACAAAATCGCAAAACAGGTTTTCACTTGCTTTGAAACCATTCCTCAATATTTTTGTCGTTAAAACAAAACTTCAAAGTCGCTTTCACACTTTTTTCCTCAAAAAAAAAATCTCACTATATTATCTTAACAATATTAGAAGGCAATCTATTCAACTGAAACTATTTGAAAGCAAGGGTGAAAAAAAAATTTAGTATATTTGACTTACTCAAAACATCGTTTTAAACTTCGCATTTTAATAACGCAAAATATATATATCTCAACGGTATGAAAAAAAAATCGAGTATTTCTATAATTTAATATTTACTCTTGTTCACTCTGCAGGGTGTGGGAGATTTCTTCATCAGAGCACCACGGAGGGCGTCCAAAATTTTAAACTACTGTACAGGTAAAATCACCATGCTTAATCACGCACAGTAATCCAAATTCAAACCCGGTCCACGTCTAGGAATAAATTCCAAAATGCAAACCAAATTCAAACCCAAACCCCTGGCATGACCAACCGATGAACAACGCAACAACGGTACGTGGTTTTCCCTTTACTAGCTCATCGGAAAACACAGACTAAATTACCCTACAATCAGTTATTCATATATATTGTAACATAATAAATGAATCAAAAAAAAAAGATATTACCATACCTGAGTAGTCCATAGAATGATCATAAGTAAAGGTTCAAAATATCAAGATTTATGGGGAAATTGTTAATAACCAGTATTATATGAAATCACGTGAAGTGAGTACACTAGTAATTCAATAAAATATAACTCAGGTATACAGGCAGTAGGTTTTATCCACTTTCATTTCTTGGTTTGATGTTAAGTGCATGTTTAAACAAATACTAAGTGAATATGGTTTAGCAGGGCGCCACTAGATTATCTGAATCTAGACACGGTTATATCTAATAACCTTTTACATGTACCGGGTTTGAATCCCTTTTTGGTACTTTATTTCTAATAAAAAATGAGAGATTTTGCTTTTTGAGCCATATCACTATACGCACTAATATTTAGGTAAAAGTAAAACATCTTTAAACCAAAGTGGAGTATACTAGACATAAATTATTTCTCAGATCTTAACATAACAAATGTGTTTCAATAGTTTTGTAAGTTTACTAGCTCAGATTATATATAACTAATTTAGGATGGCAATTCACTCATCCTTGCATGAAATAGATGATGGGATGTGGTTATACTAATACTAAGAGATCACTAAATATTATAAAATCAATATTTATTTATGGCCTTTAAACAGTTAAACAGCTCATTAATTAAAACGTTGATGACGATGATGATGATGATGATGATAATAATAACGATAATGACAAGGGTTTCAATTACAGCTCTAGGACTAAGCCTAAACATAAAACTAATTTTTATAAAGAGATTCCTAATTATTGCTTAATTTTAGCATATTTACTTATATCTTAAATAACTAATATTCAACCATTGAGGATGATGAATAATCACACTTAACAAAGACTACACTTAATGAAATATATACGCCTCGTTTAATAAAACAAACTAATATTTATTACTACATTTCTAACATATACATAAAAATTTCTAGATAATATGAAAATTGACATGAATAATAATAATAATTGATTATATAACAATCCTCAGATTAATTTTAAGTTCTTCCCCCTTTCCCTTCAAATGTATTTGTATTAAGTTGGACGTCACATTGACCATGATTTTCACTCCATGAGAAAAGTATTTAAAAAAAAATATTATCTGCTCATTGGCACACATACTTTAAAATCCAACATGTAAATAGAATGTAAAAAAAAAATGTTAGTAAAATTGAAAGAGCTAGTTTTAGAAAAGAGTTTTAAATCATTATCTCCCCCCTCTCTTCTACCTCTGAAATGCTATACTTAATGAAACAAACTAATCTAATATTCTAACACTATTTGTTACTCCACATTCACTCACAATTATACACATATAAAATATCATTATGTATGTGCGTGTTTTATCCCATGATAACAAAATATTAAAAACCAAAATAATAATATATTACTTAAAACTAAAATCATAATACCATAAAAAAAAAATTGTTTTATACATTAATATTTTTCATAACTGTAAAATTAATAAACAAATAATTTTCATACATTCAAGATCATTTATGAAGCTCAAAGTTATTATTAGTAAGACATTCTTGTTTTTAATCGATCTGAATAGTCTTTAAAAGTTCTTTAAATAAAATATATCACTTTATTGCTAAAATGTTTCTTAAGACTGATATCATAAAGAAAATAGATATAAAAAGTCATATTACCGATCTTTTGTTTGTGGCGAATTTCCAAGGGTTCAAACTTGTCTTGTATAATGTTTATATTTCTGTAGCTACCATTTCCGTTTTACTGGGAACAATCTCTTTCTTGAGGTGTATAACTATTTGATGATGATGACTCTATTGAGGTTATTTGCTTTAGTGGACAATTTGGAAATCATTATATTAATTTTTCTTCTCTTCCTGTCAAGCATGTGGATGAAATACAGCAGTTGTTTTCCCATTTGTAAATTTTCTTGAGTTTAAAATCAGTTGTTGTAACAATTAATTGGACTTGATGATTAATATTTATCAGTAGATTAATTCATCTTCTTTGAATGCAGGTGAATGCTTTCTTCCTTCTATTAAAAACATCTTATTTATCTGGTCAGTTGAAAGGTGTAGAATATTATTTAGACACATCTTTCCTTTCCTATGTGATGTGCAGCTTCCCCAGATGGTCCGGCAAATGGAATATACATATAATTTTTCTAGCAAGCCATTTTTTTTATTTTCAACGTTCAATATTATAGTTTAATAATCTGAATCAATCACAATAATAATAATAAATCAAGACAGCTTTTTATATCCAATTTTTAGCTACCTTAACCAATCAGAGATAACATCACTTGCTATTTTTGGACAAATTTGTTTTAATTAGATCTCTAATTTATTTTCAACTATATTATTTTTCAACTGAAAAGTTTAATCCTTTTTCCAGACACTTTTGTTTAAAAAAAAAAATAGACTCAATTCTTATTTCCTTTCTTTTGTTTTTTCTTTCTTTTTAACATCCAGGTAACACTTCAAATCTTTGAGCTTCCTTCTTTAGATCTTGATAAGACAAATTCAATTTTTAAAGTTCTGACTCATTATAAGCTTTCAAAGTGACAATCATTTACAAAAAAAAAACTACTACAAAGATCGATATCTGATTAAACAGATTTCCTCTTTTAACAAAAAAAAAATTGTACAAAAAAAAATAATTTGACAGATTTAATACTTCCTTTTCTTTCAATATTTAAGAAATGTAAATTTTTGTATGTAATGTACACACATCCTTCATTCTTCCAAATCATTCATGAACTAACCTTAAATAACATAATTGCTAGCTTAGTAATTATAACCCAATTATTTAATTAAATCTGTAACTTTTAAATCCCACTTATAATTAAAGAAAAGAAAAATAGAAGTATAGAATAAAATGTTCAAGCATAGCTTAGTTTTAAAGAAAGTTAAAATGTTGAATATTTGAAATATAAAACAAATAAATAATTTACACATACATTGCCTATATGTATGCATTGTAACTTTGCTTTTTAAAGAAATTAAATATTAAATAGTTTAAATGTGTGTATTACCTTTCTATCAACACACAAACAAGTAAAGCATATAATTGTTGACCCATTCTTTCTCTGTTTAAAGCTTTTAGAACTGGACCTTGTAGGGTTTAAACTTGGATGCCCTACAGCTTCATTTATGATTATATAAAAATGTGATGATGATTTTGTTTGACCTTTTCTACATGCACATTACTATAAATTTGGCTAATGACTAAATTGTAATGGCACAATATCTTATATTCAAAATATTGGTACGGTTAATAATTCAATATATATTTAAGTTGTCGATACAGACAGCAGGTGCTTAACTAGATTTTGAGAGTAATAAGACAAGAGAGACAAAAATAGATTAGATAAATTTTTAATAATTATTGAAATCATTGAATACTATGTACAGATACGGTAAAATTTTCATACGTATATTTCTAATAATTTGCTACTAGTCCTTAATAATCATTTTAGACTGATAGACAAAATGCATGCCAATATTTATATATTTTAAATGGTCGTACGAGTTGATATGAGAATCAGAGTAATTTGAGCATTTAAAATATTTAATTCCTATTTTATATTAAGTTGTTTGATTTTAATAGATTCAAACCATTACGTATACGGATAATTGGAGGAGGCTTTATATAAGAATATAATATAATAATGATGTACTGATGGTTGCAGAGCTTAAGATATACTACAATAATAACTTGCGGTGCATTGACGGAAGACCGGGCGGCTTGTACTTTGACAAGTCTTAATGCCCCCAAGTAGATCTGGGACACTACAACCAGCCGGGATCATTTTCGAACCCCAGTGATCCAAGAGATTATCTGGAGAAGAATTTCTTTCTTTCCAATTGGTAGTAAAAACGAGATGCCAATTTAGGCGAAGGAAAAGGCACTGCCACAGTAACATCGAGGAAGAGTGATCGGAAGTGGAATTAAAGCGAAACTATATAAAACCTTGGTTATCTCTCCGTAACATTTTCTACACAACAACCTGATATGACTATTCAAAATAAAACATGGCGAAATCAAAAGATCACAAAAGTAACGATTAATTAATTTCATTCTGAAACCCATAACTCCCCAGGTTGTTCGGAAGGTAATAATAGTAACAAAAATATTCACTTTACATTATTACTCCGTTCATATATAAAAAATAACATAATAAAAGTTTAGACTTTATTTTATATTTGTTATTTGGAGCAGAGATTAAAATATCATTTTGACAAAATAAAAGGAACAATACAGATATTGGAATATTTCTCGACTCAACATAAACGAACCAATTTTTAGTTCGATAAAAGAAAATTACTTTTAAAATGAATATAATAATAATACTATGAAATAAACTTTAATGGCTTTAACTAGAGTTGAAAAATATTATTATTGGCATCGCTTTGTTTGTAAATGTAAGTAATAATAAAAATATAAGTACATTCACTAATGAATTACTATTAGGCACAAAATATTAGTAAATTATCATCTAAAGACTAGAGCACAGAAATATTAGAGAAGAAATTTACTGACAGGCTTTAGTGTAACATTTTAACGAAGGAAAGCAAGAAATTTACATGTAATTACTTAGATTAATTCATAACAGATTAAATAATAAAATTATTAAGCTTAGAGGAAAGTTAAAAGTTCATGTAACAAGAGTTACCATTCTTCTTCGTCCGGCTTTTCTCCTTGCGGTAATGTTTATGCAGAACGTAGGCGCGCATTTTGGATTCCTTAGAACGGCATGATTAATTTAAAGGTTGGAATTGAGAAAACTGGAAGCACAGGAAACATTATGGATCAGCGGCTCGAAAGATTTAAATCGGCAGAACAGGGATCAGCTTCTTGGACTTAGCCCAACATTATTGCAATTCACCGGGCAACTTCTTAATCACAGTTGAGATCATTTCTCTGGCACAGCTACTTTGCTGTAGCTCGAGACGGTCTACCCACAGCAAAAGTCAAAAAATAGAGTCCCCTAGTATATTATAATATAAGATGGCTACGGTTGATCACTCTGCATAGTTTTTGTTCATGACTCCGCCTCCTTTGATTTTCTGGCCTCCAGCGATATCTAATTTTGACTATACAATTGCATTCGCCTTTCTTGATAAGAGTCCTACATTTCTCATTTCCATTGTTTGATTTACATTTTTTTCTAAATTCAATACATGATTCTAAATTGACAAACTAAATAATTACATAGGAATTCGTGAATACAAAATTGAAATTCATTATCTTAACTTTCAAAGTACAAACTAATTATTCTATACATTTTGTACACGTAAGATTTGACTAAAAATACCGATCAAAGGAATGTGACTTTTGATCAGCATTTTTAAATGACTTTGTATAATTTTGAAAGATTTAAAATTAAAAAAATATACACGCAATGAAACTTTTAAATTGAGCGAATATAAACCTACAAACCACACACGAATATTATTTATCATGATTTGTAATATTTATACTTGTAATATTTACATTAAATTCTTTTAAACAAAGCATAAAATAACTAACTTAAAATTTATGTGGCCTGGAATAGAACAAGCCTCATTGCGGGTAAATAGTGATTTAGAATTACCGTACTTCAAAATGAAAACTATGAAACTAAGATCGATCCTTCAATCTGTCTGTTTCAATATTATAATAGTAACTTCCAGTTATTATTATTAACCTAACATACTTTTATCTCTAATGAAATTATTTATAAATATGAAATCTATTTGACTATTTTATTATGTATGCATATATACTATTTATATATACCTGTGAACTTTAAATAATACATACCTTAAGCTTTTGAGTAAATGCCAGATTTGAAGTTGTGAAATAAATAATTATATATATTATTATTATTATTATTATTATTATTATTATTATTATTATTATTATTATTATTATTATTATTATTATTATTATTATTATTATTATTATTATTATTATTATTATTATTATTATTATTATTATTATTATTATTATTATTATTATTATTATTATTATTATTATTATTATTATTATTATTATTATTATTATTATTATTATTATTATTATTATTATTATTATTATTATTATTATTATTATTATTATTATTATTATTATTATTATTATTATTATTATTATTATTATTATTATTATTATTATTATTAAACATTAATGTATATTGAACAATTAATATTTAAATTAAGCATGAAATTGTAACAACATACGAGGAGATTCATTCTTTCTTTTGTTATTGAAGAGAAGAAAAGAAAATCATTTCTTTTTAAATAACTTTTTCTTTTATAAAAAATTACTATTCAATGTTTGGAATTAAATATTAACTCTTCCAAATTAAGATAAATCTATGGATTAAAAGACTATAAGGAAAATATTTCAATTTTCTATTAAATCTTAAAAGGAATCACAATATAAAAGAAAAGAACATTTGTTTGAGTTTTAGAAACTACGTTATTTTAACATTTCGTTATTCTTCAGATATATATAAATTTAAAGTAATTATATATATAAAGGATTGTACAATGTGCATCAAGTAGAATAATTATTGTATCATAAATGTTTCGAAACCAACTGCCATGCTAAATTGAAATATTTCTTATAAAGAATGTCTAATGATAATAGAAAAATGGAGAATAAGAACATTAACATTCGAAGAATATTTACTTTATATTATATCAATCAAATCATTGGATATTACTAACAGTTTATCAATTAAGGATAAATAAATCATGATTATACCAATGGATTAATATACTTCGTAAAAGATCTTCATTAGGATTATGAACTACAGACTTAAATATCAACTCTTAACTCTGGAAAATAAGTTTTTCTTTATTTATTTATGTATATTATAATAATAGTTATATTATTTTAATATGTTTATTATTATTATTATTATTATTATTATTATTATTATTATTATTATTATTATTATTATTATTTCAAATTTGGCATCATTATATTTTAATAGGAATATCATAGCGTGTTAGATGTGAATATTAAAATCGTTATAATTTAACAGATATTTAAATAGACTTATTACATTTATTATATAATATAATAAACATTTAATGTATTTTATTTATTATAAATACATATAATATATAAGTTATACAATTGTAAATAGTACTTATATATTAATATTTATAAAACATTGAAAACTAGGCTGAAACTGGACATCCGATAAAAATCTAGCTATTTATGTATGCGAAGTGTTTTTGTTTTAATATCCTCTGGCAATAGGTGTTGTCGAAATTTCTTTAGTAACTAATCCTATAACAACGTGTTTTTTGAAGATTGTTTAATTAGTAGTAGCCATTACAAAATGTGTTGTTTTTATATCTTTAATTAGTAGCCCACCGCTGTGTTTTTAAAAACATTTCATTTCAATATTTATTTTCATGTGTTTTTCAATATGATTTTAACACGCATTTATTATATATCTTATTAACAAGCTTACATTTATTTTTATTTACCATCGCACATATATACGCATTTATTCTAATAAACTGGAATGAAAAGAGATTTATATTTTAACTTTTAATTTATAATAATAACACTCTTTAACTGTTATGATCTCTTAGTTTTATCTTTTCTAACCAAAACTTCCCCTCCTTCCTTTTAATCAATCATTTTCTAACTTTTATTTCAAACTCTTTTACGAAAATAAACTGTAATAAACTCTTCAACATTTAAAGATGTTTTTCTTTTACGAAAGATTATTTTAATAATTTTTTTTAAATAAATGAGTATGTGCCAATTTCAATATTGGTACAATATATATATATATTATAATGGAATTGATTGTATATATATTGGTACAATATATATATATATTATAATGGAATTGATTATATTTAAAGTCTAAATTGGGCTTGTTAAATATAATGGGATGATTAAATTCACCAGAAAGATGATATGCATTTCACTACAATCGGATTTTGGGTCTTCAGGTAAAATGCTAGAAATGAATCGATGAAATACTAAGTCCATGATTATATCTATTTTTATTATGCTAGCTCAATAATTTTTAAATAAATTTTGATATAATTTAGACTAGTTCATCCATCTCTCATCCCTCTTCCAGTCACCATTATGCCATGATATTCAAACTCATGGAGAATTTGCAATTAGCTCTTTTCAGGGTTAATTTCAAAACAAGTCATTATATAATATGCCTCTATATAAGCATTTACTAATAATTGATATTCATATGATGTTTATAATACTAACATATATATATTGAAACAGACAGATCGAAGAATCGATCTTAGTTTCATGATTATCATTTAAGAACGGTAATTCTAAACCACTATTTACCCACAATGAGACTTTTTCTATTCCAAGCCACATGGATTTTAAGTTATTTATTTTGTGTTTGTTTAAAAAGAATTTAATGTAAAGAGTATGAGTATAAATGTCACAAATCATGATAAATGATATTCGTGTGTGTGTGGTTTGTGGATTTGTATTAGCTCAATTTAAAAGGTTCAATTGCGGGTATATTTTCTTTAAATGTTAATTTTGCAAATTATACAAAGTCATTTAAAAATAATAGTGCAGTTTAAATTATGTATCCAGAAACAGAAATGCATTGCCGAGCAGCTTATGGGAATATACACTCTTATTTCAGCTCTTAGTCCAACAAGATCAGCAAGACCTGCCCATGAAATAATGTCTACTTAACAACTCGGAAATCCTCCATCAATATTCAACTGTCTCCAAAAATAATAATCATGAAGAATCATAAAACTCTTCAAAAAAACATCCCAGCTGGCTGGAAATATTCTCACCTAAAGCAGAAATTAAAGAAAATGAAGTTCCATGTCCACGTTCCAAAAATCCTAGGTAAAACATTTTTGTATTCTCATTTATATATAGTAGCCATCGCTGTAATTCATAAATCCTACAGAGACAAGTAATTTGAACTTTATAAGCATGCATCAAATGAACTATTGATGTGCGTGTTTGTGAATGTTAGATAATTTAAATGACAAAGATTATTGATGCCTTTTCATAAAATATATTATAGTATGTTAACTTAAAATGTGTGTGTTATTTAGATTTATAAAAATGTTTAAAATTAGTAAATGTTAGTTAATAAATTGTCTTTAAACTTAAACTTTATTTGTCGGTCAATTCTTTTTATCAAATTCTTTTTATCAATTTCTTCTTACCAAATCCTTTTTCTATATGTTATTATTGATTAAAATTAGACTGGGCTAGTTTTTGGGATCGTTTTGAGCACTGGATTATGAACCTACTGACCAAATATATTGTTTATTCTTCTGAATAGATAGCTGGCACCCAGAGATTACTCTGAAACAAATAAAGTGTTTGGATAGTAGGGGTTTGAATATAGCATCCAAGGTGGGCCATTGTTGATAGTTAAAGCTGTCAATAATATCTTCCATTTTGCTCGAACATGCCGGTTCGTTCACGTAACATTTATAAGAATATAAATGTATTATGAAGGAGTTTGAAACCAGAAAAACATATATACATGTAAGTATACTTCATTTGGTGGAACCATCTGGCACAAATGACATGCCAACATGGGCTGAACCTGTCAAAAATGACAGTTAATTAAATACTTTGCTTCTTGTTTAAAGATAAAAATCTAAATTACGTACTTAAAGTGGTATTAATTTAAAAATAAAAAAAGAATTGACCGAAACCTTTTTTTTTTTCTTTAAATGAAGAGAGAATTATGCTATTTATGTTAGTTAAAATAAATCATTCTGTTAAATCAGAGACAGGTGGGTGTTTTGGGCAGAGTTAAAGCGTTAAGATCAGGTAGAAAAATGGACAAAAGGGGGTGGAGTCAGCATATATTTCCGTTTTAGTAAGAAAAATAATTAAACAATAATAATTTTTGATTTGTTAATGCAAAAGATAATTTAAAAAAAATAAAAAGTAATAGCATAACTATGAATGAAGAAATGGAGCCGGTAGAAAGCCTGATATATTTTAAAAATCCACAGTTAGTGGAAAAAGAGAAAAAAGAAATATCTGAGAAGCAGATGTTGATGAAAATGATGATGAATATGATGCAAGAATTTAAACAAAGTCAGCAAAAGTTTAAAGAAGAATTGTGTCAGAAAATTGAACAAAGACAGTTAGAACTCAAAACAGAATTGATGAAAGAAATTAATCAGGTCTAAATAGAAATGATTACAGAAATGAAGGAAATAAGATGTGAAATTAGAGGAAAGGTAGAGGAAAATCAAGAGATTGTAAATGTGGATTTAGTTAAAGAAAATCAGGAAGTTGAGGTGATCAAAGAGATAGAAATTAAATAAGAATCTGATAGCATTGCGACTGATCAGGTAGAAACAAATATAGACCAAGAAATAGAAGAGAGATATAGGTTCAAGGTAGAAGATAGCGTAGAAATGTTTTTACAAAAATTTAAAAAGGTTAAAGTAAAAGTTCGTGTTCGTTTTAAACAGAGATTTAAAACAAAGAGAAAGCGTAAAAAAAAATATTCACAGTTAAGAAAAATACGGAGGTCTGTGAAGCTTAAAGGTTTTCTAATATACAAGGCAGAAAATAAAACGGAAAGAGAAAACGATAAAATAGATTTTAATCGAGAGATAGAAGTGAGAATATGGAGTATAGTTTATATTATAAAGTTAGTAGAAAGAAAGAAGGAACTGCCTGACATAGTTTAAAAGTTAGTAAATGGGCGGAATAGTAAAGAAAATAAACAAAAAGGACCAGAAATGGACAATGAGTATGAATATGATTATTCTAACGTCAATAATTTGAGAAGTTTAAATCTGAAATTTCTATTTAAAACTAAAATAATAAATTAAAAATAACTGAATAATGATAAATTAAAAGTAAAGATAATAAATTAAATGTTTGAAAGTAATAATAATAATGGAGGCCTCGTAGAATAAAAGATTTTTTTCTTCCCCCTCTCCACACACAGATTAATAAATAAAAAAAATCAATAAAATCAAGGAAATAAGTGGGTCAAGTTAATGTTTTAAAAGTAATGTTTGTAGAATTAAATAAATGAAAAAGATAATGGAATTTCTAGAATAAAATCAAGTTAGTCAAATAGATATTTGCATAATCATGAATCGTAATAAAGTAAAATAGTTTTTCTGAGTACACGCACGGTAATAAAAGGAAGTAAATAAATGATTTAAAGTCAAGTCAAAAAAAAAATATCAGTGTAAGAATGAATCGTAGTAAAGTAAGTTGTTTTGAATATACGCAAGTTAATAAAAGTTGAATAAATAATGGATCATAATATAATAAAAATAGTTTTTCTGAATATACGCATGTTAAATAAGGAAGTTAAAGTAATAGTTTTAAAAAAAAAATATTGTAATATAAATAAATATGTAAACTGATGTCCGTGATAGTTTTAAAATAATATTATAAGACTAGCGTAAATAGATACTGTATTTTAAATAATGTTTGCAAGGGTTATAAATAATATTGTAATATAAATAAATATGTTAAAGTAATGTTCATGTGTACTTAAAAATAATATTGTAGGGTTAATAATATAAACAATCTAAATTATAGTAAGAGAGCATAAGGGTTTGAATCTAAAGGGAATGAGGGTAGTATTGAAATAAGTTTTAGATAAGGTTAAGTTTAAAGCTGTTGACTGGTTAAATCTTAGTACCCATGATGGATTGGCAGGGATCATTCCTCTTTTAAAATGCACCCTGGGCAAATCCAGCATGAGCCACAAGTCACTTCTTCAGGGGAGAATCCCCATATCTCGTATCTCGTTTTCCAAAGCGTAAGTCGAAAATGGACAGTTGATAATTCTGCCATTCACAGCGACCTTTTCTTAGTCAAAGTCCGCGGTATAAGTCAGCAAATCTGCATCCACCTCAATTCCGAAAGATCCCTGTGCCACAAAATTAGTTTGTCTGGTGGTCACTATCCAGGATTCTGAACATTGTAAGCAATGTCTTCAGCATAGAAAGAAGTAAAGCATAATTGAAGATTGCCCTTAGTATGTAAAAGTGAAAGATATTAAAAAAGCAAACTTAGAAAAATAATAATAATTAAAATTAAGAATTAAAGTCTCAGAGATAAAAAGGTCAAAAATGACACATTTTATTCTCAAACAAAGAGGGGTGCAATGTACCAATATTGAAACTGGCACATACTCATTTATCTAAAAAAAATTATTAAAATAATCTTTCATAAAAGAAAAATGTCTTTAAATGTTGAAGAGTTTATTACAGTTTATTTTCGTAAAAGAGTTTGAAATAAAAGTTAGAAAATGATTGATTAAAAGGAGGGGGGAGTTTTGGTTAGAAAAAATAAAACTAAGAGTTCATAAAAGTTAAAGAGTGTTAAAACACTTTGCATACATAAATAGCTAGATTTTTATCGGACATCCAGTTTCAGCCTAGTTTTCAGTGTCAGTCTTGTTTCAGTTCAGATAATAGTGCAGTTTAAATTAAGTATTCAGAAACAGAAATGCAGTGCTGAGCAGCTTATGGGAATATACGCTCTTATTTCAGCTCTTAGTCCAACAAGATCAGCAAGACCTGCCCGTGAAATAATGTCTACTTAACAGCTCAGAAATCCTCCGTCAATATTCAACTGTCTCCAGAAATAATAATCATGAAGAATCATAAAACTCCTCAAAAAAATGTCCCAGCCGGCGGGAAATATTCTCACCTAAAGCAGCAATTAAAGAAAATGAAGTTCCACGTCCACGTTCCAAAAATCCTAGGTAAAACATTTTCGTATTCTCATTTATATATAGTAGCCACCGCTGTAATTCGTAAATCCTACAGAGACAAGTAATTTGAACTTTATAAGCATGCATAAAATGAACTATTGATGTGCGTGTTTGTGAATGTTAGATAATTTAAATGTCAAAGATTATTGATGCCTTCTCATAAAATATATTATAGTATGTTAACTTAAAATATGTGTGTTATTTAGATTTATAAAAATGTTTAAAATTAGTAAATGTTAGTTAATAAATTGTCTTTAAACTTAAACTTTATTTGTTGGTCAATTCTTTTTATCAAATTCTTTTTATCAATTTCTTCTTACCAAATCCTTTTTCTATATGTTATTATTGATTAAAATTAGACTGGGCTAGTTTTTGGGATCATTTCGAGCGCTGGATTATGAGCCTACTGACCAAATACATTGTTTATTCTTCTGAATAGATAGCTGATGCCCGGAGATTACTCTGAAACAAATAAAGTGTTTGGATAGTAGGGGTTTGAATCTAGCAGCCGAGGTGGGCCATTGTTGATAGTTAAAGCTATCAATAATATCTCCCATTTTGCTCGAACGTGCCGGTTCGTTCACGTAACATTTATAAGATTATAAATATATTGTGAAAGAGTTTGAAA
Source organism: Epiperipatus broadwayi (assembly GCA_028023455.1). Taxonomy (NCBI): domain Eukaryota; kingdom Metazoa; phylum Onychophora; class Udeonychophora; order Euonychophora; family Peripatidae; genus Epiperipatus; species Epiperipatus broadwayi. Next base: position 7,301,345 of record JAQFVV010000056.1, on the reverse strand, counting down.
TCAGCAAAACATATATACGTGTAAGTATACTTCATTTGGTAGAACCATCCGGCACAATATATATATATTATATTCAAATTTTTTAATTGCCTTGATATAATATGCTAAGGACCTTTTGAACATTTTATTTCTACAAAATATCTATTGTTATTGCTCAACTTAATCATTGTGGTAATCCAATGATAATGTTATTATAGGGTCTTCAAATTTTTTTACTAAAATTTTAGTCATTTTTACTTTAAGTACTATTTATGAAGTAGGTGTGCTGCATATTTTTAAAAATTTATCTTTTTTTTTTTTATCAAACAAATTTCTGAAGTAATAGTACTTTTTAAATATTACTAATTCCTGCAGTATTATTTTTTTTTGGAAGTAAAACTTTATTATTATTACTAATAGGTATTACTAAGTCTACATTGACTTTTAGCATTTATATAAATAGCATTTCTTCAGAATAATTTTCATCCGATTGTAGTCATCTAAAGGTACATTGACTATTGTGGACATGAACTACACCCTCCACATTATTGGTCACCTATTTTGATACCAACTTTTAAATAATAAATTAGATCAGAGATGTCCAAAAGATTGTCTGTGCATTGCATGGAACCCACCATGAGGGTTAATGTGATTTGCTTAGAAGTTTATATTTTTTCATGTAAATAAATAAAATAACAATTTGAATGTAATCCTTATCAGATATTTTTAAAAAATCATTAATAGATAATTCTGATGATGATTACAAACAATTATTGAACACCAATGTGACCCTGTATAAATGTTTTTTTTTTAAAGTTCAACTCTTAGATTACTTAAGGTTGGATAGATCTGAATTAGATTATTTGATGATATGAACAAAAATAAAACAATTTCAAATTGAGATCAAAAACCACATGTTCACATTTTTTGTTGTTATCCATATAAATGTCTTCAACAAAAACTATTAACATTTTTTACCATATTTCTTTCCAATGTCCAATATTCACATCCATAAAGAGTCATATAAACATCATAACTTGAATAATTTCAATCTTCACTTTTAAAAATATATGTCTTTACATCTAAAATACTTCTATATGTATTTAATTATAATTCTGGACAACAATAGTCTGTAATAAATCTCTTGATTATTAGATCATTTACTACTTATGATAATCCAAGAAGCCATAACTGTCACTCTATATCTTTTTTATCAATTTTGAAGACAATTGCTAATCCTATTGTTACAATCCTTATCTTCATTTTAATTCCAATTCCATGCTTTTATTGTTCTTTAGTTTTCCCAACAAAAATGTTAAGGTTTTATATAAAAATATATATTTATTTCCAAAAGTAATAGTTTTAATTGCATAAAAGCAAAGCCACTGTCTGGGCCTTTAGGTCCTCTCAAAAATGACATTTTTTATAGTTAACTCTGATGGTAATTTTTATCAATGTTCAACATTTGATTTTAATATTAAACCTTTATTTTATATTAAAATGCAAAAAATTCAACTTATTTGTTAAAAATATAAGTTTACAAACAAAATAGCATTCTAAAAATCATATATGAATTATGCAAATATTGGTGGAAAGAGAATATAATGACAACAAAGGGTTTTTTCATCATTTGATGGCCAGGAAAACAGCCAAGCAAATGATTTTAGAAAATCAATAAAATCTTCCATAACTAAAATCTGCTTTAAAAATTAAAATTGCATTTATAATTTTTAGAATATTTCAAAAAATCCTAATATGGTGTCTCTAATGGCATTAGCAATCGGTTTCGCAAGCTGTGATCATTGTACTGGCCATGGCTTTCTTTGTTACTTTTGCAGTAGAATTTGTTTAACTTCTATTTTTAAAAATAAAAAGATACTTATAAAATAAAAATGTAATCATGTATATATTTATTTTTTAATAATTATTATAAATTATGCAAAAATAATCACAAATCTTTAATAAATTATGCAAAATATCAATCATTTTAATAATCCAAAAATCTTCTTGAAATAATATCACAAGTGCTCTCAAAACTGGACTACAAAGAACTAAATCTATCAAAGTTGTGGAGGCTTGACTAAATTATTTTGACTTTGCTGCCTAGTGGAAAGTACTGATCAATTTAGATTTTTTTAAAATAATTCAAAATGTCAATGTTATGCTAATTTTGTTTTCTAGCATCAAATGAGCATGTATACTACAAAGATTGTGCAGAAGAATAAAAGGACTACACTGCCATCTTCAAATAAATACCCAGGTTATGCACCAATTTCTGCTGCATTACATTAATTAGACAGTGGTGACAATTTCTAAAGCTCTAATATGGCAATAAAGTGAATGACAAACTCCAAGAACTACTTACTAACTAACTGAAGTCTGATGTTTAGTGGCTCACTAAATCTATTATTGTGTATATCATGTGTTTCTGGGGATATAATTGCACACACATTTTATTTTTAAAATATGTAATAAACTGATAATTTTTATCTATTATTATATAAATAATTTAAATAATAAAAAATAAATTTATAGGCCCTTTAAAAATTTCAGAAATAATATTGTGTGTAAAAATGTAAAAAAAAATAAATTACAGCTTTTCCCAATGATTTTAGTATCAGAATATTTTTAGAAGAGAAGTATATCAACATCACATATATGCAATTGCTGTTATTAAGTGCTGTCAGTCAATATTGATTCTTAGCAATTATAAAAACAACATAGGCTGCCCAAAGACACATCCATGTCGAGATCCAGCCATCTTTTTCTACTCCCAAACTTTATGGGTACTATAAATTTTTTAAATAAATTAAATTGTATAAATGATGTGACCAAAATAAAACAACTTGGTCAGTTGTGCTTCCAGTGAGAGTTCAAGTCTCTTTTGATCCAGAATCTATTTGTTAGAGAGCTTATCAAAAGTTCAAGCAATGGAAGTGATAGAAGTGATAGATAGAGCTGAGTGAAAATCATGAACCTGATACCATGGCATCAGAACCACTAATCATTAAGTATTCAAACTAAATAAATCATGCTAAAAGCTGGATAACAAAACTTTTGCTAATCCTGTAGCATCACTAATTTTGAGTTTTTTGAAATACATTAGATGAAAAAATATATGAAAATCACTTCTGAATTTTCACCCATCACTTTTATTACTTACACCCTAACTTTAAATTCGGTTTTCTTCAATATGCAAAATGTTTAAAAATTGATATTAAATCAAGTTGCACTATTTATTTTCCTAATGTGTTCAACTAAATATATATTTTTGATATATATATTTTTAAGTTGTATATTCACATTCATACAATTACAAGATTGACTACTTATAAAACAGTTTCTAATTTGTGATATTTTTTTGATTTCTCTGTAATCTAAATACATAGTCTGTCATTGACTTTTATTTAATATGCCACAAAAATTCGAAGTAAAACTTTAATATTGCTTCAGATAGTTGGTGCTTTCCTATGTAAATTCATATTGCTTTCAAATAGCTCTTTCAGAGAAGATTTAATTAACTAATCAGTATTAGTTGTTAAAATAATTTCTAAACATACTTAGCTAGAAAATAAAGGTACCAAGTAAATCTAATTGGTCAAATGGATATCAAAGTTCACTATTATAAAATGATTCATTTTCTGGAAATGACAAGGAAACCATCATATTTCTAGAGAAGTTACGCCATAGGTTTCACCACTATCTCGTATTTTCAAAAACATTCAGCCTATTGATCTGATTGATTTGGTATTTGATAATTTTAGTTTTTTGTGAATATAATCTGCCAAACTCCTAAAACAAAATACTTGCTTAGTCAATTAACAATTTCCGAAACAAAAATAAATAAATTAAAAGGCTATTAACAAAAAATTTTAAGGCAGACTAAAAAAAAAAAAAATCAGACTGTCAGTTACTTAAGAAATCATATGTTGTTTGTTACCCAAGTTTCATTTAATTGGCCTTTCATAACTGAGATTCAAATTAGAAACATTAGCTGTTGAATCCAATATTTTATTACTGCAATAAAACACTGAGAGCCCTTGTTTTCATTATTGGTCTTCTCTTTATTGCATTGTTTAATGGGAATTTTATTACTGATCATTACTTTTCAAAAGAAACCTTTCTTCATACTTCTAAAGGATCTCCATGGTTAAATACTAGTAGTTAATCCATCCCTCTGACATACCATCACTTTAGGTTTCAATCTAAGCATATTTATCTCATTTGGAACGCTTTTAGTATTACTTGGATATACATTATGTTTTCAATCTGAAAGCAGGCTGAATAAATAGTCAATACAATGGTAGTAAAAGCAAGCACAACTGCTGTAATATTCTTCTTAATAAATGCTACTACACACGCAATGGTCATATTGTTAAGAAATTCTTTTCTGACTTAATACTCAGAATTGATTTTATAATGGCAAACAAATTTAATTTTTTTTTTCTGAGCGAATTTATAATTAGTCTAGCTAGATATAGATTATTAATGGGAAAATAGGTATGTAATTGTCATTTGTTAGAAAGTAAAAGTCCTTTCCCTCCAAATTGACCTGCTTGATCAGATAAATGTCATTGTACTACTACTAAAAGCAACAAACGTACAACTGATATGATGCAGTTTTGACTATTTGGTGGAGTATGTGTCACTCTTATGTTCACTGAATTAATTTTTTATCTCTAACTTTATTTCTCCGTATATAGTTTTAGAAAAAAAATCTGACGCGTTTATATATAGATGCACACATTAATTATCGCATATATATGTAATACAAAAATACGCACAGTAATCTTTTCATTTGTAAAAAAAAAAAAAAGAGATATTACGTTATTAAATGAAAAATAATTTGCCATTAAAAAAAAAAAAATGGTGTCACCATAAATTGTAACATTTTTATTTTTAAATGAAGATGTAACGGATTTTATCACCAGATGTCGTGAAAAATGCCCTCTTGTGACACGCATTTTTGTCTGTCTTCAATCACTGCTTGCCTGAGTGATCACATGTAGTCTATACATTACGAATTACTCGTCAACAATATGCGTGCAGCGGGCGCACTATTAAACAAACGATTTTTATGGACGTCAGAACTTCAAAAGCATTATCAATTATAAAGCACAGCCATCCAAATGCCTTTGTTGAGCGGAGTGGGCCAGGCTAATAGAATTTATTAATATCACATTAAGACTAATTTGATGATAGATAAGCTGCTATCTGGAGGCTGAGAAACCTCAAAATGGAGAAGTCGTTCAATGGTGACTGTTTTCTATTATCAACTGATTTAAGTAGTCATTGTGTTAACGTGCGTATGCGCTGACGGGACATCTTGATACGCTTCATTTTTTTGAAGGAAATAATTCACGCTTTGTGTTTGCTTTTAGGGATGAAATTTGGAAATACAGTACTAAAATCTTGATTTGCTGTGCATTAAAAGCATCTCTATAACTGGCAATTGTTTCTAATATGATTGGAGAAAGAAAACCAATCTTTCGTAAATGATAAAAGGAAGCTTTATAAGAGAAATATTGATAATGAATGAATTAATTTAATCATAAAAATCTTATGTTTGATAATACATCCGCCATTATTGAATTATTTTTATTACTTTAAAAAGTCTAAATAAGTACGATATTAAAAGATTAAATGATTATTAAACAAAAAGTATACATTTAGTACATGGTTGTGTCTCAATTGAAAGATATCATGTGTGTGTAATAAATTATAAATTATCTCTTCATATATATATATATGGATCAAATTTAGATTGAAAACATTATTTGGTAGAAATATAAAAAGGATATGGAATAAAGTTATTGTTTTTAAATAAACTGTAAATAATTTGATAACTAGTTTAATAAATAATCAAATGAACATTAATGTAGTGCAAATAAAATCTTGTAGGATTAAGATGTTGGTTTATTGAAGGCTAAGATACTGTTTCTAATACAGTCTTTCCTAGTCTTCTCTTCTTCAGTCATTTAAGTTAGTGCTGGTTCCAATCGTTATAAGCCTCTCATGTCATTGGTCATCTATCTCATTGTGACAATAAGAATGTGTGTTTGCAACATTTCCATTGTATTTCTACACACATGCCTCTAATTCTCTTTTTATTTTTTTAAACTCAAATTTTCAAGAATTAAAAAAAAAATAGGGACCGGGAGAGGCTTAGTAGGCTTGCAGTCCTTAATTGCTATCTTTGTCCAAGGTAAATACAGTCACTAATAAATCAGTTTGGAACCGGATCTGAGCAGGAGTTTTAGCTGACAAAGATTATATGCGTAGGCAGCCATATTTAGAGATCCTTCTGCTTACCATGGAAATGGAAAGGACCTAAAAAGGTAGTCTAAAAATAAACAGTCTTACATAGTCTGGCTAGGCTGTTGTGGTTTCCTGATTAATCATTAAAGTTATAGAAATAATAATATTAACATTGCAACCAGAATTGCATAGCATAAATTCCTTTATAATAAGACTATAACTAAGCTAGAAGGTAATTCAATCTTTGCCGAACATGAAAGAGCCACTGGCCATGTTTTCCAACCAACTGCAATTGTTGTCTGTTCTGAAAGAAACGACCAAACATAAGATAAAGGAAGCATGGTATATAGCAAACAATCCTACATCAATCAATAGACATAACACATGCTTTTCTCTCTCTCGAAAATGGTCTTTTTAATCACTTTGCATTAATTTGTATATATTTGCATACTACATTTGTATAGTTCTCAACACTTTAATAACTATGATTATGGAAGCATAGAGCCTTCTGAAAGCGCTCAGCTCATTAAATTGCAGAGTATTATTTGCTTTTACAAACTTCATTATCTGTGCACAAAACACATATATATGTTATAGGAGATAAAACAAGAGACAGTAGTAGAACTAAAACTAAGTATAATTTCTTTTTTTAATGTAGCTTCATGAAATGCTCAAAGTCTACTTTTTACAAATTCTTCAAGATGAAAATAAAAGCAATACCAATGGTAAAAAGCTGTTAAGATTTAGGGTCAGTATAAAAGCATTAGAAAAGTTTTCATTTAAAGATGCTTAGTAGAATTTTAAAAATACATTAGCAAAATTGTAAGACTAATTAATATTCTTCAACTTGCTGAATGTAAATTTATAGAGTCCACTATTGCAAAATCATAGTTATAGATTGGACATACAAAATAAGTGAACAGTACAATACATCATAGAAGGTAGAGTATCAAACTATGGAATGTGATGTTTTTAAATTGATTCATGTGTTGGAACTTCAAGCGTTTAAACAACTTGGGCAATAAACCTATTTGATTTTTTTTAGTGAGCTTCAGCATGATTTTCATGTAAGAAGTTGATCATCTGGGGTTATCTCAAAGACATTCAAAAGAGATGCAATGTTAATTGTTTGTATTAAAAAAAAATATTGTAGTTGAAGATATAATGACAATGGGAACCACGATATTTGCTATTTTTAAATTCTTTAAAAAATTAGTTTAAAAAATAATTTACAAATCTTAACATTTGTAGTGATAGGAATTGGTAGTGGATTTATTGCAATGTTGTATGCTTGGCCTGTTATTACTTAAAATCTCAAGTTATTGCAGGAATAGCAGTTAATATGCTATTCAGTGATATTGGATTACTCAAATTAAAAAAATAGTATTACAAAGACATGGGATTCCAGCAAAATATAAAATATATTCATTTTTCAATGATATATTAAATATTTATCTTATTATTGTAATTATTTTAATAATCTTAATTTATTTAGGATTTGATTTTACTAAAGCTGAATTAAGATATGTATTAATGGGGGAAAATCTTAATCCATCAAATCCAGCAGAAATTGATACTAGTAAGATTAGATATGTTGGTGATTTTCTGTCTGGTATTCTTTGCTTTATCTTCTGCATATTTAATTTTAACAGTTTGTATCTTGTGTCTGAGGGCCCACAATTGGGAAAATTGAATTATTTTTTTGGTACTAATTAAGTAGAAGTATCTTTCCCATGGTCTTGTTCAAATGACTGTAAAAATCATGATTCTTTTGTATTTACAACTTTTTGAGCAAACTTTTTAAAATTATTTGTATTTGGAGTTAATCCACTTACAATGTTAGAAATTTTGCATTTAAGATTTGTTAAAATTGGATATAAACTAATATCACCATTAATAATGGTATTGAAAATAAGTGGCACTACTAAAAATTCTCACATAAAGTTTGATATTGCAATTGGATTATCCATTCCATCATTACTACACACATTTGTTTATCAATTAATGCAACAATTTATTTTGTTTTATTTTCAACTGACACACCAATTGTACTAATAACATCTTTTGTTGCTGTTTTTTTCATTTAAAACAATTGATTCAACATGACCAAGACTAATTCCATCCACATAAAAGCAATAGATTAATGCTTAGATAAATTTATGAATGCATTTAAAAATTATGATATTACAAAAAGAAAATTTCATAATCAGTCTAGACAATAACAAATTAAAAAACTAATAAATAATTAAAATTATGAATATAATTAGATAAAAGGATGGCAGACGTTAGAATATGTTGGAGAGCTACAATTAATCACGATTATGTTGAAATATTTCAGAAAAAAAGTTTTCTGCTGAAGAAATTATTAAAGACTGCACCATAAAATTTTAAAAGAAGAAAAAAAAAAATCAGATTGTGTTTCTATATGCAGATATATTTGTCTTCTTGCAAATTGGTGGCTTGTATAGTTATTGAAAATTCATCGAAAGAGTAGTTTTTATTTCTAAGAATTGAAATGGCCTTATTCATTTACTAATGGCTGTTTTATGTATGCACAAGTAAAGCTGGTAAATATAATTATAAATAATATTTTAATATTGGATAAATATAGTGTCACATGAAATTGATCAAATTATTTAAAAAAATATTTGAATTGTGCTCTAGTGGCTAGGTTCAAGAACTTTTTTACATTTGTTGTTTGTTATACTTTTAGAAATAAATAAACTAGCTCTACTTTATATAGAACTTAATACCAGTTATTTAAAAATCAGTTTGCATTAAAATATATAGACTAGTCAAGCATTGGTGGTCGAGAGGTCAGTGACAGCTGCTTTACAAGCAGTTGTCCCGGGTTCGCTTCCCGGCTGATACTATGACACATGAGAAAAAAAAATAGACTAATTGAAGTTTGTTCTCTACCTGTTATTGTTCTGGATAACTCTAAAAAAGATCTAAAATATGATAAAAAGTGATCCATTTAATTTTGGTCCATTTTCATTTGTAAAAAGTTATTGAACTTGATTGCTAGAAGGCAATTCAATTATTATTTAAAATAGATTTGGTAAATTTCACATGACATTATATTTATATTTATTATCACCCGGTGGTAGTATGTGTTGGAACAAAGCTATACTAATAAATAAAAAAATTAGTTCTTATTAACCAATTGTTAACCTTCATTATATTTTGCTCCCACATTTGATTATAAGTTTAATAAGAAAAAAAAGTAATCATTAGAATAATTTCAAGAAAAAGGATTTTTAAATGTAAAGGGTGCATTTTTGATAGTAGATACATTTTATACAGCCTCTAAAATGCACCCATTCTTAAGTTATACTTTTTTTTTTAATTTATACTTGTCAAAATTAACATTTTCGTTTGTAATGAAAAATTTAAGAATGAACCTTGTTGCTATGCAACAAGGGTACAATTTGAAAGTTGCAAAGTGAGTGGATATAAGCAATGGTCCCACATATAAGGCAGATCTAAAAGTAAGAGGGGAAAAAATTATTAATTAAAAAAAAAATGTGTTCATTGAAAAACAACTGTGAGTGATTAGAATGGTATATATAGTTGGATCTGTTGCATTTAATTCATTGATTCCTTCTGTCATGTTATCCCACAAAGAAGTTAATCATTCATGAGATGTTTTAAGCTTGGAGTCAACAGTGGTGTTAAAAACTGAAATAACCAAAGTAACTGATACCAAACTCTTAGAAGACTGATATCTGAATAATCTGACAGTATGGAAGCCTTCAGAAATAGTAATAAAATATTGACAATAGTGAACTAATAATGAAATACATCTGTCATTACCAAACTTATCATTTGCTGCTGAAAATGGAGCTCTGACTAGCTGATGTATGCTTAATCATAGTTTGTTGCCATTGTTAAACCATAGACTGAATATCATTTTCAAAATCATTTCCAGTTGACCAACCTCAGCAGATTAATATGGAAGAGGTAAGTAAAGACATCACTATTCAAGAAAACCAAGCCAACGTTGGAAACGAAACGTACAAAATCCAAGTGTCAGAAAGCAAATAGACAAGAAAAGATACCTACAACTTAAGCCAATTGGTAAGATATTTATTTATATTATCTAATAATGAGTAATTTTTCATTAATAAGTAATAACTAAAATGGTCTTTTATAGCACTGATGAATTATAAAAGACTTTATAATAGCCTTAATTATGAATATCTTGGCTAAAATGTCTAATATATTTTTTAGTGTTAGTTAATATTTTATTAATTCATATAATGTATTATTTATTTATCTTTAACAAAAAAAAAATTTTTTTTTGGTAGTTAATGTTTTATTCATGTATAATCGAATGTGTTGTGGAAGAGGACAAAATGAATTTTGACAATGTGTGTATTTTTTTTTTTTTTGTGTTATTAAACTTATTTTCAAACAAAAGAAAAAAAATCTCAGCAGCTTTTTTCCATAACTTTATGGTAATATAATTGCCTTAAAACAAGTAATGAATTGTCATATAGAATAATTAATTACAAAGATCACAAATTCTTTTTTCCTTTTTAGTCCATTAAAGCAGCATGTTAATAAAACCTACTGTTATCACAGGCATCCTCATATAAGCTGTTTTAGATATGAGTAATTGTTTCAACACAGTTTTAAAAAAATTCTGGCCAAAAGAGAGCTTTAAAGGTAATCAGGAAATATAATTATGGCTTTCACATACTTTTTGTCCAATTGTTTATTAGTGGCCATGATTTGATTATCTTTGAACTAACCTTAAATATCTGGAAGCCCAGTAAACATAGAAATGTAAAAAAAAGTATTACAATAAATAAAGGTGTTACAGTATATATATATCATGCAATCATTATCAGTCCACAGCAGGAAGGGCTCTTCAAGTTTAATCCAGTTTCTATGGTTCATACCCTTTCTTCTTTATATTACATTAGTTTTTCTTATTTCCTTCATCCGTTTTTTATAGAACAATCTCAAAACAATTGTAAAAGATTTTGGAAATATGGAATTATCCTGTTAATATATTTCTCAAATGTTAATCTTCTTAGGATTATCATATAACTAATCACAGTTGCTGCATTTTAATAAATATTTTTCAGAAAATGATAATATTCTGGTTTTATATATTGATGATCTAAAATTTTAATCCCTGGAGAAATGTCACATGATCACCATCTCTTTACTAGCACATAATTGTTGTAAACAAAGGCAAAACTCTCCATACAGTAGTGCCACCCTGTGCCAAACAGAGTAATCAATGGATGCCAGAAGGCTTGTGCATAAAATCCATTGATTACTCTGTTTGGCACAGGGCTGCACTACTGTACGGAGAGTTTTGCCCTGGAGAAATGCTTATAGAATCAAATGCCTTTTCATAATCTACAAATACAAAGCATAATAATTGACATTTATTAGTCCTTTCTATATATTTCAATATTTGGATGTGTTCCACTACCCTAAAACAACATTTAAATCCAGATTGTTCTTTTGGTTGAATAGAATCCAAAGTTCACTGTGGATGAATAAAGATTTTGTATAAAACAAATAGCAGACTGTTAAGACTATAAACTTTATAATTTTTCTTAAATATCAATATTTCTACTACATTTTTCAATTATTTAATATATCTTTATCATTTAGAAATTTGGTATATAGCTTTGCAATAATTTTTTCTATTTCATCTGCTTTTAAAAAAATATGACTATCATTACTTGGAACTTTTTCCTTTTTCTACATTTAATCGCATGTTTTTATAATTTTATTTAAAATGCTTAGCAATTCATGAAACAAAATAATTACAGTGGATACTTCATTTTTTTGTTTTTTATTACTATATAATTCTTTATAAAACCCTTTTAAATATTTCATTAAGTGATCCCACTTTTTGCCAAAACTCCTTCCAATACCAAAATATTGTTTTATACTTTTGAGGCTATTAACCTTTTCTATAGACTCTCCTGTCAATTCACAACATATTTTCATATACCTAACTATTCTTTTGTATTATTTTACAATCTCTAGATGTTAAATTTTTCTTAATAGATCACTAAACCTATTCTTTTTTCTTCATACATTGTTTTGTCTCAGTAGCAAACTTATTGGCAAATTGATTTTTTTTTGGTACCAAATATCTTTGATATAGTTCTTAGTAGAATATCAGGTGTCTTTTTATTTTCAATCAAATCTGAAGCATCTACAAAGTCTGCTTATATTTAAAAATGATTTCCAAGTTCTAATTAAAACTTACTGGAGTGTTTCTGAAGGTTAGGGGATTATCATCATCATCAACCATCATCAATCCACTTCAGGATGAAGATCTCTCCAAGTTCAATCCATTTTTTTGATATTTAGCTTCTCTTCTCCACATGAACCCGCACTTTCTTATTTCATCCATCCATCTTACATGTGGTCTCTTTCTGGGTCTTTTACAATCTCTTGGAATCCAGTTTAAGATTCCAATCGTCCATCTATTATCATCTCTTCTAGAAATATGCCAGCCCAACTCCATTTCAGTTTTTTAATTTTTTCAATGAGGTCAATAACACCTGTTTGTTTTCTTACCCATATATTGCGTTTCAATCTCTACTTGTTACTGCCAGAATGCATCTCTCCATACTCCTTTGAGTGGTCTCAAGGCTCTGTATTGCTCTTCTATTAAGTGTCCAAGTCTTAGATCTATAAGTAAGAACTGGTAAAACACATTTATTAAAAACCTTCCTTTTCAAACACATATGCATATTTCCTTTAAGTATCAATTATTTCTATCAAAAGCACTCCAATGAAATTTAATTCTATGATTAATTTTATCCATTATGTTTTCATCTGTATTAATAATCTGACCAAGGTATTTGTAGCTGTTAACTTCTTCTAACATATCATAATCAATCTTTTTTTTTTTCAAATTATTTATTTAAGGCTTTAATACATTATTATACTATAGTGTGTTCAATCTTTATTTTCATATTTTGAGAAAATCCATTAAACATCACTTTAGTCTTTTTAAAATTTATCATTAGTCCTACTTTTCTACTTTCATTTGTTAACTTCTGCAACATTTACTGCAGCTGTAAAGTATTATTTGCAAAAACAACTATATCATCTGCAATATCTAAATGACTTAAATAATTTTTATTTACTTTCACTCATTGAGCTTCCTATTTTAATCCACAAAATACTCTTGCAGCACTGCTGTAAAAAGTTTTGGAGATATGGAGTTACCCTGTCTTATACCCTTCTCAATGCTGACTTTCTTAGTATCATTATGTAAATATTATTATTTATATAGCACAATATTTTTTATAAATTATAATAACAACATAGCTTAAACCACCACACATACACTTTACAGATGGAATGATATTTACAATGAATACTCTCATTTCCAAACACAAGATAAAGTCTTTTTAAAAGATAGAATGAATCCTTATGTAATCTAATTGTTGCTGTTACATTTTTATAAATATTCTTTAAAATATGACAATATCTCAGATCTATACCTTGATGATCCAATGCTTTAATCATTGAAGAAATGTTTATAGAATCAAATGCCTTTTCATAATCTACAAATCCAAGGCATAATGGGAACTCATATTCATTTGTCCTTTCTATAACTTCTCTCAATATCTGGATATGATCTAGTGTACTAAAATCATTTTTAAATCCAGCTTGTTCTCTTGGTTGGTGGAAATCCAATGTTCTCTGTAGACAAGTAATTATCTTGGTAAAAATTTTGTATAAAAATGATAAAAGGCTGATAGGTCTGTAATTTCTAATATCTTCTGTATCACCCTTTTTAAATATTAATATTAATACTGCATTCTTCCAACCATCTGGTACATCATTATCATTTAGACATTTGGTATCTAACTTTGCTAAAAAAAATTCCTCTTCATCACCTGCTTTTTTAAATATATCAATCATAATTCCATCATTACCTGGAGCCTTCTCTTTCTTTATAAATTTAATTGCATGTCTCACTTCTTCATTTAAAATTCTGGGAAATTTGGAAGATATAATTGATATAGAAGGTACTTGTTCTTTATTACTATATTATTCTTAAAAAAATACTTCTACCCATTTCATGATGTCATCTCTCTTTTTAGTAATAATTCCAGCTTTTTTTCTTATTGAAGATATAAATTTCCTACCAATACCAAAATGTTATTTTACACTCTTGAGACTTTTATTCTCTTCTACAGCTTTACTTTCTAGTTCACAGTTATACTTTCTTATATCATTTTCAACTCTTTTCTGCACCATTTTACAGAATTTGAGATATTCAATCCTTTTTAATGCATCATTTTTGTATATCTTCATATTCTTTCTTTTCTTCATAAATTCTCTAGTCTCAGTAAAAATTTTATTGGTCAATTGCTGCTTTTTTCTACCAGCTATCTTTGTTGCAGTTTTTAAAAGTGTATCAGTTATTTTCATATTAATTTCATTCAAATCTGAATCATGTTCAAAATCTACTAATACTTGAAAGCAGTTTGTAAGTTCTAATTTAAATTCATTATGTTTCTGAAGATTAGAAATACCAACTGTAAATATTGTTTTTTTTTAATAATTTTTGTCTTATATCTTACTAATCGATGATCACTTCCTGTTTTAAATTTATTAAGAACATTACAATCTTGAAATATTTATTTTCTGTTAGTCAAAATATAATCCAATTCTGCTGTACCTTCATTTGGATGACATTTCCTTTTAATATTTTTCTCAAAAAAAAAGAATTCATAATATAAAGTTGTTGTTTTTTTTTCTGCAAACTCCACAAGTCTATGTCCTCTTTCATTTCTATTATCATAACCAAAATTCCCCCAGCACTTTCATCTTTCATTTGTTTATCAATTCTATCATTAAAGTCTCCCATAATAATTTTAAAATGTTGTTTACTCTGATCAAAAGCCTTTTGTATATCCATATAAAAATCTTCTACTACTTCATCACTATGAGAACTTGTTGGGGCATAAACGTGAATTATTTGCATTTGGTATTTGCTATTAAGTTGTATAACTAATTTTGCCACTCTGTCCGATACACCATCAATCTCCACAATGTTGTTCTTCCACATTTTATTTATAATGAATCCTATTCTACTTGTATTTCCAATATCTGTGCCTTTATAGTAGAGTACATGTCCACTTTTTAAATCAATTGTCTTTTCATCTTTTCTTCTAACTTTACAAAGTCCAATAATGTCCCATTTAATATAAGGCAGTTCTTCTTCTAATTTTTGCAATCTTCCTTCATTTGAAAGTGATCTGCAGTTGTAAGTACCTAAATAAAAAGTCATCATCAAATGGTAGCCTGGGTCCACAATCAGGGGATTCTTAGCACTCTCTGCCTTCTGCCATCAACCACTGCCTTAGTTGGTGACTTTACAGCCTCCTGGGAATAAGGGCCATGATTTATTTTTGTCTGCATGAATATATATATATCTATTGAAAAAATATTTATCATTTACACATATATTTATTCTGTCTTATCAGGCAACTGAGAAGAAAGACCATGGTGTTTCTTGATTTTAAACTTACCACACTGGTTAATGTGTGTTGGTGAGCATCCCATTCATGTTTGTATACTATATGAATAATCACATATCAATAACAACTGCAATGACAAGAACATATGGAGTGGACATTATGAATTTTCCCTGCTCGATTCCTTTAAGGCCTCCAAGAGGAATTAAAGAGTCTAATTTCAGTTAATAGCAAACTCTTTTCTATCAACTGTTAATACTATCTTTTTTTAATTGCTTCATCTCTATTATTTTGCATTAACACACACCTTATATCTCACTAATTGATGATCACTTCCTATTAAAAACACTATAACCTTGAAATATTTATTTTTTATATGACAAAATATAATCCAATTTTGTTGTACCTTCATTTGGATATTTTATGTCTATTATCATTGGACAGTTTTTTCAAAAAAAGATTTCATAATATACAGATTTTTTCCCCAGCAAACTCAAGTTTGTATACTCTTTCACTACTCACACCATAATCAAATTTATCCTTAGCATTTTCATTTTTCAATGATTTATTAATTCTAGTATTAAAATTTACAAAACAATGTTTCCTGACAGAGATAAATACTTTCTCTCGCTAAGCACTTATCACAAAGCTTGTTGAGCAATTGGCAATGCTCATTGTTTATATCTTACAAGCTTAAGAGAATTGGGTCATGTGATCTATGACTCTTATTTGGACTATTTAATCTTAAATAGTGTTTGATCTGTTCAAAAGCATTTTCTACATATAATTCCTAATCAAAACCACTAACAGTTTATATTTATATGAGAAATATTAAGCTTTATATATAATTGTCATATATTACTGGATTATTCTATCAACAGTAGTTTTGTTCTTATCCATGCATCTATAATTGTATAGAATAACTGAATATATATTATTAGATTCCTTTGTCATCAATAGCTTCTTTTTTATATTTTGCTGCATAGATTGGCTAGCTTTATAGAAATATATATTTATTAATCAGAATAGACAATTCAACTTCTGATGAATATCAATTCATGTATAATTTATCTAATATTTGAATTTCAGATATAAAAAGTAACCACTGTATATGCCATAGAATAATTCTCTTCTTGATTCTGAAAATATTTGAATTATTATATATCTCAGTATGTATAATTACATAATAAGGAATGTTGGGATTGGATAAACAGAAGGATCAAAACTAAATAATTGCATTAATTAACAAATGTAAAGATATTATAATTGTAATATAATTATTGCTTTTCTTTATCTTACATTCATCAAAACAACATAGCTTTATATTTTTTTGATTTAAAAAGAAAAATAGTTTCTTAATTAATTTTGTTCTTAATCTTTTAACATAAAATATATTGAAACTAACTTTTATAATTATATGGCCATTAAAACAATACTTTTGTTTCAGCAAAATAGTATGTTTTTTTTTCTTTGTTATAGTAACACTAGATCAGAACAAAAAATAAATTAAATAATCTATCAAAGAGAATATTTGATTTAATTTATTTTAAAATATCAAAAATATTATCAACTTAAC
Source organism: Epiperipatus broadwayi (assembly GCA_028023455.1). Classification (NCBI taxonomy): domain Eukaryota; kingdom Metazoa; phylum Onychophora; class Udeonychophora; order Euonychophora; family Peripatidae; genus Epiperipatus; species Epiperipatus broadwayi. The sequence goes on along the minus strand of JAQFVV010000056.1, from coordinate 7,284,053 downwards.
TGATATCTTAAGTCATATAAATTTTGCTTTAATATTTCTAAAATTAACTTTTCTATGTGTACATTTTTTTTCTTTTTCTTTATAAATTTTAAATATATGTCAGCACATAATATCAACATTTCTCATCCACCTGTTATAGAAGAAGCAATCTGTTTCAATATATATATTGTACTGCCAACAAATGAATATATGTGTTAAAAACACATATATATTCTGGATTAAATTTAAAAAAGAAAAAGAAAAATGAGAGTAATAAAATATAAATTATAATATGCTTTAAAGAGTTTTTTTTTTTTGAAACACAAACTTGCAAAAATGAAGTATTGCATCACTTTTTTCTGTTAAAAATAAAGAAAAGTTTTAATATTAAAGTGTGAGTAGGGGAAGGGGATAAGTAAAAAGTTGAAACTAGTTCTTCCTTTTTATAAATTTAATGAAGAAACAAAAAAATAATAATAATAAATGTAAAAATGAAATTAAACTAAAAATAAAATTTGTAACAAGAAAAATTTTTAAATTTGCAATTCATTAACCTTAATCTATTTTAGGATGATAGAAAACCACCTTTTGGCCAATTTGTCTGCTGGTGAATTTTTTTCATAAGTATTATACATTAAAATGCATGTAAAATGGTATTTTTTATTATAATAAATGTTTTGCCCAAAAAATTTCCGCTAAAAGGCAGTAAATTCAAAATTCCTGCACTTACAATAGATATAAGTCCACCTTGACATATTCTGCCATTGTCTGTTGCCAAGGCTGTAAAAGTTCAGCATTTTATGACATTGTAGTTCCAATGATGCAAAAACATGTTTATTTGTGAATTTATTATGATTTTAGGTATTTTTTAAAAATAATTTACACTATATTTATTAGAGATCAAGAAATAGAAATTATTAATAACTTATTTTGATTTGAAATACTTTATTTTCAAAAATATAACATTATATTAGCAGCTAATAAACTAAAGATCAGCTTTTCAAGTTAATTCACATGCGCTTTATGAATCTTAATAATAAATGAATACTTTCACATCCAACACAAGATAAAGTTATTGAGAAAGAATAGAATGAATCCATCTATTCTTTCAACCCAAATGCTTAAATATGGGCAAATCTTAAGCACTGGAAATGAAAGTATGAAGATAAACCAATCACTTTAAATTACTTTTTACTATGTCTGAATGAATAACACCAGCAAAATTTTCTAAAATTTACAATATGTCATTCTTAAATGAAACTAAACATATGTAAATGAGACATTTATTTTATATAGTGCGATGTTTATGAATTGTAATATACTAAAGATCAGCTTTTCAAGCTAATTCACATGCGCTTTATGAATCTTAATAAGAAATGAATACTTTCACTTCCAACACAAGATAAAGTCTTTGTGAAAGAATAGAATGAATCCACCTATTCTAGAAAATTTTGCTGGTGTCATTCATTCAGTTATAGTAAAAAGTAATTTAAAGTGATTGGTTTATCTTCACGCTTTCATTTCCAGTGCTTAAGATTTGCCCATACTTAAGCATTTGGGTTGAAAGAATAGGTGGATTCATTCTATTTTTTCACAAAGACTTTATTTTGTGTTGGAAGTGAAAGTATTCATTTATTATTAAGATTCATAAAGTGCATGTGAATTAGCTTGAAAAGCTGATCTTTAGTTTATTATAATTCATAAACATCATGCTATATAAAATAAATGTCTTATTTACATATGATTAGCAGCTAATGTAAATATGGCTGAAGCAATTTACAAGATTAATTTCTCATAAAGAATCTACTTTATTTCCGAATAAGAAAATATCCCAATTTTGCAATAAATATTCAAAAAATTTAAACTTTTAAAGCATAATTCATTAGATATGAGAAATAAATAATTATTCATTTGGATGTTTAAAAATAATGAGAATTAAAAAATATTTTGTTGATTTTATAAACTGAAAATAATCTTTCTAGAGATGATGATGTACACATAATCTTTGTTTTGATTATGTCCTCATTTTTTAATATTTACAGAAACAAAATGTGAACATTAAAATTTATTTCAGTAGTAAACAAAAATATCTTTCAAATGAAGTCAAATTTATTATTTTCTGATAAGTAATAATTATTTTATCATATATTTTACATTGATTTATGAGACAAAGAAAATCATCAGAAATGTCAGAAAAATAGTGAAATTTGGTAGGGTTAAAAATTACTTGTCTGATAAAAAGAAAGATAACTCCCATTGAATCAATTAAAGAAACAAAGGAAAATACTATGGACACTATCTTATCAAAGTACTAGATTAATCTAAGCAAGAGATTAGATTAAAATGGAATGCAAAAATTACTTAAGGAAATATAAAATTAATTAAACTAGATCGAAAGACAATAAATAGAAACAATGAGAAAGAAACATATAAAAGGACTGAGAGACAAGAAATTATCAATGATTTATTCACTGATTGATTCATTATCATTATAATTATTATTGCCATTCAGATTGTTTCAAATGCAGAAAAATTATTAATTAACACTGCTGTATAACTATAAAAATTAAAGAAGAGAAGACAATGAAAAGCTATCCATGTTTCTAAGGTGCATGTGCCTTGACTTATCTTCACTGAAGGCTGACCTAGCAGTGTACAGTATTAAACAACAATTGAAGTGTGCTGCTAACCTTTGATTACAGTCCTCAGCACTATTATATGTTCTCCATCTGGAACTCATGTCCCCTTGTGATCTGTGGACTACTGATAATCTCAATCTCTCCTCATTTCAAACTGGAAAATCAATAAGAATCCAAAACCATCGATGAAAAGAAAAGGTCAACCGATTGGTAATCGACAAATACGAAAACAAACAAGGAACAGAATTCATCAAAGTGTGATGTGCTATTTAAAATCCTAGGTAAATATAATTCTTATTCTCCCATTCTAAAGACTTGCACATATATGTGAGTGAAAGAAGTTTAATGAACTTTAATAATTACAACCAATGTAGTCTTTAATATTGCATTCTTATATTCATATTACATTATGTTATACACAAGTGTGTGTGTATGTCATTTTTTATTATATCATGTTATAATTATGCATGTGATTAAATTAAAATATTTGTTTGCTTAATTATTGTCCTATTGATTTTCTCTTATAACTGCATCACTAATAGATTAAGTTATAATTAACTATAAGTGTTGGGAAGTGTGTCAGAGATTTCCTTTTGCAATTGAGAAAAGAAGGTAGCTTGGGAAATATCAAGTATTGGATTGTGTACCTGTAATCTGGGCATACTGACTATATAACCTGTGGTTAGCTGGTACCTGAGGTTAACCCTCAAAACAAATAAAGTGTTCAAATGGCAGGGGTTTGAATCTAGCAATCAAGAAGTGCTCTAGTCTGGAAATGATTGTAGGTTATACTTTGTATAGCCTTGGTCTTATTAAAGGTACCATGCATGTTTCTTCTATCTGTGGTATTATACTTCTCTGCTTGAAGGACTGGTTTGCTGCAGTAATGGAAGTGCAGCCTGATTTAAATCGAGATCTAAAGAAAGTGATCATAAAAATTTTCTTCGACCCAGTAATATATATATATAATCAAACTACTGGAGACTTCAGATTAATTATATTTTAAGAGTGTTTTATAAATATTATTTGCTCAATTTTTAAAACACTAAAAGCTTATACACTGTGTTACTTATTAATCAAATTAATAAAATCTAATTGTCAATAAACTTAAATGGGTGTGTGTGTGTGTTTTACAGAAATGAGTTCCACCTAGATTTAGGTTAAAAAAACAACCTTCAAGTAGCCTAATACTGTGCAAAGGCTCTCCTGTAATTCTCTACAAAAATAGTAATGGGGAAGCAATAGTAACAGCTAGTTGGCAGTCTAGTTGTGAAAGTTTGTTTTATTCCTGAACTTGTTTTATTTTTTAATGAAGAATAGCTAGAAATACATTTACTGATATTTAACTAATTGATTGTTTGGAATCTAAGTGTATAAAAATACTGGAACCTAAAAAAAAAATATCATGGTTTATACAAACTTGAATCATAGGTTATATATATATATAATTTCTGTCGGACTTACAACTCATATTTCATCTAGAGCAGTGGTAGTCAATCTGGTCCACCCACTAGTGGGTGTTTCAACCGTCATGGTGGATAGTACTTTCTTCTTTTTAAAATTTAATTGACTTTTTAAAAAAAATTCATAGAGATTTATTTTGCCAAACTTAGCAAAAGTCCAACATAAAGTATTTGGTAAGTAATTATTATTATATGCTTTAGCTTGCTGTAACTCTGCTTTATAAATTTTATAAAGAAAAGTTACTTCCCTACTCTATAAATCACCATTATTGTGGAAACGGTGGGTGGTTAGAAAATTTTACTACTAACAGAGATACATAAGTGGGCGGTAGGTATAAAAATGTTGACTACCCCTGATCTAGAATATTAAGTTAAAAGTAACTACATATTTGGTTTAACATGGATCAAACAAACGCACATTTATTCTGCTTAGAGAGGATAATTGGTCTCCCAAAAGTTATCTTAAAGTAAGAATGTATTAAAAGCAAGGAATTATAATTGTTTTCCATAGGAAAAAAATTAACTTATTCCTGTGAATAAAATTTATGTCATAAATTGCTAATATTGTAGTAACAAAGAATTTAACCTAGTATGGATAGTAGTTAAAAAAATCTAATGTATGATATATACATGTGAAAAATGTTGTGATATGCGTATTATGTAGATATAAATTTAAAATGTGTATGTAAGCAAGATAATGCAACAAATCTATGTAAAGAAAAAAAATCACTTAGCTTGAAGTTGTTCTTTTTTTTATAATCCATCCATTCAGCATTCATCATCATTCAGTTTTCTGAATCATCAGTTGCTAATTCAAAGGGTCTATCATTGTCTTTTAAATCCTGTAATCATGGTTTTTTGGAGGGAGTATACCAAGTGTTAATGACTGATCTCTAAAGAAAAAAATTAAACGAATAATTGACTTGCTCTTTTGTTTTCTCTTCATATAATATATAAGGTCTCATTCATTAATTTAAGGCACTTTTAGATTTGATGGAGCATTCCAAGTTAGGCTGTGCTATTTATGATCTTATGATATAAACTCGGTTTCTTCCGTTTTTTTGTTATCCAGGTTCTTCTCTACAGGCTTGTTAATAAGTATTGATAAAATGCTGCATTACCTGTTAAAGTTAATATATCTTGAAGGTTGCAATGATTCTTTGAACTATAAAGTTGCCGCTATAATTCCACTTGAAAATGCATAAATTAATTTTTTTTTTTGTTATATGATTAGAAAAATAAAGTTATTTCACTATGCCAATGTACAGATAAATGGACTAAGAAAGGAAGAATAAGCTTGCAGTTGACAATTTTTTGTTGTTGTTTTTTTAAATTCATAGTCTTATATTATTTTAGCAAAATTATTTAGAATTAAAAAAGCAATGTTTAAGTTAATTAGAAAAAATAAAAATTACTTATTAAAAAAGAAAAAATTATCTAATGCACTCTGTGTTTGAATATCGTTATCAATATTTAAGGCTTTTTTACTATATATATATATATATATTGCAGATCTAAATAAACAGCACTTTGTATATAAATACATTGGGTATGGCTTTTTTTTAAGCCATGGAATGTTACATTTTGTTAAATGCAATAGCCATTATCTTTGAACTGACTTAGAAATTTTCAAATAGTGGACGACATAAGAAGGCAGAATTACAAACTACTTAAACAAATATTAAAGATATGAATCTTTTTCAATTTATTTGTATTGCATTTTCATAATATAAAATTTATTAACTGCATGAAATTATGCTCACACTTTTTTAACTGTAAATAAATATATGTATTGCTCTTGAAATGCACATCCATGAAGCTTCCACAGATGTGCATCTCAAGTGCAATATATAGATTATGAACTATAAGTGAAGTAAAACTAAGTTTATTACATAAATATATGCTAAAAGTTTCAATCACAATAACTAAATTACAATATGAGAAAAAAAAATCATATATTAAAATATGATGATTCTAAAGCCAAATAATGTTCATAAGAATTTTAATCCACAGAAGTGAGTAGCTACAGTGTACAGTTTTAAACTAATGAACACATTTTAAAATTTTATACTATATTTATATTTTCAATGGTTGTACATCATCAGAATATGATTTTGATTATTCATTATACTGAATGAAACATTTTTTTTTTGGTTTTGTAATCATTAAGAATGAAAATCTTTATTTTGGATATATGATTAATAAAGTACGGATTATCTTGGAAGGACATGGGATGAAAATGAGATAAAATACTGTAATGTACATTTATGAATAATATTTTAAGTTTATAATCAAAATATGTATACAGTACTGTCATATTGCATACTGTATTATGGATAAATTCTGTATTGTACAATTTTAGCATGAAGACTATTTTGCTTTTGATTGGCATCACTTTAATGACTATCCTATGATGTCATCATTCTTACAAAATGGCCACCAAAAAAATTTTGAATTTTTTTAAAAATTGTTATAGTGAATAATTGATTGTAAATCAAAACAATGGGTTCAAATTGATGATAGTGCTATTGTATATTCCATAAAGGTTAAATACTAAGCAAGATATAAGTATTACTATTATTATGCTAGAACATGTGGCTTTAATTTATATTGCCAGTTTCAGTTATATCATAGGTGAAATTTTATCTAGACTATTGTATGAAAAAAATATCTCATTAGATTTTAGTGTTTTCATTTGACAAAAGCAAACTGAAGGTTTATAATTGTTGATTGTAATGTTTAGCTTTTTAGATAATTTCCAAAAAAAAGATTAGTAAAACTTCTAAAAATTAATAACTGTCCTGAAAATGAGTTTATATCACTGGCTTTAAATTCTAAAAAAGATTTAGAAAAAACAATACAAATCTATTATATAGTTTTTTTTATTTAAAAGAACACAATCTCTCCAATATTTTTAAATTATTCCAAAGACCATTATAATAGAAAAAATTCTAAGATAGAACTAAGACAATTTCCTGTTAGATACCAATTTTTAATTTTAATGCCTTGGGTTTTTCATTTGCAGTGATAACACTTTCTTTTTTATTATTATGCCATGTTCGTTATTGGCAGCCATTTTGTAAATTACTATGGTCATTTATAAATCCACAAGTTATAAATATTAATAAGATGATAACTTTCCATCATCTTTCATTCAATTATGTATATGGTTTGTTATTTCATTTCAGATGGACAAATTTCAAACTTAAAAATTGTCTATAATGTTGTCTTCATTATAAAATTTAAAATACTAATCAATCTTAATATTTAATTTTATTTACTAGTACAGGAATAGTATGTAATTTAGACAATAAGGGCTTTTCATCCTAACACATGTGCTGTACTGTTTTTATAATATCTCAATGATGGTTTGTTGAGTATTGATAATAAATAATTTAAAAATAAATAAAATTTGCTTAAAACATAAAATCCAGTTTTCATTTCTTTTAGAAATTCTATTAAAATGTTTTTTTTTTAGTACGTACATGCTAAAATATTCTATAGAAACTCCATTCAGTAGACATCATTCAAATTATAAATTATAATATAGTTAAAAAATTAAAAGTAATATGAAATCCAAACTTATTACTATCTAATTTTTCAATGTGCAAGCCAAATCCACAAAAAATATTTTAACTACACTTTAAAGGTTTCACTCATCTAATAATGTTCTATCATGCATGTTCTTCATAATTGTATATTTTTTCATATATATTCTTGTATATAATGATGAGATACATCTTATATATGTTTTAGAATATCCTGGTTTATCCATTGCCTAATTAATGATGTTGTGTTAAACCACTAAACATCACATGATCACTATCTCTTATACTAGTACAATTGTTATTAAACAAGGCAAAACTCTCCATATAGTAGTGCCAACCAGAGTAATCAATGGATGCCAGAAGGCTTGTGCATGAGTAGGCACTAGATAGGGATTTTATGTACAAGCCTTCTGGCATCCATTGATTACACTGGTTGGCACAGGGTGGCACTACTGTATGGAGAGTTTTGCCTTGTTTAATGATATTGTGTTTGTACAGTAATTAGAAAATTTTCATCTGTAGATTTTAGTAATGGCTTTTATGAGATTTTGATTTTTGAGATTTATTGCCATTCAAAGATAATGAAGTGAGTATATCAAAATTAAAATCAAGGGCGAAGTGAAATAATAATTAACCTAGTTAAAAGTTATAAAAGAAAATGTTAATACCAAATATTCATTAAATCAAAATAATCTTCAATTCAATCAAATCACTTATCACACAACAAAATTAAACATAAAATAAAGATTTTAAAATTATGTTAAATTGTTCAAAAATTACAAATCACTGTGAAAAAATAAAATTGCAGCTTATACATAATCTAAAGAAAAGCAACCAAAATCAATTTAATGAATATAATTTGTTGTGCAAAGTGTTTTACTTCAGTAGCCAAAATTTTTTTTGATAGTTTTAAAAATACTTTACACAAAAAATTGTTATATACAAATTCTTATATCAACAATATTTGAATGATATTAAATGTTAGATAAATAATCTAAATAATGGGAAAATTTTAAACTTTGAAACAATATTTCAAAAAATTCATTTTTCAAATTAAATAAGATGTGTCAGCATTGGTGGTCGAGAGGTCAGCACAGCTGCCTTATAAGCAGTTGTTCCGGGTTAGCGGGTTCGCTTTCTGGCTGATGCTATGACAAATGAAAAAAAATAAAATAAGATGTGTAATACTATAATTACAATTTCTATTATTTATTTGGCTATTAGTGTTATTACATATATTATAGTTAGTTAGAGCAATGTTTTTTTTTAGTTTTTTGACCATGGACCGGCACTGATCTGCAAATAAATTCTATTGGTTCAGAAAAAATACATTAATTGTTTATGAAGTTAAATCTAATAATGCTATGAAACAATTAAAAGTTTATATAACATTTTCTAACAAATATTCTAAATTAGAAAAAAAATACTTAGGAATATTTTGAATGTAAAAAGCAAGAGCTTAGATATAGAAAAAAAATCGAAACAAAATTGTATACTCTTTTTTTTAAAATCTATTATCTAATAGTAATGTACATTAACGAAACATTTGGTAGCATTAAAGAAACATTTTCAACTTATTGAAATAAAATTAGATTTTCAGCAATGCCATTTTTAAAAGACGAACCCAACTAGATATAGATTCAACTTTTCCTCCAGCTTTCATAAAATTCAATCAAACTGTGATTTAATTGCGTGTTGAATTAAAACACCAATAATAAATATCTCTTTAATTTTTAAATATGATTAACTCTTTATATTTTTAATTAATAAATGTTTTTAAAAAATGCAATTAGTCATTCTTTTTTGGTCTTTTTATATTTGTGTAAAACAAATAACCCCTAAATAAGATCTTGAAATGAATAAAAGAGCAACAGAATAAAAAAAGTAATCAGGTTTAGAAAAATTAAATTCTCACATGGGTTAGGAAATTATGAAATTGTTCTAATGGTAGAGAAAAGTTGTAGAGATAAATTATTTTCGGGTTGTGGACTTTAAAGATTTATATAGCTGACACAACTAGATTAATTGACAATATCATTATTAATTATAATTCTTCATGCAAATTCACTATTAGGATTTCCAATTTAGAAGATCATTATTACTTTGTAGAGGATATTTTAGTATTTTAAATACTCGTAATACTTGCATATTAAAAAAAGATTGTAATCATATTTGTCTTGTGTGTAATGAATAACAAAAATGTGGCACTCCAACACACAATCCCATTATCATAGTTAGTGCAGAGAAGCTCAGGATATCTGTGGCTACAATAATCTAAATAACTGAAATTAATAAAGTAAAAAAGATGGAAAAAAAAAGATATACAAGAGCATAGAAAGACTGACTACATTTGTCATAATTAAAATTTTTTTGAACCAACATCATAACATATAAATGATATCTGGAGATATTCTTAGTAGTATCTATCACTTAACCCTATTATCTAAAGGTCACTTATTATTCTTCAACCAAGAAAACTGATTGTAGTTTGGAGTTGAATATTTAATATGTACATATACTCACATAACAAATATTAACTATTATTAGATTCGCCATTTGGGTATACTAAACATCAATATTTTCCTCAACACTGTGGACGATTTAAGATTGTTGTTTTTGACAGAGCTCTAAATATTCAGATATTAGAAAAAATTGGATTAAGAGCAAGCTATAGAATACTACCACCGTTAATGGATTAATTTCTCTTGATTACTCAAATTGTCTTGGGTCAAAAACTTAACATATATATATAATTTTAACATCTCAACATTGTGGGGCTAACTTAAGATATTAATTGCATTTATTTTTGAATAATATGTTTTCCATATATATATATCACGTAATATTGAAGAGCTTATGCCTTTAGCGTTTACATCTTTCTTGTTAAAAGAATATTTTTTTTTTAATTTGCCGTTAGACAAATCTAACACAAATGGCTTTTTAAGGTGGTAATAAACGCAGCTATATTGTTAATTTTTGTAAAAAAAAATTTTTTTTATCAAAGCTTTCCGATAACTGATTGCTATTATTTTTCAATTAAAGATAAATTGAAAATGAGCTCAATAGGGATAGACATCTATTTCTAAATTTGTAAAATAATGAAATTATAAGATAATACGATAGAAATAAATTTTTCTGACAAAAGTTTGGTGTTACTCTAGAGATCTTTATCACGCACAAGAAAGATTGCTTGTTAAAATTAACTGTACACCTAAAAACATATAAACTATTTGATCGAGTGGAATAATGCTTGAGAGTTTAATCAAGCGTAAAAAATAACTACTTCATTTAAATGTAATGTTTTATATATTAATGCGATCGCAAATTTCTATTCGTGATTATAAATACAGTGCAATAAACATATATTTTGATCAAGTCTGTACGATGTTTTCAGAATGTATATAGTTAATCTCATATTGGCATAGTTAGCGAACGGTGTTTTATTACATTATTTCACAAGTAGAGTAAATTAGAAATAATTTACATCGCATTCGATGACTGTCATCTTGTAAATAAGTGATTAAAACAACTAAATATATATAAATAAAACAGCTTTTAAATAGCCACTACAGCACATTGCCGAACAAAGGCAGTTTAGCAGTTAACATAGAGAGAAGCAGTTAAAAACCGTATTGAACAGGTGCCAGTGTCTGCATGGTGAAGGGTTATGCAATTTTTTTTATATCCTAGTTGTATTTTTTAGCTAAAAATAGTTAATTATTTATTTATTGATCAATTTTAGACGCATTTCCGGCTGAACCAGCATTCTTCAATCATTCTAGGCCATAACCCATTATAACTTCATCATTTTTGTTCAGCATTTTCTTGATTAATTACAACAATTTAATTAATCTATAAGTGAAAACATTTTTGCAGCCATACAATTGACAATATTCACTTTAGTTAAATATCTTAAAATGGCTAATATTAATCATTTATTACTAGAGATTATCATAACAATTAAAAAATGCCAATTTAGAAATGCATGTTGATAGTTATTTATTTTTTTAAGTGTTTTTATTTATAAGTTTGAAATACATGCGATGGAATAGAAGTTTTAAGTATATCAAAGATGTTATACCTAGTGAGATGGGGTGTGTGTGTGTGTGGAAGAATAGATATATTATTTTATGTCTAAAACTTACACCTGTGCTAAAAATAATATGACAATCTCTAATGTAATAAATAATTAATAAAAATCATTAATGCATTTGTCTACAATGAATGATATCAAAAATTGTAAAAAATTATAACATGAGCCAACTGAAATAGACTGGTTCAGCTAGATTTTGAGGGGCATTTATCTTTATTAGGGATCTTTATTCACATTTTTGAAGTGGTGTGGTAGAATGGAAATTTCAAGCACATCTAAAATAGTATGCATGGGGGGGGGGGAAAGAGGATGGAATTGGATTAATGATACCAAATAATTGTGTTAATAAAAAAATTAAAGTCTATATCAAAGTTAAAAATAGTATAATAATTTTCAGTCTAATAAATAATTAATAGTAATCATTAATTTATTTATCTAAAGAGGAGGTTGCCAAACGTATGAGTACAAGTAAATAATATGGTACTTGTAAATTAAATTATCAAGAATTATGTGTGAATAGGTTATGCTCACTATCAATTTTAAAGAACCATATTAATAAGTACATATAAAGATTGAGCATGTTATAATATACAGCTGCCAAATATATGCATTCTGACCATTGACTGTTACAATACCACACGCGCACACACACACACACATATATATATATATATATAAGAAAATATTAATAAATGGAGATTTTTGGCTTATATTTTTTAGTTAAAAACAATAACCACATTCTTCTTATATTAGCAGCAATCAGATTTAGCTACCTAGCATGAGAGTACACTATCAGCATTGGACTGTACTCTCAGTCCTAGGCAGCTAAGCCTGATTGGCTACTATGTTAAGTAAGAATATGTTTATGGTTTTTATCTAAATAATATAAAACAGAACAGTCCATTTATGAAAATTTTTTTCATGATGGATTAGAATGGTTTTCAGCAGAGACATTTTGAAGCTTGGATTTTTATTTTTCTTGTTCTCCATAGTTTTTCTATAATTTTTTCAAAGTATTCGGGATTGCTCTCTTGTGAAGATATTCAAGGCCATTTGGAAGAACTGAACAGTAGATTGATTTAGTCCATGTTTTATGTTATCTCCAAATGTTTTCCTATTTCTCAACTTATCCACTGCAAATTGGATTTCCCAATATTGTACTTCTAAAACACTATTCATGTTTGATTTCTAGACTTTACAAATAATTCCTAATTGTACTTTTTAATTAAAATGTTCACTACAATCAACTTTGCTTATTGAATGAGAGAGTCTGGTTATTGGGAGGTGCCCCAGAGACCTAAATCCTGGTTCTTTTGAGGGGGAGGGCTAGGATGAGGGTGCTGTGGGGACTGTTGCCAATGTTGATTTTCTCATTTACAAGAATGAAAAAAATGCTATTCATAGCGGTTTTAGCGTTATTGTTATAAACGATTTTATCCAATTATTATTGCAAAGTAAACCGTAGTTTGACATAATGATTTTAATTGCAAGTGACTCACCCTATTTAAATTTATTATTTCCTATGTTGTTATCTCCAAGTGTTTTCCTATTCTCAACTTATCCATCGCAAATTGGATTTCTCAATATTGTACTCCTAAAATACTACTCATATTTGAACTCTAGACTTTACAAATAATTCCTAATTGTAACATTCATTTGTCTTTAATGGTTAATATACACCCTTTCCCTTTTCACATGTATCCATCCCCTTTTACCATGTTGTTCCTGAATTTCATTTTTACAATTCTTTGTAAACCTCTTATTTAACTGTATTTGTACCTTTTTTTGATGAATAAACTTTCATCACTGAGAAAAAAACAATAGTTGTTAAAAATTAAATAATTAAAAAGAATTATTTCTTCTCATGCTAGCTGCAGAGTAGAGTTTTTGTTAAATAGGAATTAAATTAGCTTATGAAAGAAAAGATCATGTGACAAATTTGAAGACGTAATAAATAAAATAAATGTTTAATTTTTATTAGATATAACTGTAAAAGAAAAAAAAACATAGTTTCTTACGTTATTTATTTCATTTTATTTTTTTTCTCATGTGTCATAGCATCAGCCGGTTATATATTTATTTTACAAAAAACAAAAAGGAATTAGAATCTGGGGTGTTATATCTGATTGCTTCCAATGAGATTGGGGTCTAAAAATTAAAAAAAAAAATCGTTAATGCGCAAATTGGTATTAAAATCTTTTTTTCTTTTGTCTAAAAAGTTAATAGCTATTTTCATCATAAAGTCTAATAAGCAGAGAGAGAAAAAAGTTATTATTTATATAAAAAAAAATCATAAAATAGTCAAATTTTGTTATAAAAGAACATGGCCCATACATTTCAAAAGAGAAGGCAAAAAGAAAGACAGTGATGTGGCATCTGTTGATTGAATGTAAATGCTTGGAAGCAGAAAGGGTACAAATAAAGAAGTTATGGGAGAATAAATATGAACAAAGTGATTATACAGAAAGTAGGTTATTGGTTTTTATGCTGGGTTTGGGAAAAGATAAGGGAGATTTAGATATAAAGGCCATAGAGTTGTCAAAGATTATGTTGTGGAAATGGGATAGAGCAGATTATGGGAAAGCTTAGGGTGGGGAATGGAAGGGGAAGGTAAAGTGGCTAACAGATTTCTTTGGGCATAGTTGCTGAAAGATTCCTGACTCCGTTTAAGGAGAAGTCACGGTACATCACATCACATCACATCATGCTCTTGCTTTAATATTCTAGTAAGATTAAAAAATCAAATAATTCTATGTTTTTTAATACATTGTATAGGCTTACACACACCTGCACATATATAATGTAATAAATAGGGATTCGAACTCAGACTTTCACATGACCATCAACTCTACAAGCCATCTCATATTGCTGTCCCACCTGATCACATATATGTTGAAAAGGTAAATAATCACCAATATACATATTTCATGCTAAACCAGCAATCATCAGTTGGTCCAGATTACTATCTCCACACATATATACAATCAGTGCTCAGCTTTATATTAAGATAGCCAATCTTCATACTTTAATGGACAGGCTTCAAACTATTCCAACTCACAACTCTTCAGCCATCCATTTCATTGAAAATTTGATCGATGGAACATTCAAAGCCCATATTAGTGCCAAAATTTGTTTGTATTAGCCTGTAAAAAAAGATTTCATAGTTAGAACTGAGGTTACTAATATATATATATTCTAATCACCTGATTTGTTCTACAGGGGAAAAAAATCAATTGCTGAATATGTAAAACAAGACCAGGATGATACTGCCAATTGTCATCAACTCAACAATTATTTTCAACAAATATGGAGTCTAATAATTGTAATTTTTCTTAGGTAGCAGAAGCAGAAGGTTTTTATGCAAATTAATCATCTAATTTTGGGTCAGCAAATGTTATTTACTTATTCTTAACTCAAAGATAAAATAAGAAATGAAAATAATTAAAAATCTTTACTATCAGCTCTTGATTTGACAGGTAGCAATACCTTACCATTCATTGCACTTCATGATTTAGTACAGCAATGGAATGACAGATTGGATCTATAAATCCATAGATAATGGTTCAGTGCTGTTACTTCCAGAGCTCAACTTTTTATAAATTGAATAATAAACTATTCATTTATTTTTTTATTTATTCATTGATAATCATACATTTTTTGATTAGTTTAACAGTTAAGCAACTAGCTAGCTGGACCACGACCTAAATTAAACAATCTTGTTTTTTTTTTTCAGTTATTGGAAAGAGTTTTTTTTTGGCTTGACTATACACTTGAATTTTAGATGAGTAGGATAGCAGTCTAATATTTAACAAGTTGAAAGATCACAATAATAAATATAATTGCTTTATTTGTACAGTGGGTTGTTCTGTTAGTTACTTGATGATATATACAATAATAAATTTAAGATATCACCAACTTATGAAAATGAAATTAGTTGTATTTCAAATGTTCAAAATGATGATATAATTTTGGCATTATTTTCCAAGGCAAACCATTAAATACTCACTTTTAGTAGTGTTGATGAAAGGTCAAAACATTAATTAAATCTAAGCAAACAAACTGATACATGGATCTGAGATGCTATTACTATAACATAAAAACCAGGAAATTTTTTCATTTAAAAATGTAAAATAAAATTTTGAAAATATGATCCAGAGATCAATAGTATGTACTTTAGCTTTTTCGACATGATAGCATTGAATCTACAAATAAAGATCAAATGAAGAGAATAAATTAGCAATATACTTATTAAAAAGTATTTTATGATAAACTTTTTTTTTCCATGTGTCAAAGCATCGGCCAGGAAGTGAACCCAGGACAACTGCTTGTAAGGCAGCTGTTCTAACCACTCAACTAACAACACTTTACTTTTACGATGAACTTGAGCATGGTTTTTATGAAAGAAGCAGATCTCATTTGCATTATAAAGATTATTCGCGAAAACATTCTAAAGAGATACTTACTACATTAGTTGTATTTTTATATTGGACTATTTCCATCA
Organism: Epiperipatus broadwayi; assembly: GCA_028023455.1. NCBI lineage: Eukaryota > Metazoa > Onychophora > Udeonychophora > Euonychophora > Peripatidae > Epiperipatus > Epiperipatus broadwayi. The sequence goes on along the minus strand of JAQFVV010000056.1, from coordinate 7,267,830 downwards.
TCTAATATGAGTATTGAATGTCTTTAGAAAATTTTTACTTTTATTTAAATATTCCCAATACATTCAACTGTTAGTAATAGCATATTAAACAGGTTAATATATTTGTATTTTTATATTGGACTATTTCCATCATCTAATATGTGTGTTGAATGTCTTTAGGAAAGTTTAATTTTAGTTAAATATTCCAAGTGCATTCAACTGTTAGTAATATCACAGCAAACAGGTTAGTATATGCACCAACTGTTAGTAATATCACAGCAAACAAATGTTAGTAATATCACAGCAAACAGGTTAGTATATGCACTAACCTGTTTGCTGTGATATTACTAACATTTGTTTGCTGTGATATTACTAACAGTTGGTGCATATACTAACCTGTTTGCTGTTATATTACTAACAGTTGAATGCACTTGGAATATTTAACTAAAATTAAACTTTTCTAAAGACATTCAACACACATATTAGATGATGGAAATAGTCCAATATAAAAATACAACTAGAACACCATCATCACAAACATTCAGAAGAACACGGGTTAGTATATGTACAACGTTTAGAGAGGTATTACTCTCCCCTCTTTTTCAGATGTTGCTGCCCTGACCAGTGACAGTACTAGCATGGGATTTGAACCTGTACCCTTAGATTGATGGCTCAATTGATTAGAGCATTACCTTAAAATTCAATACTCAAGAATCTAAGCGTCTAGGTTTAAATCCCATGCTAGTATTGTCACTGGTCAGGCCAGAAACACCTGAAGAAGAGGGAAGAGTAATACCTCTCGAAACATTGTGCATATACTAACCTGTTTGATGTGCTGTTACTAACAGTTGAATGTATTTGGAATATTTAAATAAAAGTTAATTTTTTCTAAAGACATTCAATACTCATATTTGATGATGGAAATAGTCCAATATAAAAATACAACTAAAACACCATCATCACAAACCTTCGGGAAAACACTTACTACATTAATTGCTTTCAGTTGGAGGATTTGGTTGAAGATGAAATACAATAAACAGAGCCATTAAAAATGATGAAATATTTTGCAAAAAAATTTGGTGCAGAAATTATCGTAAAACGTCAAATAAATAATAGATTTTGGGATCTGCATACACAATTTAGGGAGTCCCCCCTCCCCGAACGATTTGTCACAGACATTGCGAAACAATTTAAACTCTTATTTTTCAATAGCTAGGATGATCATACTTGTCTTATCTATTTATATTAATGGTTTTAATTTGTTATTAAGTATACTAAAGTATTCACTTGTATTAAAACTTATTACTAATGTTAAGGAAAGAAACTATGCAAACTTTTATATATAAATTATTGTTATTGTTTTTCATAAATCTTAATAACTGAATTAAATAGAAATCAGTTTAACAATCATTAATAATTAATGTTTTTTTTGTTTTTTTACGAATCATAAGATTTCAATGCTAAATAAAGTTGAGAATAGAGTATTGTTTACGAGCAGCATAAACGAAAAGAAATTCTTTATAATTAGAGGCATTTACATTACAAATTGGAACTCAGCGGAAAGCAACGCTCACTATATTAATTTATAAATCTTGTAAAATGCAATCATAATATCTAAACGTCAACAGTTTTCTAAAAGGGTAAATATTTTTATTTAATTATTGTCATATTAATAAAAGAACCTTATCCGAATTGAGAGATAAATAATATGCATTTCGATAATTAATAACTTCGTAAAAGAAAGCGTGATAAATAATTGAAAAGTTATGTCTATTCTTGCAATTAGTTGTCTAATGAAAGATATTTTTATTTCCATATAGAAAGCGTATTTTAAAAGTTAAATAAACAATTCTACTTTCCTATAACTTTTATATCAAAGGCTAGTTGATTAAAAAACAAAACCTATAATGCGACTGAAAAAAAATCCTCTTACTACAAAGCAATTTGAAATCATTCGAAGGCTGAAAGTTTAAGTGTTTTCTTATACATATTGTTTTCATTTTTTATAGGTTTAAATTTTATTATAATATGTTTTCCAAAATGACTTATTTACGTTTAAGTTTTATATTTCTTATCAACTGCAAACAAGATATACTTCTACATTAATGATAAAGTAAAACATATATGTGGGCTCAGAACCCATAGGAATATGTTTTCTCATCTAATCAATCTTTATTAATCTGGGATCTTTACTCTCTAGCTAATAACAGCTAGATACCTATTTATTGACTAATATTCAATGACTGTCTGGGTTGGCAATGGATCTAACATCTGGTAGAAAAATGTTAGACTAGCTTTGATCTAAAGAAATTTCCAAGATTCACTCACTCATTTTCCAACATGAAGTCATGAGCATAGTGGGCGTGGCCACTAACTGTAACTTTATAATGCATTTATATCTCAATATTTGCAGTTTCAAGTTTATACACAAAAATAAGTTAATTGCTCTTTCATGTTTTATTGCAAGATGCATTTAATTTAATCCACACACATACATATATTTAAAATATTTGTCATTGTCTCATATTTTAGTAGATAAAAATAAAACTTTCGTAAATTAATTTGTGGCATTCCTTTAATTTATGCACCATTCACTATCAAGCCCATTTATTCACATTTTTCAAAATTTTACATACTAATAAGACATGCATGCACTCATCTATATTGAAACAGTATATTCCTATAGACTGTATGTTTCACCTGTTTTACCCCAGAACTTAATCTGTGCTAACTTTAAACCCCCTTGAGTACATATATATCAACATAAACATCATTATATATGTATCAGAACACATACATATGCGAGAACAGACTTGATATATTATTGATTTATGTATATTACAGCTTATCGGTATTTAAAATATAGATCTTTTTAAAATTATAGTTTTATTATTTTAAAAAGCCAATTCATTAGTTTAATTGAGAATCACATATATATGTATAAATTCCATCTAATACCAGCATACATATATAACGAAATGTTGTTTAAAAGATTCACTAAATTTTCTAAAGTTAAATTAAAATACCATCAATAAAAATCATGCCATGCACCTGGTTATAAAATAGTGTATAGGCTAAGTTTCTAAATTTATATATTTGCAATAATATTTTCAAACTGAAACTTAGTCAATAACAAAACGCACCGAACCAAGCTAAAAATATTTGATTGAAATTATTAAACAATAGTTGATCAATTTTACAAATTTAAATTTGAAATTGTAAACAAGTGCTAATGAATTCACCTCACTGCGAATCCAGTTTGTAGGAAAATAATATAGGATTTGAAATTGGTATGAATAGCCTATATTTTGACACTTTAAAAAATACTCTATAAATTTATATGTGTGTTGCTACCAAAATCAACGCCTGTTTTAATTTTATAATGAGTGAGTAGGAGGGCCATAGATTTGCCATTTCTTCCTATGGAAAATGGTCATCTCCAATCCCATCCTACATGCTGCCTTGGCACGTGATTATCATCACCAGGATGGAGAGTTCCAACCACAGCCTGCTATAGAGAGAAGACTGTCACCAAGCAACCAATCCAGAGAAAAGTGCCACAATCCCTATCTCCAAGTGCCTGATGTCCAAACTGCAGAAGAAGATCGGTAATATTCTTCAAAAACCACATAGCTCTATAAATTAATCTTTAAACTGTAAATTAAATATTAAGCTAGCTACTGTAAATCTAATGAACGTTCAATCTAATTATTAATTTATTTTTAAATTAAATCATTCTAGAATTAAAACTGTAAAACTTGCCTGAACCTTAAATAATGTATTTCATTTCTTATGATATGCCAATCTTTTGAGGCAGTGAATAATTATTTTAATAAACTTTTAAGGAGAGATCATTTTAACCTCTCCAGCATAATATTTAACAATGCTGCTTAAGTAAATCACTGCTTCGAAATTCTATTCTGATAGATAACCAATTGCTAACTTGTTGTTATCATTATATTATTGATATTAGTTTTTAAGGTTTTCATATTAAACTTATGATTTTATCTATTAGTTAGAAGTGAGATGCTAGCTAAGAATGATATTAAAATTATATTTTTAAATGTTGTTAAGGCCATTAAATATAATTTCTCCTCCCTAATTTAACACATATATATATATAGATACAGATTCAGTGTATCAACTAAATTAATAATTTAGTTAACCCTTTTAATTAGCACGATTACTATATGCTAATTTAAAAACTGGATTGAGTTAATTTTAGCAGATAGAAACTACCTGTTTAGATGCATTATTTAGTTAATTCTAAATATAGATATTTCTATTACTATGCATTGCCAGTGTGTCTTTACTAAGCATCCAAATGTGCATTAACATCTTGCTGTCCTTCTGATGGGTTAGCAGTGGTGGTCATTCCCATCCCCACAGTTCAGATGCCTATCTTTTAGAACTGGAACATGAGGGTTCAGAACCTTGTTAAAAGCCTACCTGACGTCCTCAACTGATATGTTCTTTATTATACTAGCAGGCTGTTTGATTTTAGGGCATCTAGTATTTGATACTGAAACCTGTGAACAATTACTTACTTGCACCACAACCTTATTTTAGTACTTTATTAGTGCCATATTCTCCACATGCAAACCTAAAGGTAACCAGTTCTTCTCCTTATTATTAATGCTTCAACCTTAGTTTGAATTCTTAATCTAGGTTACCAGATTGAATCTATATGATGAGCTTATCAAATTGCTCATTTGTAATGTATTTAGAACAATCAGCTTAATGCTGTATATAATAATCATCCTGGATAATGTTTTAGCTTATGACATTGGCAAACCTAAGAATAATTTGGTGTATCAAAATATAATAGGCATGGTATATTAATCACAAATACTTGTATAAATTTAAGTTAAATTTCTCAAGATGAGATTGTTGTATTAAATTCATCTCATCATTTCTGTAATGCCTCTGTGCATTAATTATGTGTGAATCTCAATCTAAGTAATTAATGTTCATTTGTTGAATTATTTTCTTTAATTATTTATTTTAATAAACCTATTTAAAATTATAAGTTGTCTCATGTCTTTTACTCATAATCCAACTCCAAATCATCCAAATTCCTTATTATTATTATTATTATTATTATTATTATTATTATTATTATTATTATTATTATTATTATTATTATTATTATTATTATTATTATTATTATTATTATTATTATTATTATTATTATTATTATTATTATTATTATTATTATTATTATTATTATTATTATTATTATTATTATTATTATTATTATTATTATTATTATTATTATTGTTGTTATTATTATTATTATTATTATTATTATTATTATTATTATTATGTATAATATACATTTGTTTAGTTAAGTATTAGCATGTTAACTAGTTTATTTAGCTCTTAATTATATATAAATTGTTAATTTTTTTGAGTCTCATATTTGTCTCTTTGCTCAATCAGCTCACTGAAGAATTGAGACTGAGGGTAACCTCATAAATGTCATTCATAGAGTGTCAAATCATAAAGGGCTGGTAAATGAATTGAAGTTTGGTCAGATTTGAGGTCTCACCACCTCATCTTGATCAGTTTTGGTGTATTTTGCCTACACTCTGAATTTTGTTATGTGAATGTACACATATGTCCATTACAATATGTATATATTTTATACCAAGAAGCTGGATGGTGCTTTTCTAATGACTCACAAAAACATAGAGAGATGAATAAATCATACATATAAATACATTTCCTTCAGCTTTCACAGTGAGACATCTGATTAGAGAACAAACAGATGTTACTGACCTCATTAAAAAAAATAAAAGACTGAAGGGGAGTTGGGCTAGCCATATTGCTAGAAAATATAATAATAGATGGACAATTGAAATCTTAAACTGGATTCCAAGAGATTGTAAAAGACCCAGAAAGAGATCACATGTGAGATGGATGGATGAAATAAGAAAGTGTACAGGGGTGATGTGGAGAAGAGAAGCTAAATATCAGAGAAGATGGACTGAACTTGGAGACATCTTCTTACTACAGAGTATTGATCATGGTTGATGATGATGATGATGAATTAAAACTGATGCTGAGGGTAAGAATAAAACCATTTATCCCTTATATAGTTTTTTATATAAGATAATAATGTTTACTTCTTGATCATCATGCACTAAGTTATCTCTTAGAGAGTTGTACTTAACTCTCATCCATTAGTATTTTTTATATATATTGTAACCAGTTGGCTACTTTAAAAATACTTAGATAAGTTGGCAGCATGATTATCAGGTTTAGTTTAGGCTATATGATTAATGAGGAAAATAATATTTAATTTTCTCATGTATATATTTTTTTGTAAATTACTTAATTGATATTAATTTTAACCTTAAAAGACAGGTAGAGTTTTATGTTTAATAGTATTTTAAAAAGAAAGGGGGAAAATAAGATTTTAATATTCTTGGTAAATTTTATTTTTAATTAGAATTGTTTTTTCTTTTCTCTTTATTTATCTTCATTACAAAAAATCAAATCGGTGTAATTAACTGATTATCTTGTTTTTCTTTTTGCAGGAATTTTGTTTTAATTAGAAAGGAATGACAAGAATTTTATGATGTTAATTTAAATTCTTGAATTTGTTTTTTAATGTCTCTGGTTAAAGAGGAAAATAGCTAAACAATTGTGTTTGTAAAAATTTGCCTAATTGATTGTTATAAAAAATTCTCATGTTGGAGGCAGATTGTGATTGGCTTTAAGCAAGATTGTTCTAGAAAAATAATAGTGGTGTGAATAAGTCTTAAGATCCAAGTGTCTGGTGAGAAATTATTCTTAACTTATCTGTTGAAGAGAGAGTAATCAAGTCTTAACCCAGCTGATAAAGAAGAAAGAAGCAGACACCTTTACCAAATGTTTTCAGGACAGCAATGATCTTAATCAAGCTGTTGCATAGAGTAGAAATTTTAATCAATCTTAACATACTATGAGTTTAGTCATAAAAATGTTTGTATAATGAAAACCATGTGCTAAATTCAACTAAAAGCTAGATATCATCTGTCTCCATATAACCTGCCTTCACTGGAATAAAATGTAGAAAAATTATCCCCTAAAGTAATCTGCAGCCTTCTCTTCAACCAAGAGCATGAGTATCTGTATGTGTTACTATCACCTGAAAAATTTAGTGGAAATAAATAAATGCAATTTGATATTTTTTAACCTGGAAATACTGCAAACCAAAAAAAAAAAAATTAACTATGGACATGTCTAGAAGACTTCAAGTAGAAACTCAATTGGAAAAAACTGGTAATTGTAACTGGAAAGGGCTGCACAGAAAATAAAATCATGGTTAAACATATTTTTTGTATGAGCACCCTTAAGTTTTTTTTGTAAGAATTGATAATTTAAAATATTTTATTAAGTTAATACTTTTAAATTGTAAAACTTTTTTTTAAAAATCCAGTCAAATTTTCTCTTCAAAATTATGAAAGTTTTTTAAGAAAATTAAATTTTTTTTGTAAATTTTTTTTTTAAAACATGGTTTTCTCTTTTCATTCATTTTCTCTCATAAAAACTTAAAAGATTTATTAAGTTAAATCAAAGATTGTTATCTTTGATTTTGAAAATGTTTTTACAATTCTTAATTATTTTAAAGAAATAACTTAATGTATTAAAAGTTAATTTATGAATAGAAATCAACTGATTGATTATAATTTTTATGAATATATATTATAACGGTTGAGAATGAATGTGATATTTACAGTCTTACCATAATCTTCCGTACAGGGTGCCTCTAGGCCATTTGAACCTAGAAAATTTATAGAGTAGGCAGATATGCGCTTTTAAGATCATGACCGTCAGCCCAAGTCACTAGCTCATGAAGTAATAGAGGTTTAAAACATTTATTAAATATATTTTTAATAATAAAGAATAATAAAAGCAATCACTGTCAGTATTAATAACACAAAAAGATTTTATTCACATATATATGTAAATGACGACAGACTTAAAAAATAATTATATAAAAAATTTATGTTTGTTTCATTATTATTTACTATTATTTTTATTTGTTTTAACTTTTATTTTTAATCTTAGAAATGTTGAGTATAGATGAGCTACCCAGACGATGCACTAAAAAACTTTCAAACATTTGATTCCAGGCTAAAAGTCCACAGACACACCAATGCTCACTTCCATATATATATATCAACAACTAATGCAATGTGAATATGTTAGCATAGAATCATGCCGACAGGAATGTGCATCTGAACAGTGTGATTTTATTGGAAGAAACATGACCTTCATCAGTACAGGAATGTGCATCTGTCTGACTAAGGAATCATGTATATAATATAATAAAAATAACGCTTCGTATGGATGGGAGAGCGGTCTATCTTGCCGTGCTTATCTTCCCAATCCATAGAGCTGGAATGGGTCAATGGTGCAGGAAATACATTTGCATCCATTTCAACAATATGACTACCTCTTTGGGGTCATGCATTCAGTTGGACTCGTCACCCTAGGTGCTAACACACTTCACATTACATTGATATAAACATCCATATATCTCTCCACCAGCATTGACACAACTACAAAACAAATAGTCCGAAATAAAAACCCTCTTTAAAATTAACATATTTAAACTAGTCTAGCAGTCATCTACACTCAACTAACATTTAAATCATTTTATTAATTTATTTCTAAAAAAAATATCTTTAATTTAAGGTTTTAAAATCATTTTAAAATGACACATTATATTTAACTTTTCTTTTTACTACAAATATTATTTAACCTACTTTTCTTTTAAATTTAATAATGCACAAATAATGATAAGTATTTTCATCTTTAAATTTAAGATTGCAATCGCAAACCCCTACCCTATTACAAACAGATATTAATTAAGCATGAATAAAAAAAAAACAATACATATTCTAAGAGATTACATTTTAAACTTTAGCTATTACTTTTAACACTGCAAAATTTTAAAAAAATAAGAAATAAAGTTCATGTTTGCTCCAGAGAGAAAGTCTATAGTTAATATTTTAAAGAAAGTTCGGTGATTTTAAATTGAAGAGTTTATATTTCATATTTATAATTTATACTTTCCTTTCTCTGTGCTTGTTCCTTCAAGACAAAAATTTATGAAGACTTATGATGATTTATGAACATTTATGATGACTTCTGAAAACGGGATCCGTGGAGATGAAGGCTGCCTTCGGCCGGCCGCACCAAAGGAAGCACGATCAAGCTGATTACATTCTTGGTGACAGCAATAATAACTTTTAAGATTTGTATTTTTACTTTCAGCAAATATGAATAGATTTTAAACTTTAATTTTCTGATTCTCCAATAAACTATTTCCTTTGATTTTTCTTTTTATAGTCCTCAGGCACCTTATCTCTGGAATGCAAGGATCCATCAAACATATTTCATCTCTATATTTCATTGGTTTATTGGGTTTGTGTCCAAGTAAATTTTGGGTTTATGGCTAAATAGATTTTGGGTTTTCCACTAAGGTCTGTGTCTGTATCTTGGGCAGGAAAAGCAAGTCTTTTGTTTCTATTTCTCGACTCTTATCGTAATCTCTTTTCAATGGCCATTTTGCCCTAAGGATCTGTTTGTAATTTTTATTTTTAAGATTAAAACTCTCTTTCTTATTTTTAAAATTAAAAGGTTTTTTATTATATTTTATTTAAAGATTAGAATCTTTGTTTCGATTCTATAATTTTTTTAAAGTGTATTTTATTTCAATATTTAAGTTAAACATATTAATAAATTAATAATTCGTTATTTGTGCATTTTGAACGTTCGCATTTAATTCAGTATTAGATATTTACAAAAACATTAAGTATTAGAATTTAAATGTAAAGCATATATATATCCCATTACAATATATATTTGAAGAAATAAATGTTTAAAATTTTATACTAGCATGTCATTTTCTTTTGTTTGTTGTTAATCAGTTAATCATTAAATAATTGTTTTAAAATATTTTTTAGTCTTTATATTTTCCAATTCCTGTTACATGAATTGGCAGGATGTATGAATTTATTTCATGACAGCTTAGTGTTCTAGGATTTTTTTAAAGGATTCCAATAAAACTATTTACTTATAGTAGGATAAAGCTAGGAATTATTTAAAGTGTTTTATAATAAGCTGTTTTATTTATTTATTTATCTCTTGCTCACAGTTATAGTTTATAGAGTTCTTGCTTTCTGAGCTAGATTTGCACATAACAGTTAGTTATATGAATTGGGGATTTATGTTTAATGTTATGACATCTAGATGATTCTGGTTAGTACAAAGGGATACCCTTTGAGTCTATGCACTACATTTCATTTTATTTATTATTATTTTTAGAAATTTAGTTTATAATGGTCAGGATAATTTTAGTACCTCAGATTTATTTGGCTTACTGTTGTATTTTGCACTTAAGTGTGTCCATTCAGATAATTATTGTTTGCATTCCTGCCCTAGGTTTGGCAGTGGCTAAATAATTAGCCTGGTCTATAGTGGACCACTTTCAAATCCAATCACAAGATTGACTATTGATTTAATTTTATTGTTGATCATGCATGATGATGAATGATTATCATTTCTGTGTAATGCTGGGGAACTTATAATTAGTTCTATGCTTATCTCTCATTCCTCATATATTATTTTATATTTTGTTTATTTGGGATAATGATGATTTCTCATCTCCTCATAATTCAGCCCTAATGGGGTATACTGCTACAAATGGCTACCCAATTGTGAAACCTTGCAACCCCAGATTCTCATTATTCTCCTTTCTTCCATACTGTTGCATTATGGAACTTGAATTAAGCAACTACTTAATTTTGAGCACCACTTTCATTTTGAAAGAACTTTTATGGATATATTAATTTCAAGCAACATCATCCCAATTTTAGACTGTTAACATTCCAGACTTTCCCACCTCAGAATATCATTTCTCAAGATTGATAGTCAATTGTACATATACACATTTATAATAAGACTACTGAGATTATAATTTGCACAAACAACTAAATAATTTATGTAGTGAAACTATTTTTTAAATATAATCTTGATTGGTATTTATTGTTATAAATGCTAATTTACATGGCAGATATCAGTCTATACCTTTTCTCAATTCTTGGATGCGATCCACTGTGTTAAAATCACTTTTAAATCCCACTTATTCTTATAGTTTGTTAAAATTCAAAATTCGCTATCAACAAATTGTAATTACCTTAATAAATATTTTGTAAAAACCTAATCAAAGACTGTCAGATTTGTAATGTCTAATATCTTTTTTATCACTTTTTTTTAAATATCAATATTACTATTGCATTCTTCTAATCATCTGTTACACCTTTATCATTTAAATATTTGATATAAAACCTCACTAACAATTGATCAATTTCTTTCCCTGCTTTCTTTAAGATAACAATTATAATTCCATCATTACCTGGAGCTTTTCTTGTCTTTATAGATTTAATTGCATATTACACTTCCTCAGTCAAAAAAAGTAATAATTGTATGGGTACTTTGTATTTTTTTTGCTCATTATTGCTAAATAATTCTTTATAAAATTTTTCCACTAATTTCTTAAAGTCATCTCAATTTTTAATAATAGTTTCTTTTTATTTCAGAAATAAGTTTTCTACCAACATTAACATGTTGTTTACACTTTTGAGACTTTTATTCTCTTTTATAGCTTTCCATGCTAATTTATAATTATATTTTCTTATATATATATTATTAATACTTTTTCTTACTGCTTATACAAAACTCTAGATAAAATTCTTATTTTTCACATAGGCAAAACTCTCCATACAAGCTAGAGTAATCAATGGATGCAGGAAGATTTGTGCATAAAGAATGGTGATCATGTGATGTTTGATGGTTTAAAATTATTTTTAATGAATCATTTTGTATATATTCCTTATTTTCTTTGTACACACTCATGTCTTAGTAAAAAATTTATTGGTAAATTGTTTTTTTTTTTTGTGCTAGCTATCTTAATAGGACATCAGTTATCTTCCTATTGATTTCATTTAAATCTGAACCATAATCAAAATATGTTAATATTTTGAAATGATTTGCAAGTTTTAATTTAAATTTATTAGAATGCTTCTGAAGGTTAGAAATACCAACTATAAAAATAAAAGAGGTCATAGATTTGTATTTTTCTGCAAACTTTACAAATCTATGACCTCTCTTATTTTTAATATCATAACCAAATTTATTCACCTTTTCATCTTTCAATTCTTTAATAATTCTATCACTAAAGTCTACCATGACAACTTTAAAATATTGTTTGCTGTGACCAAATCTTTTGTATATCAATATAAAATTTTTCCATTTCTTCTTTACAATGACAACTTGTTGGGGCATAAGTCTGAATTATGTATATGTGTATATTTAAATTTAATATTTTTAAAAGTTAATATAGATATAAATTAATTAGTGAATGGGATGACCATTAACTTTACAAAGTTAAATTCAAAGCCAGGATGTATTCATGTGAAGCAAATAATAATCAACACTTCTGCAGGCTGAATGAAAACAAAAGCAAATATACACAAACTACCACTAATTGATGATCACTTACTGTGTCAAATCTATTAAAACATTATAATTTTGAAATATATATTTTCTGTTTGGCAAAATATAATCCAATTCTGTTGTACTTTCATTTGGATGCTTCCATGGCCATTTCCATATAGCACTTTTTTTAAAAAAAAAAGATTTTATAATATATAGTTTTTGTCTTTCTGAAAACTCCACAAGTCTGTGACCTCTCTTATTTTTAATACCATAATCAAATTTATTTATAGCATTTTCATCTTCTTTTGGTTAATTTTCATTCAACTGGCAAAAACGTATCTGATTGGTTGCTACACATTAATACACCTTGGTTGGGGATTTAACTTTGTATATATAATGGTCATCCCATTTAGTAATTAATTTACACACACATGCAAGTATTTTGTGATTTTTTTGATAACTCAATAATCTTAACTATTAATTACAGATACACCTATATATCACAGACTACAATTCTGCATTTGCCCCAAATTGTGCTTGTCTTTGAACTCAGTTAAGATGAAATTCTTAGATGTTATTTGATCATCATTGACCTCTGATAATTTTTATGTTTTTAATATCAATAATCTTCTACTTTGTCAATGACATTGACAATGAGAAGACACTTCTACTAAGGATAGGCAAAAGCTATCTATTAAATTATCACTCATTCTGGACTTGCAACAAGCGTAGTTTCATAAGTGGAAAATCTACATCATAATTTAGGTTAGAATAGATATACTTCTGATAGTTTTAGTACATAGTTTTGATAGTTAAAATATCTTTCAGAAAATTTTCATTATAACTGTATTAAATCAAATTAGCACTAAAAAGTACTTTTAACAGTGATATTTTTTTTACTACAAAGAAATGTCACTGAATTGTTGTGAAAAGAGACATTTGTTATAACCTAGAACTTTTGCTTGTAGTGATGAGATTTTATATTGTTTGTAGCTACATAATATTCTTTATATGAAACTTGTCTCTTGGATAATATTTTCTCTTTTTCCCTTTTCCTATATATATATATATAGCTATGTCAACACATAATAAAAATATTTCTTTCCATTACCCTCAACCCTAGTTTTTTTCTTGTTATTGTTTACTCTTTGAACTTCTATTTGTGTTTTGCTGTAATCTGATAATTATCGCGAATCAATTATTTCTCAATCAACATCTGATTACCAGATTTAAGATTAATTAAATCATCTTTTCAATTCACCCCCCCCCCTCAAAAATAACTTTTTATAAATACAAAATTTGTTTAGAGTTTTTGAAAAATTATGTGTATTTTATTCAATTTTGACATACTCATATTCTAATTCTTTTCTCTATAAGAAGTTATTAATTGTTTATTTCGAACCCCTTACTAAGCTAATATTTTAAAAATCAGAGAATATGATGTCTAATGAATATTTAGGTCTTATAATTAAGTGTATAACTTTTATAATACACATAATTTTACAAATCTTTTATTCAAGTTCAACTTAGAAGTAAATTAGCATTATTCTTATGTATATATCTTTGTTTATGTACTCTTGTTAAAACCAAATATAATTTTTTCTTTTCTTTTTTAATAATATGTTTTACATTGTTGTTGTTTTAAGAACTTTTATTTTGTTACTTTAAAGTATTTGGTTTGGAATTAAGGCAAAGTGTAATATTGAATAATGCCATGCTTGCTTAACTTCATATCCTAGAGTAGCTATATATATAATTCAATAATTTTTAATTGATATAATTGTTGAAAATATTCTAATATATATGTTAAAATATTTTCAACAATTACATCAGTTAAAAATTATTAAATTATATATATATGTCATTATTATTTGCGGGATATTCCGTGTAGTGAAAAAGCTAAATGCTGACGTTTCAGTATAATATCAAATACCTTCCTCAGAGCGTCCTTTTTCTCAAATCATAAGAATGCACATGAGATTTAAAACCGTTTTTATCGTTTTCTTTCTCCTCATATTTAAATTCTATTGGTTGAGAAGTTTTAAAATTTATTTTCTCTTCCAATAGCTTCTTCCAAATGTTGTTAATCTTCTTTAATTCACACCTTTCATTTATGCTCTTGGGCCTTTTAAAAATCTCTATAGCTTCTCTTAGCAATCTCTGGTCATATTGTTCAATTTTTGCTAAAATATTTGTTTTTTCAAAATTGATATCATGATTTGTTAATTTTATATGAGAATAAATAGCTGATGAATTGGATTTTTCTCTCACTGCCAGAATGTGTTCTTCCTTTCTAATATTTATTCTATGATTAGTCTGTCCTATATATGTATGTGGACAGACCCTACATGGAATTTCATATACACCATGACACTCCAAAGCAATTTTATCTTTAGGAAGTGGAAATATTTCACTAATTTTTTTATAAGTAGTGTAAATCGTGTGAATATTATTATTTTTTAAAATGTTACCAATTCTATCAGTTACTCCTTTTATTATGGCAAAATTGTCTTAATTTTTGATGTATCAAAATCTTTTTTCTTTTGATATGTATAAGCCCTATTAATAATGTTGTAATTAAAACCGTTATGAAGAAGCATTTTATTAGTAGCAAAAAGGTCCCGGTGAAAATGGCTATCATCAGAAAGTCTTTTCGTTCTATCCAATAATGTCTTTGCTACTGAAAATAGTTGTGCAGGATGGTGATGAGAGGAAAAATGCAGATATCTCCCAGTGTGTGTTGGTTTTTTATATATACCATGGGATAAAGAACCATCTTCCCTTCTTTCAATCAAAACATCTAAAAAAGGTAATTGATTATTATTTTCTATTTCCATGGTAAATTTAATATTGTTGTGAAAAGAGTTTAAAAAATTAAAAAAGTCATCAAGAGCACGCTTGCCATGAGGCCAAATAACAAAGGTATCATCAACATACCTCAGCCATATAGATGGTTTTTAACTGCTAAAGTCTAAAAATTTTCCAAATCCTCCATAAAAATAGAAGCTAATGCTGGAGAAATTGGTGAACCCATAGCTAGACCTGATGTTTATTTATACATCTGCCCATCAAAAACAAAAAATGTATTCGATAAGCAGTGTTCAATCAAAATCACAGCAAAATTAGGCATCTGAATATTTTTTAAAACTTGAATCGCTTCATTTACAGGTACACTAGTAAAAAGTGAAACAATGTCAAAACTTACCAATATATCATTTTTAGTCAATTTAATATCCCGGATAAGCTCAAGAGATGATTAGCATCTTTAACATATGATGACATCGTTGATAAATGTGGCTGTAAAAAAGAAGTCAAAAAACGAGTTAGTGTCTGTGTAGGTGAACCAACTGCACTTACAATCGGTCTCAATGGAATATCTGGCTTGTGAATTTATTCCATTGAGACTGATTGTAAGTGTAGTTGGTTCACCTACACAGACACTAGCTCGTTTTTTGACTTCTTTTTTACAGCCACATTTATCAATGATGTCATCATATGTTAAAGATGCTAATCATTTTCTTGAGCTTATCCAGGATATTAAATTGACTAAGAATGATATTTTGGTAAGTTTTGACATTGTTTCACTTTTTACTAGTGTACCTGTAAATGAAGCGATTCAAGTTTTAAAAAATATTCAGTTGCCTAATTTTGCTGTGGTTTTGATTGAACACTGCTTATCGAATACATTTTTTGTTTTTGCTGGGCAGATGTATAAACAAACATCAAGTCTAGCTATGGGTTCACCAATTTCTCCAGCATTAGCTTCTATTTTTATGAAGGATTTGGAAAATAAAATTTTGACTTTAGCAGTTAAAAAACCATCTGTATGGCTGAGGTATGTTGATGATACCTTTGTTATTTGGCCTCATGGCAAGCGTGCTCTTGATGACTTTTTTAATTTTTTAAACTCTTTTCACAACAATATTAAATTTACCATGGACATAGAAAATAATAATCAATTACCTTTTTTAGATGTTTTGATTGAAAGAAGGGAAGATGGTTCTTTATCCCATGGTATATATAAAAAACCAACACACACAGGGAGATATCTGCATTTTTCCTCTCATCACCATCCTGCACAACTATTTTCAGTAGCAAAGACATTATTGGATAGAAGACTTTCTGATGATAGCCATTTTCACTGGGACCTTTTTGCTACTAATAAAATGCTTCTTCATAACGGTTTTAATTACAACATTATTAATAGGGCTTATACATATCAAAAGAAAAAAGATTTTGATACATCAAAAATTAAGACAATTTTGCCATATATAAAAGGAGTAACTGATAGAATTGGTAACATTTTAAAAAATAATAATATTCACACAATTTACACTACTTATAAAAAAATTAGTGAAATATTTCCACTTCCTAAAGATAAAATTGCTTTGGAGTGTCATGGTGTATATGAAATTCCATGTAGGGTCTGTCCACATACATATATAGAACAGACTAATCATAGAATAAATATTAGAAAGGAAAAACACATTCTGGCAGTGAGAGAAAAATCCAATTCACCAGCTATTTATTCTCATATAAAATTAACAAATCATGATATCAATTTTGAAAAAACAAATATTTTAGCAAAAATTGAACAATATGACCAGAGATTGCTAAGAGAAGCTATAGAGATTTTTAAAAGGCCCAATAGCATAAATGAAAGGTGTGAATTAAAGAAGATTAACAACATTTGGAAGAAGCTATTGGAAGAGAAAATAAATTTTAAAACTTCTCAACCAATAGAATTTAAATATGAGGAGAAAGAAAACGATAAAAACGGGTTTAAATCTCACGTGCATTCTTATGATTTGAGAAAGAGGACGCTCTGAGGAAGGTACTTGATATTGTACTGAAATGTCAGCATTTAGCTTTTTCACTACATGGAATATCCCGCAAATAGTAATAATAATATGACATCTTTTATCCATGAAAATATTAGAATTAATATATATATATATAGCTGTACTATAGAAATATAAGTGATCAAACAGGTCCCAAAATTACATCACTGCTATTCGCTGAAATAAAAACTCCATACCATCCTCTCTCACTTTAAATGTATTTCATGAAACAACCTTCAATCATCATATGAGTTAGATTATTTACTCTTATAGTGATAGTTCATATTTAAATAGTTCTACATATATATATATATTGTAACGGGCACACATGCTGTTACATTCTAATAAATAAAATTAGAAATTAAAAATAAAAAGTTCGCAAATAAAAATTTTGTTTTTAAAAAATTAAAAATTGAAAATTAAAAGTCATCTAAACTCATATATATAAAATCACACAGATAAAAAAATATTAAAAAAAACTTTATTAAAAAAAAAGAAAATTTTAAACTAAATTTAAAAAAACAACTTAGATTTAAAGATAAAAATATACCTTTAAAAATATACAAAATTTAATTAATTCTATTGTGTAAAAAGGCTAAAAATGGAAATAATTATTTTTAATTAGTCTTAAGTAAACTAGCCTTTGGGCATCACAAAATTTATAATTAAAGGTTAGATAGCAGAAAAACAATAAGAACAGAATAGCCAATAAAAAAAACCCTCAAGAAATGGACCACAGCGAAAGAATCATCATCATCATGACATCATGTCCAGTTAATCTGCATTTTTAATATAAAAGGAAAAGATTGGAAATAAAATATGAAGTGTGCTATATGTGTTAAGTCCGGGAGAGTTGAAGGAGAAGGGATTGAAAAGATTCACTTACAATCCCTTCAGTTTTTCCAAAAGAAGAAATGAAATATAATTTTCCTATATTGCGGACTCCCAGGACATCAGGGTCCTGCAATAAAACCCTGCAAAGAACTATACTAGCTACAGTAAAGGACTCCGGATAAATACCAACAGAACAGCAAACAGCATACCGGTCTCCCCCAGGACATTGTGGGAATTAAAAACAAAGGGATCCAAATTACAAGCAACTAAAAAGTATGGACTTTTCTCTTTTAAAACCATAAGAACTTTATCTAACTAATGAACTTTAACTATAAAACTTTTCCAGTATTTAAATAGAAATATAAATTCCCATCTGGCCAAACTAAATCATTTATTAATAATTATTTTTATGATATTTAAATTTAAAATCATTTCCATTAATTTACTTTTTTTTGTTCTTTTACGTGGTTATTGTGATTTTTTTTCTGTTAAGCTAAACTTTTCATAAATGTTAAATTTAAGTTGGGTGTGGACAGCTGCATAGATTGTAAAGTTATGTCAGTTTAATTACAGAGAGGATTGATCTTAGGTTATTTGTTTCGCAGTTAAATTGGGTTAATGGGTTGGATGTATTGGTGTAATTAGTAAATGTAGCATGAAGATCCGCTGCATGTGGACAAAATAACCCTATTTCTTACTGACCATCAGAAGCAGACATTATCCCCTCTCCGTGAGTCACCTAGCCTATGGAATGGGATCGTAAGTTGGCAAAAAACCGCAATCCCTTCCTATGGAGTTTTTTTTTTTTTGTATTGTTCTTCTCACCAGACAGATGTAGCATTCCTGTACTGGATGAGGGACAATTTCTTCTAAAACCATGCTGTTTAGATGTACATTTCTGACAGTTCAGTATTGTGCTGTCATATTCATGTTGCATTGAATACATCGATATATCAGACAGATTGGCATTAGTTTGATTGTGATCTTTTGGCCTAGGGTTAAATAAGGGATATAGAATATTTTCTTTTTCAAGTGCAATCTATGTAGTCTATCCACACTCGACCTTCTAATAAAATATTAACGAATTCATCTGTGCAAACTTATAAAATAAAAAGTAAAAAAAATGTAAATTAAATCAAATGTTAAAGTAGACATTATACTAAAGTAAATAATTCTAAATTTTATATATGTGCAAAATAAATGTTTCTGTGTATTGTTAATCTGGCAGTGTCTTATTTTAATTTTCATCTTTATTTTTTTAAAATTAAAATATATATTATCTCTGCTGCTCCAAGAGCTAGTGACTGGGGCATTTCGGTCATATTTATTTAAATTTTGGATCTTACTGTAAGTATCTGCCTACTATATAAATTTTCCAGGTTCAAATGGTCTGGTGGCACCCATGTATGACAGATATGGTAAGACTCAGAACACCCCGACCATTATAATATATATATATATATTGTAAGTACAATGTATATAAGTTTAAAGCTTAAATTTACTTGCAATGAAACACTTCTTTATTGTGTTTAACCCTTCAATATAATACCAACATAAATTTCACCCAAGGTGTGAACATTTCTATCTACATCATCACAACTTATGAGAAAGTAATTTATACACATATAATAAGGAATTTATACAAATAATAATCAGCAATGTAAATTCTATGTTTAACCAAGAAGAGATCAATTTTCAGCATACTACTGACCACTTTCATTTTAGGGAACATGGGAGCAATTTCTGTTCATAGCAAAACACTTGTTAAACAATAAATATTGCACTCAAGGATGATATGTAATAATTAGTAGTTGCATTATAAAAATATAAATAATCTAACAGTTATAAAATTCATATAACACAAATCACAAGTATAAAAATGTTCAGTAGGATGCAAAATAGTGACGAGACCATAAAATAAAAATCAAGCATCATGACAAATAGTTATTACCAAAGTCATTTTTGATTTACGATTTATACGATTTTTTAAAGAGATTATTGCGTTCCATTCAGGTATTTGGAAATTTAGCCTTGAGAATAAATTTTGATAAAAGTAAATAATTACAGATTTTTCATTTTTTTTTTTTTTTTCATATGTCATAGCATCGGCTAACAACGCAAGACAGATTTTTCATTTTTTGAAAGTGATTCCTAACCTTTTCCCATTACACTTAACTAAAAGTTTGCTTAATATGGCAATTATCAGCATTATGTGAAATACCTACCTGGTTTACATGAGACTTGTCGATGTCTCTGGGAGCATGATGAAGAAATAATATCAAAGTAAATCAAAAAGATAGCAACCTAAACACGGTCGCATTTGTTTTAATGAAGTAATGAAAAAACTTATAAATAAATTACGACACAGAGTATGAAAACTCATTAATCTAAGAGTAATAGTAATAAATGAAAACAAAATTAGGACAAGTAGATAATTTTGTTTTCTAACCCAGTCCACATCAGAAAGAAGGAATTATATAAAAAAATTTAAAAAAGCTTGTACGTGTCCTGTGGTTTAGTGTGGTGGTAGAGAGTAATATCCTTGGATCAATTTTAGTTGTGGCATCTCCAGTGGATTAAACTTTTTATGAACTCCTGTCAATAAAACAATTTTATTACTTACTCATTTTATTTAACTATTATATATATTTAAATCATGTTTCTATATTTAAAAAGAATGTTTTTAAATCGATGCTTATCTTTTTGGATTTATGGTTGTGAATATTTCTCATGTATCATAGCATCAGCCGGGAAGCGAACCCGCTAACCCAGGACAACTGCTTGTAAAGCAGTTGTCGCTGACCTCTCAACCACCAATGCTTGACTGGTTTTAAAAATAAAACGAAATGCGCAAATAACACAAATGAGTGACAAAATAATATAAATTAGATTTTGGCTCTAATCGGTATTAGTGATATCATCATAAAAATGTAAAAACTTAAATGAAGATTAATATAACATATTATGATTAACAAAAGATAATAAAAAAAAGTCTAATAAAAAATGCGATGAGATCAAAAGTTTAAATACCATCTTGAAATCAAAATTGCTTATAGTAAGTATTTGTATATAAAATAAATTCATAGACTAGTGCAAATGTGCGATTGATGTATGGGGATAAATAATTATGTGTGGTATCTAGATATCGCTTTTATTCAGATTATTGCAAAGCGAGACTTTCAATAAAGTATGAGTCATCATTCTTCTACATTGAATAAATGTTTGGTAAATGGTTTCTTATAAATGTGATATTTCTTTTAATGGTTTGCAAAAAACAGAAAGTATTATGGATGTGCACCTTTTACTAACCAAACAATTGTAAGTTTAACAGTTGTAATGCAAAAGATACTCTAAATCATTCAACTTAGAATATAAGCATATATATATATGCGTGACAAAGCTTTTAAATTTGGATTAAAATAACATTGATTTTAAAAGAGGCGAAACCATCATTTATCAAATATTTAATAAGTAAATATGTTTTTCTTCTAAATGAACTGTTGACAAAAACCAATTTCAATAAATTCAAACTTGTCCTGCTTTGAAATTCAACTAAGTTATGAGACGGGTAAATTGACTTTCGTTAATGCACTCCATTCAATTTGTCTTTGAAGCTTTATCAGGCAGGACATCAAGGCTAATGTAACTCATATAATTCATTTTTCTTAATAGATTAAGAAAAAAAAATGAAAGTGCTTTCAAATATATAAAAGAATGTTTTATTCGCCATAGTGAACGTGCAACGTTGTGCAAAAAGTCTTTGTAACAGAGAGTTCTTATGCGTATGTCAATTATATCGTAAACAGATAGAGCGAAGGATTGATAAGAACTTTTTTTAAGCCGCAGAGATTTTCATTTAAATGCAAATTGGGCGAAGAATCTTTGCTAATTTGAATTGACTAGCGCTTTTCATTGTTTTATTCATAATACAACCGTACAAAAGAATTTTTCTTAATATATAAAGACATTTTAATAAAAACTATTGAAAAGAAAATGTCACGTAGTTAAAACGAGAAAATAAAAGTTCAAATTGAAATGAATTGTAAATTGTATTCGTCTGTAAAAGCTAATTAACCATAATTACTAAGTAGCTTTACTTTTAAATTGAAATTCTCTCAAGATCTCTCTCTCTCTAGAAAGATAAACAAAGTAGAAATAAGAATTTGAGGTGAAAATCAAATATAGTATAAAATTAAATTAAATAAAAAATAAAATGATTTCAATGTAAAAAAAAAAATTAAGTTTTAAAAAAAATCTTTTAAGACTTTAAGGATTGAAATATTAGTGACATTTTCTTTAAAACATATATTAAAAAGAAATAGAGTATACAAACTCAATACAGTAAAGATATTCCAGTAGAATAAATACTTTCTAATTTAAATATCCATTCAATATAAAAATAGCTTTAAATCGTCGGCTTCAAGACAAAACTTCTGCAATATCTACTCATAATATTTAAATGCATATGAAAGCAATATAGTGTGACTCATCTGTCCACTTATAAATCTTAAGTATTATTTATAAGACGCTATAATCATCAAACAATTAAAACCACTAAACATGGCAAATTTGTCAACATACTTAAGGAGACACTGCTATTGATTGGGCTAATTATCTTTGGGCTGATAAGAATTTTTATATTTTTGTTTTCTTTCTTTGTTTTTTTATGGTTTCATAATACCTTATTAATATTGATAAGCATCTTGCATAACAATAATAAATGGATTCACATTTCTGAATGAAAGTTCAATTTGTCATTTCTCAGCCCTGAATGTCACATGATCTTTTTAGCAATTAGCTATTTGATTATTGTCCTGTGTGCTTTGGTATAGTAGTAGAACGTCAGTGTGTGGACCATAAGAGTCTCAGATCAAGTTTAGTCCTGGCACTTTTGGCATTCAAACTTCTGTATGGTTTAACATAATAGAAGATGATGAATTCAAAAAGTAAAAGTTCCCAGATCAAAGTGCAATCTGTTACTTTTGGCATTCAAACTCATGTTTTTCTGAGCAATTGATTATTCAATTATTTGTTTTACATCAGTTGTAAAGTAATGATAAGATTTTGATAAGCCTAGTGACTACATGTTGATAATGAATGTCATTTATCGCTTGGATCTAGTAATAAAATTTTCAATATAGAAATAATTTATGATTGCTGTCTCCAGTGCAGTTTAATATAAATTTGCCAATGATTAACTACAACATCTTATATTTTTGAACAAATAGAAGAAAGCAAAACAAAAGTAGAAGAAAATAAAGAAATGAAAAAGTAATGCTAAGACAAAAGTCTAATATGAAAGAGAAAATTAATCAATAAAGAAGATTTACACATAACTATGGCATATCAGATTTGACATTCTCATGAATCACATGAATTACTTTTATTAATTAATGACATCTAACTGAAGGCAGATTAAGGTATTTAGGCAAAGGATACTATTTCCTAAATATTTTGATCTTAATCTATAGTAATTTGTCAATTCTTACTCTTCTCCTCTAACACAATCCATTTAGGTATGCAATTTTTTTTAAGATAAAAATTTAATAAATTTTGTTGCCTAAGTTATAAAATAATAATTATTTCCAGCCATCCAAGTTTAGATATTGACATTTTAATCCAGATAAAAAGAATGAGAGAGACAAGTCATAGAATAAAAAGTTAAAGCTTAGTTTTGTAATGAGTATACAAATCAATCATAAAAGCAGATAGATATACATCCACTTATATCACATTGTGTTTTAAATTTGTTTAGTAGAAATCTTGTAGTATTGACTTTATTTTTTGAAGCAAATTATTTCTCTTTTCAGCACCACCTAATTCCATTAGGGTAATCTAGACTTTTTCTTTATTGTAGTCTATTAAATGCGGCAATTCATGATTCTTTAGAACATCTTTTTCATTACTCCACATCCTCTTTTCTTTTTTTATGTAACAATGTCTTTAATTGCAAGCAGACCTGAATATCTTCATACAGACACTGACTTTGCTACCATGATTGTGACAATGAAGTATTATGTGTTGTGTTAAAAATGATACTAATTCTGTATAATGACCAAAAAAGGTATGGAGAGAAAAGAAGTATGGAGAGATGCATGTTAGGAATAATAAGCAGAGATCAAAAATGCAATATATGGGCAAGAGAACAAACAAGTGTTACTGATCTCATTGAAAAAAATAAAAGACTGAAGTGAAGTTGAGCTAGACATATTGCTAGAAGAGATGATAATAGATGGACAATTGAAATCTTAAACTGGATTCCAAGAGATTGTAAAAGACCCAGAAAGAGACCACATGAGACATGGATGGATGAAATAAGAAAGTGTGCAGGGGTGATGTAAAGAAGAGAAGCTAATGATCAAAGAAGATGGATTGAACTTGGAGAGACCATTCTACAGTGGATTGATAATGGGTGATGATGATAATAATGACCAAAATATATTGCTCAGTGATTAAACAGTGTCTTTTGTTACAGAAATATGGAGGCAGCAATAACACTGTTATCATTTTTTATTATAATGTCATTTGGTGAGAATTGTTATGGAATAATGCCAAGGATGGCTGTCAATTTTTCTCTATCAAGATTGTTATTGTAATAAATGATTGTAGAAGGGAATTTAGTCATAGAGAAAACTTATGCCTACCAGATGACTTAAAATATCTTATATACTCCCTGTAATAGTGTATGTTAAGCAATAATATCCCATTAAAGCTGTCAGTGTTAAATCATTTTTGAATATTTTTAAATTATTTTTATACTATAAGAGGTCTCTTTCCTAAAATCTTGCTCAAATTCCCCATAAAATACTTTTATGAAGTCTACTACTCGATAAACATCACATGACTACCACTTCTTATGCTTGGGTATAACTGTTGTTAAAACAGGCAAAACTCACTATACGTATTGCCACACACAGCAATACATATAGTGAGTTTTGCCTGTTTTAACAAAAGTCTACTATTCCTTAATTTTCTTTATATACCTAATCCAATGAAGATTGGGCTATATCATCACATATTATAACATAATAAACTGAATATATATTATCACAAATTTTCTTCCAAATTCATTTCATAGCTTTCACCATAAATATATTTTGAAATATTGAATGATGAGGGAGATCGTTAATAAAATAAAATGAAGATAATGAAATGTATATTATTACAAGTTTGTTAGCATTATCATTCTAATAAATAAATAAACTATCCCTCCCGAATTTCACTTGCATGAACATATGTTTCATCTTTTATAAAAAGAATTACTTTCTAGAAATTTTTATTATTATTTATGACCAAAATTTTTCTTTTATCATAAATAAATAGTAAATTTATTTTCTAGTGATTACTAATCTCACATCACAATACAACATTTCCATTGAGTCTTCATCTAAAAGATTTAATCTAAATAGGAGCACTTCTATAAACCAATTTCATTTTTCACTACTTCTCTTCCAACTTTTTTAGTTGCTCAACTCTGTTTTGTTTAATAAATACTGTTGTGATTATTATTCTAAACTTATTTTTCTAATTTATTCTCCTCCTAAAAATAAACATCTTGGATATATTACCTTTTCTTATTATAGTGACAATGTCAATTTTAATACATATCCTATTTTCATTTTCTGTTCAACTTTATTTCATTATATCATTCATCTTTAAAACTCCTTATATAATACCCCCCCCCATACTATTTTTAACATAATATTCAATCATTCAAAAACATTAATGTTTTATTTTTTAAGAAATAAGTTGCATTGCAACTTATTCTCAATATATATGTATATAATGTTCTGCTCATCCTTTTTAGATGTTATCCAAGTGTCTCACCCTTATATCACATGAAATATTAATACTAGTTGTAATAAACAATTTATAAATATATTTCTTAGATTTCCTGAAGATGTGATGAGTATTAGGAAAATAACATAGATAAAATAAAACTAGCAAATTATATATGTAAACACAAGGACACAATCAAATATTGTAAATATCAGCAAAGAGCTTAGCTGATTTGAGATTGTTTAATATGTACATTATAGACAAAATTGATTTTTCTCAAAACTAAATTGATTGCTAAATATAAACCACATAGTAGAGCCTTAGTCTGTTGTCAAGGCAACCTTTTGTTTATAAACCTAAAAGAAAAAAAGTAAAGTTGTCTGACAGCAGCATGAAGATTCTTTTACACAGTATTAATGTAATTAATTAGATATATTTATTTGTAATGCATTCCTGATCAATGTAAATTGTGTTATGACATTCTATCCTACAAAAAGTATCAAATCATTTCCCTCCTACTAATGCACATATTTAAATGTCAGAGATTTAAACCCCTTGATATATATATATATTAGAACTATTGGCCACAAAATTACATAAGTATTAAATAATATGTTATTTTGATACTTATATGACATTCAGGCTAATAGTTCTAGCATGCTGATTAGATGTTTAAATTTCTGGCCCACTAGAAAAGAATGCTTGCATGTGAAATTCATGCATAATGGGGAAATAAAAATCAAGATATTCATGTTATGACATTATTGAAAAAAATCATATTATTTGATAGTGCACTTCATAACAACATTTGTAATTGGTAGTAACAGCTATAGCTAGATTATGGCATGACTCCATCTTGAGTAGCATTATCAGAATTTAAAAATAAAAATTACATTAATGTCAAACTTCTATAATTTATTTATATTTGCACAATTATATTGCATATTTAATATTTTTGCCTATAATTTTTAAAAATATATATATTTTTAATTTTTCTTTAAATTATTTTCCATATAAAATAAAATATTGACAAAATTTAATTTTATATTGCAAATAATTGATTTTACTAAAAACATTGATTTAAACCTATCTGTAGATAACATCATTTTTATACAATATTCCATATTCTTTAATTAATTTTTTTAATGTGCATTTTGATTTCCTAATGTAGATTGACCATCACTTTCAGATCATTTTATATATATTATTACATTTGTTGATTTTGTAACAAGCAACTTTTCCATTAAACCTAATTAAATGTAATGTTATATGCAAAACAGTGTGGTGCAAATTACATTGATGAGTCAAAATGTGCATTAAAAAGGAGAATTCATAGACATTCACTACTGGATTATTCAGTTTATAGATTTACTCCTATTCTTTGCAAAATATTCATTTTCCATTTTTCAACATTTTTTATTTTCCATGTGGAAAATACTTTGAAAAAAAGAAATTGATCATATCATAAGCTAACTAGAGCTGCTATTTATTTATATTTTAATATATTGAAAATTGTAAAATTAATGCCACTATTTTGTTTTATTATATATTATTTTAAAACTAAAAAAAATACATATTTTTTAATGACACAATTCAATTTAACACTATGCTTCTGGCAGCAACTGCCTGAAAGCTAGCTCAGTGCTCTTAAGTTTTATTTTTGATATTGTTCTTACCTTAACCTGATACAATACAAGTTTTGAATATTACATATTATTTTGTGATATATATATTGTAACAGTCAGATTTGTACACTCATGCAACAAAATTCAGAGCCCAAGCAAAATATACCAAAGCTGACCGTAGTGAGGTGGTTGAGACCTCTAATCCGACCAAACTCCAACTCATCTGCCAGTACTCCAAATTTAACACCTTATGAGTGACATTCCTGGGGCTACACTCAGTTCTCATTTAACCGCGAGCCGACATAGAACAGGGAGAAACACGAGACTTAAGGTCATTACTAACCTAACTAAATAAGTGATATATATAACACTCAACACTCTATTAATCTTAACTACCAGACATACACATATAGCATATAAACTCATTAAGAAATTGGAGTATGAACTGTGACATTTAATAATATACTGTGGATTGGATAAAATACTATGGATTGGATAAGATACTGTGGTTTGGTTTGATCTAGAGTCTGAGCAAGAAAGATATACAACAGTTTATATTTAAAAGGATTTATTAAAACAATAACAAATGATCTAACACAAAATATCATAATGGCAGGGATTGTATAATCTTCACAAGGTATTCAACACAGGCAAGCATGTTACAATAGTTGGGACTGTTATCAAGTACATCTGTTCCCTTTTAAACATATTACAATACATGTGTGTGTGAGTTATAGAGGTCATGCCTAATTATTTAATATGCTCATCTTATGAACTTGACTTGCTTAAGTTAGAAGTTGATACCTTAGTAGAGATGATGATGAGTACAGCCAGTTTTAAAGACTGTTATATATACTAATTAAATGAGCAACTAAATAAACTCAGAATCATGCAGATTCAACCTGATAACCCAGATTCAAACTCCAGTCTAAAGCTGAATGATTAATTAATATGGGAAAAAGAACTGGTTACCATTAGGTCCACATATATGCGCTATGGCGCTATATAAAATATTAAAGAAATAAACTTGCAGTGCGAGTGTGTGATTCTTCAAGAGTTTCAGCATCAAATGCTCGGTTTGCTCTGAGACCGACGGTTTGCTGCTATTGATATATGAACATAAAGTTCAGGAAGTCGGATTGGCTTTATGGAAAAATCTGGGTCCTCACGCCCCCAGTTCTAATGAAGATAGCCATAACCCGAACTAAATAAAGGGGCGGTTTGTTACCGTGAACCCTTGTCAGAGGCAGCAAAACGTAACACATATAAGTGTACTATATAAAAACACACCCGCAATGCACGCAATATATATATAAAAAGCAATAAGTATGCATATAATTAATTGCGCCTAAAACAGATAGCTTTTATCTGTCAAGCTAATTCAAAACAGTTCTTAAAATTAGCATTATAAGTATGCTAATAAAATGGGCTTAAACTACATAAAAATAATCTAGTTAAGATCCTGAATCTGCATATAAATATTCTTAATTAAGGAGGGAAAGTATATTCGATGGGACTTAATACAAACATTAGCAAATATACTTTATCATCTCTAGACAATATATATATATCCCCTTCCAACTAATAAATATCAAAGGTTATAATATAAGATCGGTTAAGCAAATCTTAAAAAATACGATTTTACAATATATATATATAACTATGATAACAACGAGTGGTTAGCGCATTCGTTTATTACCAATATTATAATTTCGAAACAATGATTTAATAAAATAAACAAGGCTTTTAAAATGTCTAAGTGAAGATTACAATTATCTCCTTTATAAATTACTTACTTAGTTTCATTGTTTCGAAATCTGAGCATATTATCACATATTAAACATAACAAAATGCATTTAAACAAAATATTAAAATTACTGAAATTAGGCAAGACCGTTAGTTTGTAGGAATTGAAGAGAATAAATTTCGGACATTTAATGAGTATAAAAAAATATGAAATCTTTTAATTCATAAAAGATTTCAGCAGTTTATAAAATTAAAGTAAGTGATTTTTTTTTTCTTTTACATTATATATAAAGTCACAGACCGATAGTTTCTTTTTATAAGAGGGTAAAATTGAAAGAGTTTTTATAATTTAGATAGAACGTTCTTTTTAAAGTGTTATAAGAATTTATAGATTAAAGTTCATACCGCAGCTTTTTTAAAAATGATTACCATCTCTCTGCCTCCTTGAGTGGACTTGAAGCGTATATCAATGATAGTGGTTGGAATAGGGCGTCTGACAGCATCATAATCTTCAGTGGCCTTTCAGATAGGTTAAATTTCTTCATATTCTCCATGCAGGTTGCTGGAAAGTCTATTCAAAGGAATGTTTAGAGGAACTGAGAGTAGCCATCTGGCTCCAGAGCCAGTAAATATATTATTTTACTCGATCATTTTGGATTCTGGTCTCCACAACAATTTTCAGAAAAAAAAGCTAAAGAGTGAATTTCAAAAAAAATCTGCAATATTTATATTCCCTAGATCAAAAGCCAGTGACTATCTATTTTAAAACACAATTCAGACTTCTAAGTTTTAGCCTTAGGTCTCTTTTGATTCTTATCTTTTTTTTTATCTTGTTGCCCAAACTTTTACTGGTTTGATCTGGGAAAAGAAATTCATTACAATCGTAATGAATGAGCTCTAGAACAATGTCAATAACCTAGGGACCATCTGATCCCACCTGCGAATTATTCTAAATAAAAATCTGCGATATCTATATTCCCTAGATCAAAAGCCAGCGACTATCTATTTTAAAACACAATTCAAACTTCTTCTAAGTTTTACAGCAGTCTGTCTCTTTTGATTCTAATCTCTCTTTTTTTATCTTGTTGCCAAATTTTTACTGGTTTGATCTGGGAAAAGAAATTCATTACAATCGTAATGAATGAGCTCTAAAACAATGTCAATAACCTAGGGACCATCTGATCTCACCTGCGAATTATTCTAAATAGTCTTATTACCAATCTGTGAATTTCGCATGTGATTTATAATTTACCTAAACCAAACTTGTTAAAGAATATTTAGCCACATTTTCTAAACAAAATAACCCTTATACAATATATTATTTATATAAATGCTGCGATATATCCATACAAAAATTAATATCATTATCATTTACAGGTGCTTGTACGTGTGACAATAAACATACAATTGTTTGAATACATATAAAACTGTGATTACATATATAACTGTATAAATGAATATATCGCTGTGTGGACACATACAACTGTGCAAACATATATATACAGCTGTGTAAAGGCATATACCACTGTGTAGATGCATACACACTTGTACCAAAGAGTGTTCAAAACCGGCATAGAGGTGTCTATGGAGACATAAAGGTGAAACAGATAGAAGGACAGTAATATCTGTTTCATTATATAATCATTAAAATCAGTCAACATTTAAATCCAATATCAATAACAATCAACAATCTCAACCTGTTGTCAAGGCAACCTCCTTTTAACAATAAAAATGAAATCCATCTTTAATTGTGATCCAATATATTTATATAGACACTAAAGATTGCAACTTGACCACAAATATTGAAATTATTGATACAAAGAAGTTTAAATAGACCTTTTTAAATAGGTAAATATAATCCGTTCTGAATGCAGACTAATAAATAGTCAGTTATAACATTACAACCTGCAATTTTAACTTTCAAATTGTACCCAAAATATTACTTAAAAAAAGTATAATAATGCTCAATGCTAAATGGATTTATAAATCCTCATTAAAATCAGATTACACCTAGACAACCCAATATGAATGTAACAAAATAATATATATATATATATGGTGTACCGCTAATAAACAGCGTTACGTGTCTGTAATTTTTATTAAAAAATTAAGATAAAAATAAATTATAAGTCGCTTGGTTAATTTAAAGATTTTTTTTTAAACAAAAATTTAAAAAATAAAAATACTGCATTATATTTTTCTTTTAGAATAAAACTTCTTGGCAAGAGGTGGGGGGGGGGGGATTTTAATTTAGAACTAGAAAATAGATTTAAGGCATTTTTTTTTTCTCCTTTGTAAAGAAAACTTTTATGATGTATAAAATAAGCCAATGTGAAATCAGACTAAAAATTAGTCTGTCAAAATAAAATGTTTATAAAACTTTCATTGTGCAATTAGTTTATAAGATTTCAGATTGATAATAAAATTAAAATCAATAGTTGAATAAATTAAAAAAAAACTGTACAGTGACTTATGGAGGTTGTTTAGATGAATCTGAGCAAAGAATTAATATAACCAAAAATGTAAAATTAATTGAAAGCCAGATTCAAGCCAAGATAAAATAAAACAATGAGAGAATTAAGATGTAAAAGTTACATTTTTCGTCAGTCAAGTTCGTGTTATTGCTATACAGTCTGGTCTGCAATTTGTTCCAATCATCAATTTGTTATTAGTCCAGAGTTCGGGTTCTTTCTAAAAAATGCAGAATATTTGGAAATTGTAAATGCAGTAGTAAGCAATCATTATTGCTGTGGTCAACATTAATAGAGAGGCTGCATAAGCCATGGAAGTGTCTGACAGGGCTTCATGTCTCAAGCCTTCAGCAATCAACAGTGCTTACCTGAACTAATGCCCAAAATGAATGTCTAGATTGTAAATAAATGCTGCCACAACTCTCTCTCCCATTATCAACACAAAGAATGGAAAACAAGTCCTGGAACCATCGATGGAGACCAAAAAGCCAAATGGTTGGAAACTGACAATCATGAAAACCTAGGTAAAGATATTCTGACCACAGTCTAGACTCTTTATTTTAAATGAATGAACTTTAATTAATGGATTATTATAACTATAGTCTAAAGTCATTTATATTTTTTTTATGTAAAATTTATTATTTTATATTATATTAAATATATGTGTGTGTAAATAACTATGCTTTAATTGTTGTTTTGTCTATGTTCTCTTGTCACTGCCTCACCAGTAATTTACTGTAATGTTACTTTATGTATTAAGTAAATATGCTGGACCCTGAGACAGAGTGTGAGCTAGTCATGGGATATTTCAAGTGCTGAATTATGGGCCTACCATCCAAACATGTTAATTACTTTTTGTAATTAGCTGGTGCCTGAGGTTTACCTCTAAACAAATAAAATGCTTTGGGTGGTAGGAGTTTGAATCTAGCAGAAGAGGTGGGCCATAGTCTGAAAATGTGATCGTGTTATGTTTTGCATAGCTCAGTCTGACAATGGGTATCATTGATGGTTTTGCTATTGATGGTATTCTCCCCTCTGCTTGAAGGTCCAGTCTGTTCACATAATATTAAAAATATAAAATGTAAAATTATGTTAAATGGGGTTGAAATCCAATTAAACAGCTTCTATTTAAATGGTCCCAGTACAATAGGGAGCATACCAATAGCTTAAACAAGCTTTTAATTGATAAGTGCAGTAAGAGAAAATATTTAAAATCTCTGTTTAAAACATTCTTATCCCCAGACCAATTGGTTTCGACCTTATGGCTCACCTCAGTGAGGAGCTAGAACATTCAGACATTAGGTATAAAATATCAACTCAAAACCCAGCACTTATTTAATATGTAATATTTATAATAGAAACTCTGAAGTTTTTGGACATGAAAATGTCTTTAACTCCAGCTATCTAACTTAAATAGCTATATGGGACTGAACTAAATTTGAGATCTACCATATATTAATAGCCTTATCATTGCCAAGACATTAAAGGTAAAATCATAATAATCAATAAAGCAAGTCATATATAGCATGACATTGCTTTTTCAGTCCCACATAGCTATTTAAGTTATATAGCTGGAGTTAAAAACATTTTCATGTCCCAAAATTTCAGAGTTTTTACTTAAATATTATATATTAATAAGTGCTGGGTTTTGAGTTGATATTTTAGATTTAGTATCTGAATGTTCTAGCTCCTCACTGAGGTGAGTCATAAGCTCGAAAGCAATTGGTCTGGAAATGGGAATGTTCTAGATATTTTAAATATTTTTCTCTTACTGCACTTATCAATTAAGAACTTATTTGAGCTATTGGTACACTCCATATGTTACATATTTCTAAATAGAAGCTCATAAAAGCAATGCCACACTATATATGATTTGCTTTATTGATTATTATCACTGTTATACATTATTTTTATTATTATGATAATTATTCTATAATGGACATTTTATTTTATTTACATATATTTATATATTAGTTATTCTAAAGCCACTTAAATCCAATTGAAAGAGATATTCATCTGTTTCACTTTTCCATTATGGCTTTAAAAGCTAACTACAAGACTTCAGATTATTGTGATTCATCATCAACCTTTCTAAATATATTCTTACCAATTTTAAAGCAAAATTGAATGGAACATTAAGAAAACTTATTAAAGCCTTATATTATTTAGACTATACTAAATAATCATAATAAACATGTTTAATTCTATAACAGTGTAAATCTGAACATTATGATTTCTGACTCTACTCATCTCATATCAAAGTAAATAAGATTAACTCAATGGCAATATCAATGATTGCTACCACTCTTCACAATTACTTATCACGTCTTAATTGCTGTTGTTTTATTGCGGCTTAAACTTTTTTATATGTATAAAGTTTTATAATATATTATGTAATGATGAAAATCACATAGTGATTGAGAATTATCTCATTCAATTTCCAAAACTAATAATCTATAATTGGAAGCTGTTGCAAAGCTTTTTAGGTCTAATTAGCATAGAATTGGTTTTTCAGATATCTGGCCCATAACTAATTCAACCATTCAATATTAGTCAGTAAATGGGTATCTAGCTTATATTAGCCAAAAAGTGAATTAAAGGTAGAAAACTATTTAACTTAATCATCAATCAACAATTGGTAAACCTAATGAGTAATGCCATGTCCATTTTTTCCTGTAAAATAAGAGCTATTACAAAATCTTTTTTGCCTAAAGTGGCTATTTAAATACTGATCTATAAACTTACAATAATGACAAAAATTCATTTACATATGTATTCTTATTATAATATCAATTCCTTTGCTTACTTAATTCCTGTTTTGAAAATCATATTGCCCTTTTAATGCTGGAATATCTTACACTAATCAGAGAAATTGTGTAAATTTTAAGATCTTGGCTGAAGTATTATTTAAAACAATTGAAAAACTAAAATATAAAATAGAAACAATGGATTATCAAGTTACCCATCACGAAAACTAAAAAAAAAAAGCTATCAGAAAATCTAACACTCTCACTATCACTTAAAGATTTTGTTATCTACTTGTATGTTTTAATTTTATTAAATAAATTTCTAAATTGTTATGTCAAAATAAATTTAAATCTCAGTATAGCACTTTGACCTACCTACTTAAAAAAAAATCAGTATTTTAAAAACATGCAGTCAGCAAAGGTAATATTATCAAAAATCAAGTGGCTTTTTAGTTTACTATTAGCATATGCTTTAGGGTGATATTATTGTTAGTATTAACATAAGCATTCAATAGGTGTTTTATTAACTTTACTCCAGAGCCATATACTGTAAATAGTCAAAATAAGAGTCATAGATCACATGACCCAATTCCCTTAAGCTTGTAAGATATAAACAATGAGCATTGGCAATTGCTTAACAAGTTTTGTGATAAATCCTTAGCCAGAGATTGCATTTAAAATATCTGTCAGGAACCCCCCCCCCCAACCTCTGACTATGGTTTTATGCTTTGGAACTCCTCAGAGAGGCACTAGGGTAGCTTCAGACACTACATCTCTAAGTTTGAGCAATCAATAGATTCAGTAAAGTGGTTATATCAACATTCTCACTTGTTTCCTTCTTCAATGAGAAATAGGATTTAAAGTTAAAACCAATGTATCTACACATCTAGAAATCACATTAAACTCCTTTATATTAAGGAGCTAATAGATTAAAATAAAAAAGAAAATTTAAAAGTGTTGATCTCCAGTCAAATTTATTTATATATTTATGTACATCTAACACCAAGTCAGCAACTATGTGTATTGTAGATTTTAGGTTTATGCTAACAGTGGATCTATTTCATTCTTTGGCTAGTTAATGTTATCAAAATATAACATTCTTAGATTATTCTTAACATATGATTTCAAGAGTAGTTCTCTTCATTCTATCCCAAAGCCATTTATTGTAATGTTGAAAGGGAAAAAATATACAATTAGCATAAAACATCTCTAAAATATATAGTTGCTGATTAATGTAAATCTATATACAAATAAATTGGCTCACTGAAGAAGAAAAAATAATCAAGGGTATGTATATAATAATCTTATTATCAAGTGTCTATTAATTCCTAATTATTATAGTAGATGGCAAGGAATTAAGATGAAGAGAATAGTTCTTGAAAGATATCAAATTTTAAGAATAAATTTAAAAGTCATATTTGGCAAAAATCTACAAAATACCATTATTTGACCAATGCTTAGCTCATAATAACAAACACTGATAACCATATAAATTATACTTGGACAATAAATATTTAAATTTCCTTCCAAAAAGCAATAAGTATTTGCAGACAGTCTCTACTTTGCAGGTAAAAATAATATTTTTCAAACAAGAGACTGAATTCCATCATGAAATAAATCTGTTTAATAAAGTGTTACATTCATAAAACTGTGTTGGATAAGAAAACATTATAAAACGATAACATTTTATTGTTCACTTGTTTTAAAAGAACGTATGTGCCATTTAATAATAATAATAAAAAAGTACGCATTGAAACAGGATGTAAGTTTAGATTGTTTAAATAAAAAATAACATCTTTAATTAAAATCTTCCTACAAACACATCTATAAATTTCAATGATAAATATAAATTTTAATGAAGATTTGTACTTAAAATTTTTTTATTTTATTTTAAACACTGTTTAAAGTACAAGAATCTAAAACGAATTTCGCTATTAGTTACAATTATATGTTTAAAATTTCGTAATCATTAATAATAAAAGCTGTGACTGCGGTATCTAAGTTGAATATGTCTTATTTATATGTGTTATTAACTAATTTAATCAGTGAATCAATTATAGAACACACACAAAAGATCATGTTATTAAAGATGCGAATCCATGCATGACTCACAATAGAAAATAATAATCTTGTAATAATTGATTGTTATTTTCATTATGAAGTTGGCTGGCATAACTAGTCAGCTGTTGGAGCTCTTTTATTATTTATTATTATTTTACTTGAAGTAATTTGTAAAACTTTACTAGATTATCAACATAACATGCTAGCGTCAATCACAAATCTCATGTGGAGAAGATAAACTGGTAGTCTTAAACGCGATTAGCAAAAAAATAATATATATATTATCATATTAAATTCTATGCTAGAGACAAATTTAGGTATTAATTCTCAAAATAATTTATTCTAATATATATATAGTCACTGCCCCAAACGTTGTTTTTTCAACTATGCCCCCTATGAATAAATCTAAAGTCTGAATTTCAAACATCATAACCTAAAAGGTAAATAATATCTTAGACTGTATGCTGCAATGACCTATTCAAACAAAACCTGTGAAATTTAAAATTAGCAATGGTTTTAAATTGCTCATAAACAAACATGTTTAATATACCTATAAAAAGACACACTAAACATTTCTTATTTTTTTAATCTTTGCAAATTTCCAACATAAATATATAAGAAATTTAGCCAGCGCATACAACTAGTAGTATGTACTAGATTTATTTCTTTTATATATATAAATTTATTTAAACGCACATTGAGCACATTGATTACATAAGTAATATGCTTGTAAAAATGCGATATTAGAGACCTCTACAGGTCTTAACCACAAGCTTACTCCTTCTTCCAAAGAGTAAGCTTGTGGTTAAGACCTGTAGAATTCCCTGATATCGCATTTTTACACGTATATTCTTGAGGTTAAAGCCTTAGTAAATATTTCTTATATATATATGTAACATTAATGAGCCCTGATGTTTAGAGTAATATTTATAATAAATACTATAAAATTTCTATGACATTAAAATGCATTTAAAAAACAAACATTGTCTATATAGACTACTTCAGAACAAAGATTTTTCTAATTTATGAAAAACATGATGTAAATTTATGCTTTTCCTTTCTTGCTCTATCCTATATTTAAGAAATGCTAAATATCCGGGTTTTTTTACCGGTTATTGGATAGTGATTGAATATAGGTGAGATTCCTAACAGAAAATTCTTAAGTCTGCTTGGAACCTGAAAAAATTTTCAAATTACATTTAATAGAAATTTGAATTATAGATTATGAACAAGCTAGATAAATACATTAATGGTTACAATAGAGACATGTTAAAATATTTCTGAATGTCGAATACTCCACTGAAAAGAATGTTAATATATGGTGGTATTTAATAATGGATTGTCTATAAACCAAATTTTTTGATCAAAAATTTTCCAAACAATAATTGGTAAGGTAAAAGAAATTTAATATATATATATATAAATCATTGCAGCATCTATTCTTAAAATATAGGTAGCATTAACTATGGTCAAATCTCTTTTGCCATCAGACATTTTAATTGCTATTCAGTATATCTGTCAAATGATTTATAAAGTCAATCAGAAAAAAAACTCAAATGCAGAGATGAATAAACATAAATACATGTTAGTAGGAAAAGAGCCAGTTCAAAATTTATCATCATTATTTTCAATCATTATCAATTCACTACAAAATAAAGATTTCTCTAAGTTTAATTCATATTCTATAATCTATAACTTCTCTTCTCCACAATACACCAATAGACTTCTTTACTTCATTGATCCATCTTATAAATGATTTCTTTCAAGATCTTTCACTATCTTTTTGGAATTGAATTTAAAACTTCAACTATTTCTTACAGAAATATATCCAACCCAACTTCATTTTAATCACTGAAGTTTTCACTATGTCAGTGATATGTGTTTGTCCTGTCATTCTTTATATTTCATTTTGAGTTTCTTCTTGTTATTTCTAGTATACATTTTTTCATATTCCATTGAGTGATATAAAGTCTATGTATGGCTCTTCTATTGAGTGTCCAAACCTCACATACATAAATAAGAACTAGTAAAACATATATATATTAAAAATCTTTCTTTTCTAATACATAAGTATATTTCCCTTTTATAGAAAGTTATTTCTACAAAAAATACTACATCTAAGTTTACCTTGGTCATTTTTATTCATTATATTCCATATGTATTAATAATCTTAATAAGGTATCTATAATTGTTAACTTCATCTAATATGTAATTATCAATCTTTATTTTTTTTTTCCTGAAAAAATACATTGAACATTACTTTAGCTTTTTAGCATTTATCTTTAGCCCCTTTTTTTACTTTCATCTCATAACTCTTGTTATATTTTTTAAAGAACTAATTGTATTATTTTCAGAAATAATCTACATGACTTCAATAGTTTCCATTTACTTTTATTCCATTAGCTTCCTTAATAATTCATAATGTTACTTTTTGTAAAACTGTTATAAAAAGTTTTGGAGATATCACCCTATTATCACCCTATTATACATACCATTCTTCGCTATGTTAATCTTCTCATCATAATCATGCAATCTAATTGCTGCTATTGTATTTTGATAAATATTATTTAAAATATGACAATATCTTGGTTTTATATCTTGGTGTTTCAAAGCTTTAACCACTATCAAATGGCTAAATAATATGCCTTTTATTTTATGATTGTGAGTATATATATATATATTGTGATGATCGCACATACTGCGGTCACACATGTATATGTAAAACATACAAAACTTAGAAATGTTCGGATTGGAAATAAATAAATAAATAAAGAAAGAAAAAACGAGCTTAAAAGTTAACAAAATCAAGAAATGTTGAAAATTAATAAAACAAAGGAAAAGAGAGGGAACTAGAGTTACCAAGATCGTTATCTTTTGCTATTCAAAGTCTGAATTTCGAGAAAAGTAAAATATTAAATTATAATATTAAAAGCATAAGCTAGAGAAAATTAAAGCAGAAAACAAACATAAAGAAAACATGTAGTAAATATGATTTTGGGGAAAATAAAGTTTAAAGGAAAAACTTCGGTAGTGTGGAAAGAGAAAAAAACCTAGAATTTAATATGTTCAAAAAGATAAGAATCTATGTTTCAAAGTACACCTTTGACGATAAACGAAATGCGGGTTTTATGGAGTATTAGTTAAAGCATGAGTTTAAATAAAAAATAAATGATCGTCGAAATTTAAATTTAAATGAAAAAAAAAACATATACTAAAATTTGTGTAATTAATTAAAGAAAATAGAGAAGAAGTAAAATGTAAATAGTGCTATAAAATCATAAAAAGTAAGTTTAAATATGGCCGAAGGCATAGCATGAAAGGTGTCAACAACAAGTGGAAACAAAGAATCCGAAGGACAAAGGACGATTGGAATGTTTTAATTAAAAAGGAAGTTAAGTGGAAAGCTAGAGAGATTATAGCAGAGATTAGAGCTTGAGACTTCGAGTCGAGAAGGTGAAATTTTGTGGCTCCAAGAATCAATTGATATAACTAGCCAATATGACATCTACTACCGGTGCCTCACATACTATGGCTGGCTAAGGCCTTCATGATCGCTGGTCGATCCATACCGTCTGTACCAATGGTTCTGCTATAATGTAACAACTGCTGTAGTAATGCCTGCCTGTGGATTCCTGTAGTTGCCCTGCTTGTGATGCCTCGTCCTCCGTGCCTGAATAACCAAGAAGCTGCACACCGCCAAATATGATAGGCGACCGTCCCTCCTAAAGAAGTGGAGGAAATCCACGTGACGGTCGACCACATCGGAAGGAACTCAAAGACTAAACCCTAGGTAACTTGAATATTATTTTATAAATCGTCATAAGTGCACTTAAATTCAATAGACAATGGCCAAATGCCTTTCCTGAATGATAATGACATTCTCTTATGATAGACAGTGAGTCTAACGATTATAAATGTGAAAGCATTTATAAGAATTTCAATTAGTTATTTTAAGTATTTATGTATTGGTAGAATTTCCAAATATTTATTTCCTTATAGCACTCTCAAAATATAATATGTTCAATTTTATGTTAATATTTCTTATGTTTTTTTTTATCAAACTTTTTTATTATTAAAAATGTATTAATTTATCTAAATCTGTCTCGCCTCGTTCTTCGCCACTCCAAAAAATAGTTTAACATTAAAGAGGGGAGGGGTAAACTATTATTCATGTTGATAGTCTTTTTTAGTTATTAAATTAGCACGTGAAACGTTGATGGTGCAGTGTTTTAGCCCGTAAAATTATAAATTAGCCAAGCGCTGTAACAGTAATATCTTACAGCAGTCGGGAGAAAGCTGATCGGGAAAAATAGTCTGGAAGCTATATCCGTATAGCTGACAGATTCGGTCAGGTACGGAAATCGATTCATTTATTTCCGTATTTCTCTCTGCTTGAGGTAGCGGAAAGTGGACGATTTTTGAATTAGAAGAATTCCCCATTACATGTTATAAGTGAAAGGGAAGTTGGAGCTTTCGATCGTCCCGTGCCCGTTACAATATATATATATATACACATTGAGGAGTTTTTCTGAAGGTTTGTGATGATGGAATTTTAGTTGTATTTATATATTGGACTACTTCAACCATTTAGTATAAAGTATTGAATGTCTTTAAAAAAATTTAACTTTATTTAAATTTTCAAAGTATGTTCAATAGTTAAATAACAACACACAGGTTAGTATAGGCACAACATTTTGAGAGATATTATTCTCATTTTTTCTTCAATTTTTCTGGCCTGACAATCCTGGGCCCTTAAATTCTTGAATATTGAAATTTTTTTTAACCAACTGATCCATCCTTGCCAAAGATAATAATCAGCAGAAATTTTATATACTTATCTATGAAATTCTTCCTGATTTCTGAACTTTTTTTATAAATGTAGAGTTGATTAGTGGTTTCCATACATTATGTATAGTCATACTAGGTTGACTTATGGGGTTATTCACCATTGTCATATGAGAAGCTTCTTTGAATTCTTTATAGTAATAAAAAATCAAGTCACACATCACATGACTTAATAAGCTTATATTACAAATGTAATATAATGAGCATGGTAGTAACTTTAAACAAGCTTTTCCAATAATTGCCACAAGATCTCTACCTAGAATATTCCTATTTCCAAACTGGTTTCAAGCTACTGGATATCCTCAGTGAGATGCTAGGATATTCAGATACTAGATCCAAAATACCAGCAAAAGCTCAGCATTTATTTAATACTTAACTATCAAATAGAAAATCTGATATTTTCAGACATCTATATGTCTTTAAATCCAGCTATCTAACTTAAATAGCTATATGGGCCTGAAGAGACACAATATATTAATAGCCTTAGCAATTTAACATCACCAAAGCCTCAAAGTCAAACAATAGTAGTAAAAAAAATCCAAGTCATACATCATGTGACTTAGCTTAATAAGCTTGTATTACAAATATAATATAATGAGTATGCTAATAGCTAAGTTTAGTCACATGATATATGACTTGGATGTTTTTTACTACTATAGTTTAACTTTCAAGGCTTTGACAATGTTGTAATGCTAATACTATTAATATTTGATGTAACTTAAGTCTCTTCAGGCTCATATAGCTATTTAAGTTAGATAACTAGATTTGAAGACATATAGATGTCTGAAAATTTCAGATTTTCCACTTGATAGTTAAGTATTAGATAAATGCTGAGCTTTTGCTGGTATTTTGGATCTAGTGTTTGAATATCCTAGCATCTTACTGAGGATAGTCAGTAACTTGAAACCTGTTTGGTATAGGAATATTCTAGGTAGAGATTTTCAACTGCTTTCTCTTGCAGCATTTATCGGGAAAGCTTGTTTGGAGTTATTAGCATGCTTGTTATATTACATTTGAATTTTTATCCTTATATTTTTCTTGCTATCCAATATTTTTGTATTTTCCCTATTGAACATATGATCCTTGGTATATACATGATCTATTACCCTAAACATATCTATTTTCTCTTTTCTTTATTGCCAGTCTATGTTCTTGCAATCACTTTTGAATGCAGTGACTGTCTCACCAATATACATACATTCTTCATACACATGGTATCTCATAGATGCAATTTTTGCTTTTCATATTTACAAGTTTAGGCTATGTAGATGATAGAATTCCTTAGAATGTAGTATGGCCCTTGAAAATTGTTCTGATTTTACACTGATTGCAGATTTTCTATAATTTGTCTGCTATTTTTGGAATGTATGAATACACTACAATACTAATAACTGTTTTTTCTTTAGATAGACCTTTTTGTTATCTATTTAAGATTTTATTAAAATTTAAATAACGTTTAATTTTTTTAAAGACATTTAATACTTTAAATCACTTAAGAATTCAGTATGGATACGATACTATACCAAACTTTAGATATTATAAAAAATTATATCTAAAGATGACCAAAATAGAAAATCAGTTAACCTTCTTATGTGAATATAAAACTGAAGAGATAATTCTTAAAGGTTTACAACTGAAACCTCCAATTTACCCCCAGATAGCTCAGAAAATTACTCAGAGAGCAAGTAAAGCTCTGTT
This sequence comes from Epiperipatus broadwayi, assembly GCA_028023455.1. NCBI lineage: Eukaryota > Metazoa > Onychophora > Udeonychophora > Euonychophora > Peripatidae > Epiperipatus > Epiperipatus broadwayi. The sequence goes on along the minus strand of JAQFVV010000056.1, from coordinate 7,224,709 downwards.
AAAAGAAATATGCTCAAAGGTTTTTCAGGTACCAAACCTTGCATACCATTAATAGTGTAGAATGTTTTCTAAAAATAAACTTAATGATGAAGACTTCACAAGAGTTTCTCAAGCAGTGAGAAAATGATATCCTACCGTTATATGAAAAAAAATAAAGAATTTTCAAAAGAAAAACTTGTAAACTTACATGGATATATCAAAAGTTGTAATGTACCAAGCACTATACAGACTTCATCTGATAAAAATGTCAATTCTAAATATCTAATATATACTGAAATTTCTGTTCTCAAAAAGGATTAAACTTTGCCATCACTCCAACCAATATCTCTTTATTAGATATAATGGCAGCTACTGAGGAAGTCACTCAAAAATTACCTTTAGAAGAAGCAGCAGAATTACACTAAAGGAGTCCTATGATGAGAGGAAAGCAAAACAATTAAATCCATCAATGTAGATAAATCTATAATTTTTGTTACTGACACAAGCAATGCAACAGTTGTAATGGATACAACTAATTATAACAACAACAAAAAAAGAACTCATATCAGGCCAATATACAAAGATGGCAAAGACTCTGATACCATGTACACTCAAAAAGCATTGCAGGTACTTCAGTGATTCAGAAAAAAGTAAACTAACATCATATTTCAACAAAATTCCTCATCTTTATGGTCTACCTAAGATCTCTAAGAATAACATTCCATTGTTAGTTCTAAAAATTCATCTTGCTAAAATTTGTCAAGATTTCTTCTCAAAGTTTTTACTTCTTTGGCTTTGTCAGGAATCGTAGACACTTTGTAGAATTAATCATGAATAAAACAATTGAAAGAACTGATATACTAGTACGCTTTGAAGTGGAAAGTTTAATCCCAAATGCACTATATAAAGAAGCATTGTCTTTTGTAAAAAAAAAAAAAAATGGTAATAATAACTCACAAACTATATATAACGTTCAAATGTGTGTTAGACAATACTGTATGTAAAACTTTAATATTTGCATTAATGTTAGAAATACACACACTTATATAATTCGTAAAGCAAAACTATATATAAATCAAATCAAACCCAATCACTAAATGATAAAGTTTGTTGATTCTTCTAACGTTTTCGAAGGTATAACCTTCATTTTCAAAAAGTACAAAATCTCTTCATTTTCCACGAGGTGCAAATATGCAAAATAGGCAAAATATGCTAATCAGGATAAAAATGTTTAAACTTTCCATTTCTTCGATATGGCGTAAAATGATTCTTTTTTATTTCTCATGTGTTCATCTGATATGATGCTGCTCTCTACACAACACACTCAGCCTATCCAGCCTGCACTGATGGCCCACAGCCAATGATTGCTGTACAAAAAATAGAGGAGTGAGATGGGTCCACTAAGGAAATTTAAAAGAGGGCCTATTCATGAGCTGAAACAGAATAAACCCCGTATCTTGCTTCCATACATTAAAAATATTCGTAGAGACTTGATTACAATCTTTTGCTCTGATTTTAGTGTGTTTCCAATCACCTCCTAATCTTAACAGGAGTATAAACAATACGAAAGACTATATTCTCCCAGTGCATGCACAGCAAGCGGTCTACAAGATCGCGTGTAGTGATAACAATTGCCCAGCTGCATATTATGGGAAAACAAGGGCATCTGTTCAAACAAGATTGTCCCAGCATGTATATGCATATAATAAGGCATTAGTGGACCCATCTCACCCTTCTATTTTTGTACAGCATTCGTTGGCTGTGGGCCATCAGTGCAGGCCGTATAGGCTGAGTGTGTTGTGTAGAGAGCAGCATGAACTGCGTAGGAAGGTGAAGGAGGCATGTTTTATCATATCAGATGAACACGCGATAAATAAAAAAGAATCATTTTATGCCATATCAAAGAAATAGCAAGTTTAAACATTCTTATCCTGATTAGCATATTTTGCCTATTTTGCATATTTTCACCTTGTGGAAAATGAATAGATTTTGTACTTCTTGAAAATGAAGGTTACTTTCGAAAATGTTAGAAGAATCAACTAACTTTATCATTTAGTGATTGGGTTTGATTTGATTTATATATAGTTTTACTTTTCAAATTATATAAGGGTGTGTATTTCTATTGATAGTATAATGGAACTATTAACATTCTTCATAATAACAACCTACTTTCAATACAACACAGAATTCTTCCAACAAAATTAAAAAATGGCTATGTGATCACTATTGACACCCATAATTAATACTTGGATGGAAAACTTAAAACTGCAGCCATAAAGACTGTCATATCCACCTAAAGTTTGGCATCACTATATTTGATAACACATTTGTTGTATGGCTTTATGGTGGAGAACTACTACAGATTTACACATAACTTACAATAGAGTCAAAACAAGAACAAAAATCAGCATTAAAATCATCAAAATATCACACAACCACCATTTCATATGCTTATGATTGCTGTTAATAAAAATTCAAAAGTCTCCATACAGTAGTGTCACCAATGTATTCAGAAAGATTTTGTGCATAAAATCCCTATTTAGTACCTATTAATCCAACATCCACAGACTAGTTTTAGCTTATTGCTTTTATCAGCAAGAAGCCTTCGATTTGAGAGTGTTGAATTTGGAGGTTGCATTAGATTCAAAGATCTAGGAGCAGTGCTTTCAAATTAAAGGCTACTAACTGATGAAATCCACAAGCTAGAAACTAGTCTGGGGTTGTTGGATGAGAGGATTTTATGCACAAATCTTCCTGCATCCATTTATTATGAAGACTTGCACTTGGTGGCACTAATGTTTCATATTCTTAAAAATCAGCATTCTTAGATGTTCTTGTGACAAGACTTTCTCATGGCAAAATCAAAAATAGTTTACATAAAACCTACACATGTAGGAACATATAACCCACACATATAGGAAAATACTTTGCATATGCATCCAATCACTCCAGAAATACAAAACATGGAGTTATACTATCACTATGGAACAGAGAAAATAAGTTTGTTCAGAAACCCATGATTTGGAAAAAATATAAGATCCATATAAAACAAACTCTTACAATTATCCATCAGTTGTTATTAAGAGAACCTTAAATATACAACAAAAAGAAACATCTAAAGAAAAAAGCAATTATTGGTACTATAGTGTACACCTTACATATCAAAAATAGCAGACAAGGAAAATCTGCAATCTGTATAATATCAGCTTTCCTGAGTCATACTACACTATGAGGAATTTTAACATCTACAAAGCTCAAACTTGAAATGCAGAAAAGCAAGATGCATCTATCAAATACCATGTGAATGTGGAAGAATATATATTGGCAGGCCAGTCAGCCCATTGAAAAGTGATTGCAAGAACACAAGCTAATGATCAGAAGAGAGAAAAAAGATGTGTCAAAGTTAGCAGACCAAGTAAATACCAATGAACATATGTTCAATTGTGAAAATATAAAAAAAAATTCAAAGAAGCTTCTCACATGCAATGGAAAATCTCATAAGCCAACCTACTGTGACTATACACAATGTATAGAAACCACTAATCAACTTTGCTCTCAAGGAAAAAATGGAGAAATCAGGCGAAACTTTATAGCTAAGTAGATGAAATTCCTAGTGACTGTTGTGTTTGGAAAGATGGTGAGTTGGTTAAAGCATTACTTAAAATTCAATATTCAAGAATCTAAGGGCCCAGGTTCGATTCCCATGCTAGTACTGTCATTGGACAGACCAGCAAACCTGAAGAAGAGAAAATAATACATCTCAAAACGTTGTGCATATACTGTAGCAGTTGATCTTAGCCCAAGATCGAGCTCCACTGGTCTACCACTTAACCCATTGTTTTTTCATCACATGTATATAAGCTATATGTATACTTCTGAGAAACATCTATAAAAGTTTATAAATATAAATCTCAAATAAAAAATTTCTTTAATTTTAAATATTCACTTTTATGGATGCGACTCAGATATATACATATATTAATGGAGCTTTTATATATATATATAAAAGCACAAGCAAATCTTTTAAATAATTTTGTATTTTTTCTTAACTATTTGTTATTTAGGTTATAAATATTTTCTTCATATAAGTATACAAATATTGAAGATGGAAGATGGCTGTCCAAGAGTAATTAATGGGGTGGGAACATTACTTTGTTTCATGATTTTAAAAAGGAATTTTTAAATTAAAGTAAAATTTAAAACAAAGCTAATTGATTTTAATTAGCTGATAACATTTTTATTAAATCTATTTCCAATCTGGAAATTGATTTGAAATTATTTTTGGACAGTTATCTAATCTTCCATCTCCCCTAGCAATAGCTAAAATATTTCTGTTAATTAAAGATAAGAAGTTTAATTAAAAAACATTCTTGGAACACCTCAAAATTTTGTATAAATAGGGCCTAAAAATCTATTGTAGGGAGTTAGGTCAATAGTCTTTAACCGACTTCATGTCTGTGTAATTTTTGAGGGCTTCAGCTGCTTTCCTCTCCGTCTTCAGCTCAATTCTTTGCCATTCATGATGTAGCTTCTACCATTCAAGTGTTCCCGTGCCATCCAAGAACCGCTGAGGCCAAGAGACATGGCAAAGAATGCCACCTGTCACAAAAAATTCGTCTGTATTCCATAGAATGCTGAGGTAACCAGCCCAAAGTCATTATAATCGTATTACCTAAATTATAACTTGTAAACTCTCTTTAAATTAATGTTTGCTGTATATTTAGTCTCTTTAACACGCTCATCAGTGAGTACATTAAAACTAATAATTATTTCTTTGGTATCGATTCTCTATAACCCTAACTAATAATATTGTAAAATATTTCATCCAAATCACGCTTCTTACTTTTTTCTATAATTTAATGGGTTATAATTTATTTTAAATATTTTTATATTTTTCACTAAACTTTTATTTTTAAATGCAAATCAAACCCGGTTTTATGAACTAAGAAAAGGGGGGTGGGATTAATGAGTTCTTATTTATTTATTTCTAAATAGTTCGTAAGTCTGAGTTTTTCTTGTAAAATGAATACATGCTTTTTTTAAAAATATATTTTACCATAAAATTATACAAAATGTATAAATATTTTTTAATCTGGGGTGGATTTTGGTGTCCATTAGTTTTATTAATCTCTTTATTCATCATCATTGCCAAAAAGGTGGTTGAACAAATTCTATTTTGTTGTTCGCACTTTTAAGTGCATGAATTTTAGTTTTTTTTATATATTTAAACAAAATAGTATTGAATCAAGAGGGGGGAGAAACACACGCTTCATTAATAATAGTTTTAACTTTTGATAAATGACTTTATTTTAACATATCATTACGTATTTGTTAAACCATTTAAGGCTGTAGGTTAATATTTAAACTGAATGATTTCATATTCTTATTTTTAAAAACGTTGTAGCACCGGGCTCAGAAATAATTAATTTATGTAGTATCACCGTAGAGTGTTATCCATAGTGTTATAGATTTGGGGAATGGGCAAATAGGTTAGAATTAATGATTGCTCCTGACCTGTGCATCTCGGGCATGATTGGATTCGGGGTACTTTTGCTTAGATTCTAAGTCTTGTTGGATGGACATACATTTTTGACCAATACAGTAGATTTTTTCCCAGGGTTTGTACACCCATCTGTGGGGCTATTCAAAATTCCCACACCCTGCAATACCCTGTAGAGCATTTAATATGTACATATAATGATTTTTTCTTCTGTTTTAAAACAATAATGAATAATATATATGTAAAATTTTTTCCGAGTTGTACACCCAATCATTGTAAAGTTTTCTCTTGAGTGTATGCATCCAATACTATAACTGTAATCAGTGTCATATGTATACAAAAATGTAGTATACATATATGTAAAAGGTTGTAATTATCAGCACATTTTTTTTAAAAGTAAGACAATTCTTACAAAATATATATTTCTTGTAGATGAGAGTTGAGTGACCCAGCTTTTACTTGTACATTCTGTGGGACCTTGTCAGCTGGTGCCCTCATATAAATTCAACATGATATTACCCTAAGCACATCTCTAAAGTTGCATTTTAAGATAACTCTCAAGTGATCTGCAGACACATTTAGTCGCTAAATGTTCCACAGATCAATGAAACACTTAAAAACCAACATTAGACCTATATCCTTCAGGGTAATATCATCTTGATCACTTAAAAAACAAAAAAACACATTAAAAAAAAAAAAAACAAAAATCTATCAGCAAATAGTAAAAAAAAAAAATAAAAATTAATCTGGTCAAAATAATTTAGAAAAACTATATTATAATTTATAAAACACCCTATATTATGCCAATTATAAAAAACACATACCTGGTTCGGGGGCTTTTTTTTTGACAAGCCTTAGCTTGTACACCTATACCTTTATTACTCTCATAGCTTAATTTTTATAATTCCTAATTTACAAAAATAATTTCTTATGATATAATTCAAAATTAAAAATTCCATAATTTAAAAAATAATTTTTATATACAATTCAGAAATTAAAAATTAAACTAAAACTAATTCAATTATAGAAATATTAACAAAAAATTTTTAAATTTTAAATAAACACTAAATTAAAAAGGATTTAATGCAAATCTTATAATGTGCCCTGTAATTTTTATAATTGCCGATGAATTTACGAAAAATAATTTGAGAATTGTAGAAATATTAACAAAATTTTTATAATTGACGATGAATTTACGAAAAATAATTGAGAATTGTAGAAATATTAACAAAAGATTTGTAAATTTAAAATAAACAGATAAATAAAAAACAGTTTACCGGGTAATTACAAAAAAATTTGGAACAATCAGAAATTAAAAATTAAATTAAAAGTAATTCAATGTAGAAATATTAACAAAAAATTGAAATTTTAAATAAACACTAAATTAAAAAGGCGATTTAATGCAAATCTGGTATTAATGGGTCATTTAATGCAAACTAGTATTAATGGCACGCACCCTGTAATTTTTATAATTGCCGATGATAGAAAAATAATTTGAGAATTGTAGAAATATTAACAAAATTTTTATAATTGACGATGAGTTTCGAAAAACAATTTGAGAATTGTAGAAATATAAACAAAAGATTTGTAAATTTAAAATAAACAGATAAATAAAAAACGTCAATTCAATTGTAGAAAATTAACAAAAAATATTTGTAAATTCAAAATAACAGATAAATAAAACACTTTACCCGAATTAACAGCTCAAAAAAGTAACTGTGATGCCGTGGATAGCAAAATCACAATAGACAGAAAAATCAAAAAATTTCCCAAACCTCTCTACGAATTTTAAATCTCGCGGGTGAAAAAAAAAATTGACTCTCTGATGGATTAATCACGCCAGTCACTTGGTTACCATGACAACGTTGTCATGCAAAAAACATCGATGTCTACTGGAAGGGAAATCGGTAAGTCAAAAACGTCATCGGTTGAATTATACACAAGTACCAAATTTGCTGACAGGTGTCATTTTAAAACACAGAATCTAATGGTGTATTCAAACCTGGATTGAGTTGGTTGTAGTAGAAAATTGATATTATAATATTATGTATAAATGTTGTATATTAATAAGCAAGTAAGATAAAAGATAATAATGACTATGTAATAATAATAAAACTTTGAGTCTATTCTAGGTGAGGGAGAACAACCAAGACAAGATGGAAAATAAAAAGCCAAGTCATAGAGTAGTTTTTTTGCTTGTTTGTTTTTGTTAAAAAAAATTTTGTGTGCTTTCCATATTTATAATCGTACATTAATTAGTAAACCAGATGTTCTTTAGATATATAACATAGACAGCAGTTCATTATAGCAGCTAGATAAAATAAATTATGGGGGAGCAACCAAAAGAGTAGGGCAGGAGATAGTTGAAGACAGGAAAAATAAGTTCAGAAAGCTTTAGTGCAAAAGAAAAGGCACTAGCATAAAAATTGTTTTTAGATAAAAATATATTAAATAAATAGATACCATTTTGAAAAAAGAAGTTGGTTGTTCTTCAGTCATGAATGGATTCGAAGTAAAGGCATTTTTTTAAATTCATTTTTTTTGTTTGTCATTGTAAGTGGGGAAGTGTGTAGCAGTCAATCTTAGCCCAAGATCAAGCTCCACTGGTCTACCACTTAACCTACTGTTTTTTTCATCACATGTATATAAGCTATACGTATATTTCTGAGAAGCTTCTATAAAAGTTTATAAATCTCAAATAAAAATTTTCTTTAATTTTAAATATTCACTTTTATGGATGTGACTCAGATATATACATATATTAATGGAGCTTATATATATATATAAAAGCACAAGCAAATCTTTTAAATAATTTTGTATTTTTTCTTAACTATTTGTTATTTATGTTATAAATATTTTCTTCATATAAGTATACAAATATTCAAGATGGAAGATGCCTGTCCAAGAGTAATTAAAGGGGTGTGGACATTGCTTTGTTTCATGATTTTAAAAAGGAATTTTTAAATTAAAGTAAAATTTAAAACAAAGCTAATTGATTTTAGTTAGCTGATAATATTTTTATTAAATCTATTTCCAATCTGGAAATTGATTTGAAATTATTTTTGGACAGTTATCTAACGATTCCATCTCCACTAACAATAGCTAAAATATTTCTGTTAATTAAAGATAAGAAGTTTAATTAAAAAACATTTTTGGAACTCTTCAAAGTTTTGTATAAATAGGGCCTAAAAATCTATTGTAGGGAGAGTTAGGTCAATAGTCTTTAACCGACTTCATGTCTGTGTAATTTTTGAAGGGCTTCAGTTGCCTTCCCCTCCATCTTCAGCTCAACTCTTTGCTGTGCATGATGTAGCTTCTACCATTCAAGTGTTCCTGTGCTATCCAAGACCCCACCGAGGCCAAGAGACATGTCAAAGAATGCTATCTGTCACAGAAAATTCATCTGTATTCCATAGAATGCTGAGGTAACCAACCCAAAGTCATTATAATCGTATTACCTAAATTATAACTTGTAAACTCTCTTTAAATTAATGTTTTCTGTGTATTTAATCTCTTTAACTCACTCATTGGTGAGTACATTAAAACTAATAATTATTTCTTTGGTATCATAACCCTAACTAATATGATTGTAAAATATTTAATCCAAATCACGCTTCTTACTTTCTTCTATAATTTAATGCGGTTATAATTTATTTTAAATATTTTTTACTAAACTTTTATTTTTAAATGCAAATCAAACCCGGTTTTACAAACTTAGAAAGGGGGGGGGGATTAATGAGTTCTTATTTATTTATTTCTAAATAGTTCATAAGTCTGAGTTTTTCTTGTAAAATGAATATATGCTTCTTTTTTTAATATATTTTACCGTAAAATTATACAAAATGTATAAATATTTTTCAATCTGGGGTGGATTTTGGTGTCCATTAGTTTTATTAATCTCTTTATTCATCATCATTGCCAAAAAGGTGGTTGAACAAATTCTATTTTTGTTGTTCGCACTTTTAAGTGCATGAATTTTAGTTTTTTTTAATATATTTAAAGAAAATAGTATTGATTCAAGAGGGGGGAGAAATGCACGCTTCATTAATAATAGTTTTAACTTCTGATAAATGACTTTATTTTAATATATCATTATGTATTTGTTAAACCATTTAAGGCTGTAGGTTAATATTTAAACTGAATGATTTCATATTCTTATTTTTAAAAGTGTTGTTAGCATAAGCCATTTTTCATATTACTAAGCTTTATCTAGAGATGTGCTTCAGAATGCCTGAGTCGTCTCTTCTTCGTTTCAGGTCATAAACAGTGCGATGAATGTCCCTAGACCATATCTCTCTATATATATACTCGCGTAACGAGAGCAATGCATGGGATAATTCCGGCAAAGTTCAGCCCATTGTATCTCCGTCTGAGAACCTTTTTTCAGGCGATTCCACAAAATGTGGGGTGGCAAGTCGGCTAGACTGTTTTCTTCCGTATTATTATGATAAAGCACCTCAAAATATTGGATCTGCAGATATCCGGCCATTATGCTTACACCATAATTTCTTATAGTTCGTTTTTCTTTTAGCCTGTTTGACAAAATAAATCGTAATGATATGTAATAATGAAACATTTTTTTCTTTGTAATATTTTCTGTTGGAGTTTAAATCCAACCTCTCATGAAGCTGCCCTCCCCTTTATTGAATAAGCCATACCCACAATTATAGTTTCGCTATATTCTATTTTGAAATGTCGAAAATGTAAAATAAATAAATGTTTTTAAGTATATTTTGATCACAACATATCCTCATTTTACTGTTGTAAATAAAATCTATAAATGAAAATATGTATCCAATGCCAATGGCATTATATTCAAGTCCTATAATCAGCAAAACTCTTATTATTATATTTTTACATGTGTTTCTAAATATATAAAATACACCAACCACCCAGATCTATTTTTTTTATATTAAATAAAACCTATTTTAGTTCAGTATTGTAACCGCCGCACTAACTTCATATCTGTCTAAAAAAAAAAAAAAATTGTACCAAGTTTTTTTTAAATGTTTGTAATGAAAATAAAGTTTTAAGAGTGTGAAATTGAGTATACGTATATAAAATCTTGAATTTTTGTTAAAATAAATAGATATGTTTTTAAACTTAATCCAGTTGTTCTCATTAATATATTTATTTATGTATGCTTTAACTTATATCTTGGGTTCACTCAATCTCTCATCATCATCATCAGCTGAGTTCTCATGCAAAACAATGTAGCACTGGGCCCGGAAATAATTAATTTATGTAGTATCACTGTAGAGTGTTGTCCGTAGTGTTATAGATTTGGGGATGGGCAAATAGGTTAGAATTCATGATTGCTCCTGACCTGTGCATCTCAGACATGATTGGATTTGCGGTACTTTTGCTTAGATTCTAAGTCTTGTTGGATGGACATTTCAGCCGGTACAATAATAATCTGTGTGCTGTTTACTAACAGAAGAATGTGAAAATTTCAATAAAGTGAAATTTTTAAAAAGACATTAATACTAGATGATGGAAATAGTTCAATACATATACAACATTGAGGAGATTTATATTATATACAGCTAATTAGTTTCAAAAAAGTGCTATGAATATTGAATAGTAAGGGCAAGTTTTATAACTTAGTGTTAATATGATTTTATTGGAACTAGAATATAATGAAACTCAATACAGTTTGCTCACCATTATATTATTGCAAATTCTTATAGTTGACTCTTTTCAGGTTAAAAAAATGTATGGAAAGCAACAAAATTACTGAAAAAATATCTACAATTATAATCATATAGTGGAAAAATGTTTTAAAACTAATATAATTTAATAATATAATTTAAGTGATCAATAAAAATAAAATCCTTAAAAAGTATTTTTATACTTGATATTTAAAAAAATTAAATTATTTATTAAAGAAAAAATAAATTTACACAATATTAAATGAACAAATTAACCGTAATTTAATAGTGAACATTATTTTTAAACATTTGCTAATACATTGTATTTAATTTTAAAAAGATGTGAATCCATTCTAATGTAAATTAATAATATATAATGCTTTAAAAATTAATTAAGTAATTATAACTTCATTATGTACTTATATTTACTTGATTACAAAAAAAATTGCCATGTATATGCAATGGAAAACTTCTTTATACACTGTTTCAGAAACTGTGCACTATGATTGTTATATGTATATTGTATTACAATTGATATCTTGTGGGTAAATGTTCAATGTAGAATTTTAAATATTTTGCTTTTATATTTTATACACAGAAGAGAATCAGTAGTGAATAAAATATCAATTTTTAATAATTAAAATTTTTTTCTTAAAAAAAGACAATATTCTGAGCAAATGTTTCTAGCTTGAGTTACCTGATGCAATTGTTCTCAACCATTAAAATTGTTCTGTTTCCATTTATTTGGAAAATAAACATTTAGCATTGTTTTCAGATATTATACACAGTTATAAATCAATATGTAGTATACATATAGCTCACCGATACTTATATATATATATATATATGTATGTATATTGTAATGGTATATTCCATTACATTAATTTAAAATTAGAATAAAAACTTTTTTTTTAAATTCGTAAATAAAAACTAAAAGCTAAAAAAATTAAAAGTTGTTTAATGTATATAATATATCGCACAGATTGAATGAAAACTTATTTTCTTTTTTTAAAATAAATAAATATTTGAACGTACTTTTTTATAAAAAAAGTACAAGATCTAATGATAAAATATTTTTGTAAATGGAAATGATATTTTTGTAAATGGAAATGATTGTTTTATAAATTAAATGAAAAGCAAACTAGCCCTTGGGGCTCTTATATAAAAAAGTCAGATGAAAGATATAGATAACAGAACCAAAAAAATTAAATGTCCAATAGAAGCAAATAAAGGCTTGGAAACCATTGTTCAGTGAATCCAGACAATCGGTATAAAAGGAAAAATATTGAAATTAAAAACAGATCCAGCTTGATTATTTTTGAAAGTGTGATAAGACGCAATTGTCACCCTCTCTCACTTATTTAAAAAATGAAAGGACTGTAATACCAGGATTGAATCAGCTAAGGCCACCATCAGATAGACTGGTCTTCAAATAAAGACCTCATGGGAATTGACACCAGGAACCAGGAGCTCTTCTACTGTAAGAGATATAATTGAAAATTTTTTAAAAAAAAATAATTAAGAACTTTCAAGATTTGATAAGTTCAACCTAATTTTTTTAAAATGAACTTTAATCTGACTTTTCAAATCAATTATTAATGTTTAATTTTTATACATTTGAGTTTGCTAAGACTCATTTCCGTGTTTTTTATTGTTATTAATATTTATTGTATAAATTAATTAAATGCATTAAATTTAAGTTGGGTATAGATGACCACATGGATTCGTTAATGTTTAATTATGTTTTCATTTTCATATTTGATTAGAATATATAGACATTCAGTAAATATGATATCTCATGTTGAATATCTAAAAAAGGAATTTATTCAGGTGTCTTTTAAGTTATTGGTGGCAATGCGGCATCTTATGATGAATGCCATTGGGTTTCTTGTAAATTTCCCTCTGCAATTCCATCAATGACTTTATATTTTGATTGTTTATGTTTATTTTGAAATGTTTTTAACCATGTAATCTATGTAGTCTATCTATACTCAACATTAGAAAACCAACTTTTATAAAATTCATCTGTGAGAACTTATATAAATGTTAAATTTAAGTCGGACGTGAATGGCTGCATAGATTTGTAAAGTTATATATGTTAGTTTAAGGGAGGATAATCTTAGGTTATTTGTTTCGTAATTAAATTGGGTCAATGGATTGGATATATTGGTGTAATTAGTAGATGTAGTATGAGATTCGCTACATGCAGGATTGCATTATACACCACACATCCTTTTTTTGCCTATGGAATGAGATAGTAAGATGAAAAATGCAGTCCCTTCCTAGGGAGTTTTTTTACTGCTCTTCTCATCAGACAGATGTAGTATTCCTGTCTGGATGAGAATCAATGTCTTCTATAACCATGCTGTTCAGATGTACATTTCTGACAGTATGGTATTTGTGCTGTCATATTCATACTGCATTGAATACATCGATGTATCAGATGGATTGACATTAGTTTGACTGCAAACTTTTGGCTAAGGTTAAATAAGGAATAGAATATTTTCTTTTCAAATGCAATCTATGGAGTTTATTTATACTCAACACTCTTAAAAATATTATTAAACCAATCTGTGTGGATTGTTCAAACTAAAAATTTAAATTTAAAAATTAAATTAATAACCAACCTAAAATAATAAATTTATTCCTCAATTTTATCTATATGTGTGTTAATAAATGTTTGTGTGTTAATTACTGGTAGTGGTTTATTTTATTGTTTTAAATATTAATATATTTTGAGAATATAAATCTTTATTAAAACTTATAAAATGTTTTAAATCTCTGCTACTCACTGAGTTAGTGACTTGGGATGATGGTCTTAAATAAATAAAAAAAATTTCTTAACTTACGTATCTGCCTACTATATAAATTTTCCAGGTTCAAATGCTTGGTGGCACCCTGTAGTGCAGATATAGTAAGACTCTTTTGAATATCCGACCGTTATAATATATATATAAGAATAAATTATAATATACGTATATACCTTAGATAATATGCAATAAAATAAATTCTACAAGAATATATAGATAATTATCAACTATTATGGTAATAAATTTTGGTGTAAACCAATATTATTACTTTTCTAAGCCAGGTTTTTGATAAGTATATCATGACTAAAGTGAATATTAGCAAATATATTAGAATATTTTGATGTGTATCACTGTACATTAAACTAGTAACTGATTATAATAGACGTGCATACTTGCATGTGTAAATTGATCTAGCAGTTGGCTATGTCATTAGATCAAATGACCAGTGCTTGCTAAGAGGAATGTCATTGGTTCTTATATTTGGAATCCTTAGAGTCATGCTTCTTTTATTTTTCATTGTTTATTATTATTTTCTAGGATAAATATTTTTAGCATCACCAGGTTTAAAGAAATGGCAGATATTTTCTCATGGTCTATGAATACTGAGTTATAAATGCTATTGCATTTAGCTCTGTTATATAAATGAGTATGCTGAGTGATTTTTGATTTTAAGTTTGCATGTGTCTCTATAATATCTGACTTGGCAAAATTGGCAATCCAGGGTGTATACCAATTGAGCTTTATCATCGTTATTAACTTTATTTTTAGAATTACTAATGTCTATTTAGTGATTAAGCATCCAAAATCAATATTAAAATCCTTGTGCATAATCGATATATTTTTGAATGTATATTAGAGATGTAAGGCATGTCAATCCATGGTTTAGAATTATATGTTCTATCAACTATTATTAAATTTTCTTACCTATTTATCAAGCATGGCCCTAGACTAACCAACTGTAATAATATCTTTTTATAACACTGTAGATTATTGTTTCTCTCGGCTTCAAACTTACAAAGTGTTGAATTCTTAAACAGCCTGCCATTTTATATTAAAATGGAAGCTTTGAGTGTGGATGCAAATAACGCTAACACTTTTACAATCATTAAATAATCAATAGTAAAATTCTGTCTTGTCACTATCTAGACCAGAAATTTGATTGATTGGATATTATACTTTTCTTCCATTATCCAATTAATTTTTAAAAAAATTGCTTCAGTTTGTTGAACATGTCTTGAATCATCTTAGGTGGAGCGCAAACTAAAACATCATTCACATATCTTGCATATATCATATATTTATTAGTATTAAAAAATGTTAACATTTCTTTCGATTTTACTACTAAGCTACATATCACGCCATGGGCTTTAGTCATAATAATGCCAATGATGATGAAGATGTTTTGAACAAAATATCACTTAAGTGATTTTTATAAACTTAGTTATAAAACAAAACGAAAACTAACAAAAACTAGCTATATATATTTTTAAAGTTAAAAAGTAATTTTAATGCTTTTTACTTAATTTTTAGTAATAATAGATATGCAAAAGGATTTGTAAGATTTAATTTTGGCTTTTTTTGTAAAAAATTAAACTAAACAAATTAACTTATATAAACATTAGATTATATACCAAAAATATATTTAATCTTATTCCAATTTACATGACTCAAACATGTGTGTACATATTATAAAACAAGCTTTAATTATAACAAGCAAATTATAAAATAATAAATTTACTTCATGGCAAATGTCATTTGTGGATTTTTTTGAATTAAGTATCTCCATGATTAACAATTCATTTTCTAGAATTTTTTTTTATTTAATTAACTTTAATAATTTTAATTATAAGTGTTTGTCATTTAGAAAGTCATGTGACATTTGAACACCAGAAATATTGTTAGGTTTCGATCGAAAAATTCGTAGCTCTCAAGTTTGTCTTACACCACTAAATCATTGGAATATTTTACAATTTAATAACCATCCCTAGTGAGAACATACTGTGAATGTGAAAATGATAAGAATGAAAGAGCAAGAGAGAGAGATATAAAAGAAATAAAAGAAAAGAGAGAAGAGTCGAGCGTTGTTAGCCGAGAGGTCAGCGCAGCCTCCTTGCAAGCAAGCAGTTGGTTGCAGACGACCTCCCAGCCGATGCTATGACATATGGAAAAAAAAAGGGAGAAGTCACAGATGAAAAAAGCAAAAAGTATAATTGATTAAAAAAACAGTGAACATTGTGTGGGCTGAAAAATACTTTGCATGTTTCTATCAGTATGTGTGTCTATATATATATATAATCATGTTGTAAAGTTATGATGTACTTCTTAATTGTAAACATTTGAAATTGTAAAGCATCCTATATAATACCATAAATGTATAGTTTATAAAAAGTATGCTATAATTCTGGAATCATTATACTTATTTTTAGTGCAGTGTATATATATATATATATTGTAATCTTACAGTTACAATTATAAATTGACTATTATAACTCAAAAACAGTAAAAATTTTATTGGCTTTATTTTTCTAGTTAAGAAAATATATTCACCACTATCATTGATTAAATAGCATATAGTGTCATCAATATCAAGTCCTCTCACATTAATGCTTAAGAGAAATATATAATTTTATAAAGGATTTAAAAATGCCTTCCCAATTAGATTTTAATCAAAGCTTATATAAAAAAATATATATGTTGTATTTTATCATTATTATTGTTAGGGAAAATGCCATCAAATTCTAAAAGCAAATAGAAATATATACATACACACAAAATAAATATTTTATAAAGAAATACACAATAAAATAATAAGTCAGACATTACAATACAGAATATTTTAAAATAAATTAATTACATTTAAGATTATATTTTACTAAGGAATAGGACAAACAGTTTCTATATTTTATGTGCATGCATGTGTGAAAGTTGATGTATTTTAGATTTAGCAAAAATTAATTTAATTTGCTTGTTTTTAAAAGGATATTTATTTAATAGCATAATTTATTAAAAACATCAATTTAAAATTAATTAGAATAAATATCAGAGAATTTTCAGTATTATAATTTATTTGTTTTAAATAAATGATTGTGAAATTATTTTAAACCTGGAAGCAAAATGAAGCAATTGAAAGGTTTAAAAATTGTTATTGGTATTTTTTCTCTTCATTTTGAACTGCTTTCATAAAAATTACCACATTAATCCAAAAACCAGACATCTATCATCTGCTTGATAGTAACTTTGACAATTTTTTCAAACTTTCCTAGAAAAATAATGAAACATCATTGCATGATGGGAAATATAGCACAGTCCAGATCTTAGTTAATCAACAGATATAAAAACCAATGTTGAGAAAAACAGTCAGTCTTTATAAAATTTTATTGCAGTCAGAATGTAAGCAGATTAAGCTTAAAAAATAGCCATTTCAGTTGTCTTCATTAACTATGTATGAGTAGTTTAAGCAGTCTAAGCATTTTACCTTGTTTTGGTAAAATTGTCTTCTTTTTATCAGACCAGAAAAAGAATAAACAGTAACAAATAGACAAGAAACTATCACTTATTATTATTTAAAGAAAAATCTCATTTATTGCAGTAAATTTACTCATGGAATACTGTCTAATGACTTCAATTAAATTGCTGGTCCACTGATATATTTATAAAACTATCTCTGACAACATTAATCAAGTCTCTTGGATCTTCTGAAATAAGGGTATAACAACTTTTCTTTTCACTTCAAAAAGTATGAATATTTGTTTCAATGTTAGGAATTATCTCTAGCATAGATTATTGGAAAAAAAACTTTTAAGTAGCAATTTTTCAATTCAAATATATCTTCATAAACTTGTTTCTAGGCAAAATACTAAACTTTAATATCAAAATCAATGAAATCAATGTTTAGCAATCAGGATTAAATATTTATAAACTAATGGATTAATAAATACTTCAAATAAAAGAATTGCTGAATGCTAATCCTTTGAATATAAAGTTATAATGTCTTTTCAAATGAATTGAATCACTTCTCTTTCATATGGCAAACTATGATTCATCTCGGAGAGCTTGATGTAATATATTATGGATTATAAATGTAAAATATTTTAATACTGGTAATGGATTATGGATTATAAATTAAAAATATTGAATCTTATAAAAAGTCAAATGTATCAGCCATCCTAAATGGATTAATGTGTTAAATAAAACTCACATTGGATTAATAAGTGTGCTTAATGGAAATTTATTAATTTTTATATTGTGTTCCAGTAAGGATTAAATTACAAAAAGAAATTAATTGTGCTTTATATTATCTTTGATGCTTTTATTAAAAATATTTCTGTGAATTCCTAAAAATATTGAAATATTTTTCATATATCAATATTTTATTGAGATAAGTTTTAATCATTGGAGCATAAACCGATGGTTTACTTAGTTAACTGTATTATAATTGCTTCTTTTTTATTTAGTTATTATTATTGTTGTAATAAAAGAAAAATATAAGTTCTTCAGATATTATTATATAAATATACAGGTAATATTTTTATTAATTTTATATGTTTACTACATTGGATATAAGTGCCGTTAGAATTAGGTTGTATTAATATGAGTAACTTTTAAACTTATATAAAATTATGCTATATTGAAATTATTATCATCAGTTTTATGGTTTCTTAAGTTTCAACCTCAAAGTTAAAAGAAGTTAATTATCTCTTAGTTAGATAAATAGGCCTATTGGGAATATTTTATGCATAATTCCTATATGTTAGTATTAATTTTTAAAATGCTATATAGTATGCTATAAGGCATCCTCATGATATGAGTTATAGTTTGTTACTAGAGTTTTATTCCTAATGATTCAGCATTCAGATAAACCTAGTAGAGTAGAGGATCTTGAAGTGCAATTAAATATTTTAAATATCATTTAGAGTGTTTAGCAATAAATTCTCTGTTTTCTTTTATCTTTCAAAATATACATTTATTCACTCTCCTTGTGTATTGTCAAAAGATACATATTAAATTCTAGTTTACATTAAAATTATCATTAATATACATTAAATTTAAAGCTTGCTAAGTTAAATGCGGAATATAAAATGGGAATATGATTAATTTAACATAGATACAGAATTATGCTGAAAGCATACACTTGTGAATGAACATATATGTCATGTATAAATTATCATTAGGATTATCAAGCATATACATTGAATTCAAATTTACATGGTTAGAAATTCAACTAGATTTACATTGATAATTTATGTAACAAAAAACACATTTATAATTGTTAATGAAGAAGAATATATAAGTGTTTTTTGTTACATAATATTGAGAAGTAAAACTGATAATTTATTAGTTAATATTTAAATTGCGATAAAATTCATATTAATTACTCCTGAAAGTCAGTAAGTTAACATCGATGGCATCTCCAGCTTTATCTCACTTTTCCAAATATATGGTCTTAATCTTCTTCTTCATATGATTATCTGCAAATTGTCATTTATATTTATCCAGGCAACTCTTTATTAAATTGTAGTCTTTATTCTAGTAAGGGGATATTTGTTTAAGATCAATTAGTGACCAGGTTAGTTCCACAAACCATCTATTACAAAATTTTTTATTAGTCTCTTTAGTCTCTTTAATTTCTTGTAACAAAAAGGACTGTTTTTACTGTATCATAGTCTTTGCCACATTCAAATAATGTTTTATTTCTGAGAATTCATATTCAAAAATAGGTGAAAGTTGCCATTCTGATTATTCCAAAATGGCTTTTTTGAAAGGTTTAATTAGATGAACACATTCAGGTTCTCTATTTTTCATTAAAGATTTGAATATATTACGTAAATTCGACTATATGTGGCATTTTGCAAGTATGTGTTGCATTGATTCTTCTTTTTTGCATAATGTGCAAATAGAATCCATCTGATATCCTCTTTGATAATGCAAGAAAGTCACAGTTGGCAAGGCCCCAAGGTTGACCTTAATCAGGAAATCTATGAACCTAGGTTCTAATCTCGTTTCATCAGCCTGGAAAACCCTAATATTCCAACTGGCAACAGGCCATCTATTTTGGTCTTATTTAGAAACATCTGTGTGTATGTATTCCAATATGTATTTTTGAACATATTTCCTGGATTTTCAGATTTAAGATTGTCCAGAACTATAGATATCTGTTTCTGAAGCCACAGTCACCCACTGCTGGGGGGGGGGGGCAATATTTAGGTACAACTTCTTTCATATGCATCAGACTCTGCATTTGAGGATTCTTGTTAAAAAGTCTCACCAGTATGTTATGAATACTCTGAATAAAGTATGTTTTTATTCCATGTAAACCTAAGCCATTCAGTTGTTTTGGCTTCTGGAGTAGGTTTAAGCTAATGACAGGTGCCTTCCCCCAGCATAATTTTCTGCACTGGGTTTCAACCCTCTTAATAAAGGAATTAGTCAGGACAAACCCAGCAAGGAAGTATGTTATCTTTGGTAACATGACTTAGTTCATAAGAGCAATTTTCCCGAATAATGATAGGTACATTTTCCCAAGTGATTCAATAAAAATTTCCAGTTTTAATTAATAATTTATCTTCACTCTTCTTTCTCATTCTAGATGCGGGAGGGAATGATGAAAACCCAGAAACTTCTGAGGAGGACCATAAGCTTACCAGGAATTTGGTTCCCAGTCATAATCAACCACATGGCCAACTTCTCCTTGTTGACTCTCAGATTATATTCCACCTTAAACCAGTCTAAGAGCTCCTCTAACTCATTAAATTTCTCCCTAGAGGAGAGGAAAACATCATATCATTCCATGTAAGAGACATGATAGACTTTCTCCCCCAGCAAAGAAATGGCAACTCCTTTCAGAGTTGTCTTGATGCTCAGCAGGAGGGGATTCAAGTAAGCAGTAAAGAGGAGTGCACAGAGGTGAGCCCTGAGGGATTAAAATTGTAGGCTTAAAGCCTGGAAAGACTCTACCATCCAGTGACAAGAAAATCTCTCTATTATAGAGAAAGTTCTCTATCATCTGGAGATAAGCAGATGGTAGCTTGAGTCCCTACAGGACCCTCATCAGTACATCAACTTTAACACAGTCAAATACAGCAGCAAAGTCAAGTTGTACTGTGACTGTTTGTGATTGCTTATTTTTGCATATAAGATCGATCAGAAGGTGAAATTGACATATGACATCAGCTGTCCAGCTCTCCCTCTTAGCAAATTTGCCTTTAGACAGCTGGTCTATGATGTTATCTATCGATCATTTTTGATAAGACCCTCAACTGTCTTTATCAGTAAGGGAGTCAACTGAAATTGGTCTGAGGTTTCCCAGACTCCTAGGGCCATCTAGTTTCTTAATCAGGGAAACCAGAGCAATTGGGTTGATCCCTGGAAGTTCCTGGCTGCCATCAGTCAATAAGTCAGCCATTTTCTAAATTACCAGTGTGGTGTAATGCGCTCAGATGAAGCAGAAGGAATCTGGGGATTCCTTGCAAGCCTGGGTGAGTTCTTTCAAGCATTACCTTTATTCTTTCTACTATTCTTTTCTCTGTGATCACATGTGTGGAATTCTTTACTAGGTTAAAAATTTCCCTTTTTCAATAAGTATTATGGGACTTTAATTTCTCTTCATAATATTCTATTATTTTACCCAGCATTGAAGATCCAGTATATAGGTTGCCATCTATCTCTATCACTCGCAGAGCTCTAGCTTTTCTGCTGGCACCAAGGACCCATCTTAAGTAATCCCTGGTCCAGCAGTGCTTATGTTGGAAATGATGAGCCTTTTTGACAGACAGATATTTGGCAACTGTCTCCTGCATGATTTTTATATTTTGATTTCAGCTGAATGATTTTCTCTATGTTCTGTCTTTCTGGTAGCAAATTTATAAGTGTCTGTACAATTTTATCCAATTCAGACAATATCCAGACAGGACCTCAAGTTCTTGCAGTTCAATTCCCAATCAGTGTTCCAAGTACCTGAGTAAACTGCATCCATCCACCTCATCATAAAGATTAATATAATCCAAGCTAATTTCTAATAAAAGATGGTCTGGAAACCTGAGAGGACAGAGCTCTCTCTTAACTGAGTTAAATATCCCAGGGAAGACAAAGAGAACATCAATCAGCAATTTTACTTTTTTAGTAAAGAATGAAAATGCATATTTAGGAAACAGGGATCTGCCATATTGTAAAGGCATATTGGGTAAAGGCAGATATTTATTCATGAAGCTATCATAAGACAGAGTGAAAACTTCTTCTGTGTTATTAAATGAGATTGATTAATAAGTGATTAGTTATAAAAACAAATTAAGTAAGACCATCAAAAAATATCATCATTTATTTTTTAATAATAATAATAATAATAATAATAATAATAATAATAATAATAATAATAATAATAATTATTATTATTATTATTATTATTATCATCATCTTTCTCCTCTAGTGTTTAAATTGAAGATTTATTTTTTAAAAATATAATTTGCAACCTACTCCGATTTAGTGTTAATGTCTTGCAACATTGTATGATTAAACACTTTCATATCCCATGTTTAGATTAAGCTTAAAGAACAAATATTAATATTTATTAGATATTTTAATTAATTATTTTTAATTACATTTGTTATTATTCTTTATAATTTATTTTATATTGTGTACTAAAGCAATTGATAATTTTTTAATACTTCTCTTTTGTCGTTATTAAAAAAACATTGTTACTGCATATTTACAAAATAAAGATCATATATATTTTAAGATTAAACAATTCAAAACAAAGATGTGATGTGATGTGATGTATTGTGGCTTCTCATTAAACGAAGTCAAGAATATCTCAGCAATTATGCCCAGATAAACCTGTTAGCCACTTTATTTTACATTCCCCACTCTAAATTTTCCCATATTCTGCTCCATCCCATTTCCACAACAAAATTTTTGTCAACTCTATAACCTTTATATCTAAATCCCCTTTATTTTTCCCAAACCCAGCATAAAAACCAATAATTCACTTTCTATATAATCACTTTTTTCATATTTATTCTTCCATAACTTCATTATATGTACCCGTTCTGTTTTCAAGCATTTACATTCAATTATCAAATGCCTAATATTTTCTATTCCTTCTTTACATAATTTACAAAATAAATCACCCATTTTTTTCCATTTACATGTATATTCTCTTGTAGCTAAAGATCCCATTCGAGCCTTAAATAATAAACTACTTTCCTTACTATTATCATATATTAACTCACACCTAATATTCTGTTCATTTCTATATATATTTAAACTCTTTTTACTCTCCATACTATTTATCCATCTCTCTAACTCCCTATTCTTTATTAATAAATCTATTCTTTTATCCCATTCCTTACTACTACAACACTCAACAATTCTCTTAATACAATCATCCCATCTTATTGTACAAATATACTGATATAAATTCTTTATCCAAATCTTTTGCTAACAAGAGCAATCAATGGATGCCAGAAGGCTTGTGCATAAAATCCCTATCTAGTGCCTACTCATTCAATATCCCCAGGCTAGATTCTGGCTTGTGGCCTTCATCAGTGATTGCTCTTGTTAGCACAAGATGGCACTACTATATGGAGAGTTTTGCTTTGTTTTGAATTGTTTAATAACAATTATGTGCTAATATGAGATAGTGATCATGTGATGTTTAGTGGTTTATATTTTAAGATATTAGATGATTACACATAGATGTATTTGGATTAGATACATCATTATTTGTCATTGTTGTTATCTGAACTACAAAGATATAGGGTAATATAATATACATAAAATTCCCTTTTACATTATTTTATCCTAAGATAAATGAATAAACTTTACATCCATACATTTATTTTTTTAATTTTATGTAAATAATTATAAGTGATTCATAATCCTGAGATAAATCACTAGTCAACCTTATATTTAAAATTGCTAGCTTTTGTTTAAACACAAATTAATTTATATTTAATTAATTTTTTATTAAGAAATATTATATATTAGCAAATATTTATTAAAACATTTATTAACAGTAGTATAAGGAAATATATACTGAATAATCCCGAGAAAGTTGTTCATCTCAAATTTTAGCTGGTTATAAGTTTTATATATTAATAAAGTATAAAATAGTATATATCTTTAATTTTATGTGGAGGTAGAACAACTGTGCATTGCAAGTTACTTTAGTAATTGTGCTTTCATCACAAGTTTTACCTATCTCATCTTTTTTATTATATATATATATTACAATTAATGGATATATGTAATACTCAATATTACTCTCTTGAAATGATTATCACCCATAAATAATTGATTTGCTCTCTAACCATAGTATTTGATAAGTAATGCAATAAGAGAATGACTATCTTTCATTGCACATAAAGACTTATCATGAACAATTCTAAATAGAGAGCAGATAAATTATTTGTAGCAACAATCATTTCAATAGAAAAATCTCAAATGTTATGTATATTCCTGTTATAATTGTTTGCTATTACATATTTATAATTTGAACCTTTACTTGCAATATTTTAAAATGAGTAAAAATTGATCAGTTTTGTATATTAAAATGTCAATCAATTTAAAGTAATGTGCCACATAAATATCCACGTGTTCATATCTCAGTGCACCTTTCATCTTAATTTAGTATTATAATTATCCATCAGCCAGAAGACAGACCAATTTGTCTTAATTTGGATGCAGTCAACACTTAAACGATACCAATATCAATAACAATCAATAATCTCAATGTAGTGTCAAAGCAAAAATACTCTGGACTAAACTACATTATTCAGTACACACACACACACACACATATATATATATAAAAGAACATGGAAATATCATATTTTTAATTTTAAAAAATCAGTCAGGTGATATAAAATAAAAATAGAACAGATATTTCCAAATTCTTAAAAATATTTCAACTATAATGTCTGTTAAAAATTATTAATATATATAGGGCTTTGAGCATTCCTTCATCAGATTTTCAATAATATGGAAGAGTTGCAAGAGTGAGAAGATTGAAGCCTTTCCATTAAAGTTTGAAGATTTTCTATCTTAATATAAACAGCACTTATTATATATACATGTGTGGGATGATCTGGACCAAGTAACAAGTGCTGGTTTAGCACAAAATATTTTCATTGAAGATCACTTATCTTTTCCACATGTATTTGATCATGTGTATTGGTTGTATAAGATGGATTAAACCATCATTCTTTATGCTTACACAAGCTGTTTTCATAGAGGCAAAATACTCCATAATAAAGCCACTCAGTACAAATCAGAGTAATCAATGGATGAAGGAAGGTTTGTGCATAAAATCCCTAACTAGCGCCTACTCATCCTATATCCCCAGACTAGTTTCTAGCATGTGGCAGTGGGAGCCTTGGATCTGAGAGCACTGAACTTAGATCTTAGGATCTAATGCAACCCTCCAGCAGCCATCTTTTACTTTTTTAGCTAACTATAAAGCTTTGAGTCCAAAAATAAAAACACAATAATGTTTTCAAGCAAAGATCGTTAGCTTGTATAGTCATATAGATCTGAATTCAAAGCTTTATAGTTAGTTAAAAAAGTAAAAGGTGACTGTTGGAGGTTTGCATTAGATCCTAAGATCTAAGTGCAGTATTCTCAAATCCAAGACTCCTCACTGATGAAAGTGACAAGCTAGAAACTAGTCTGGAAATATTAGATGAGTAGGCACTAGATATGGATTTTATGCACAAACCTCCTGCATTCATTGATTACTTTGGCTTGCACTGAATGGCACTAGTGTATGGAGAGTTTTGCCTCTGTGTATAAGATGGACTGGATAGCTGGAGAGAACTTGAAAGTCTGAGTTCAAATTCTTTCTAATTACATTAAGTTCAGTATAGGCAATATACTTGTATTTAAATATTATATATATATATATATATATATATATATATTTAAATACAAGTAAAGAAGATTATATATATATATATATATATATATATATAATCTTCTTTATAAGTGGTGACTATTTGTTTTATCTTTTTTTCATATAAGATAATTTGATCACAGTTGAAATAGGTTAATTTTTTAGTCTGCTTTGCAGTTAAACTTCAATACTATGAGAATTTACTATAGATGATGCTCAAAAAGTTCATTTCAAAATATTACATATTATTCATAGATCACATGACCCTATTCTCTTAAGCTTGTAAGTTACAAACAATGAGGATTGCCAGTTTCTCAACAAGCTTTGTGATAAATGCTTAGCTAGAGAAAGCATTTAAATATCTCTGTCAGGACGCCCCCTAGCCCCTCTCTGAGGAATTCCAAAGCATGAAACCATGGTCAGAGATTGGGGGGGGGGGGTGTCCTGGCAGAGATATTTTAAATGCTTTCTCTAACTTAGCATTTATCACAAAGCTTGTTGAGGAATTGACAATCCTCATCGTTTATTACATATTATATTTAGTATTATATAATACCAGTATTATATATGCACACACTTAAAACATTAATTCTTTCATATATAAATAAAGAAATCTAAAGTTAAATGAGCTCCAGGATACAGTTAAATGCTGAGCTAATATTATCCAATAAATCCAGATGATCTCTTATACATGTCTTTATCACTTGTCTAGTATTTATCAATGCAAATTATTCCAATTTGATTTACAAGTTTCTGCACTCTTAAATTGTAATATGTAGGTCTGTACAAGTAATAATTTATGGATTAATATAATTGAAAATTATATGATACAACCTTCCAAAAGAACAGCATGATAAAGTTTTGTAAATATTAATGCCCAGATCATTATTTTTGCACAACAACAACAACAACAACAAAAGTCTTGTTAGCCACTAATTGTTAAATATAATGTTTAATGGCTCTGGTTTTTGGAAATTAAATAATGCCATTATACAAACATCTAATGGGATTAGCAGAAGACTTTTTGTTAATTAAAAATAATGATTTGAGTTTTAATTTGTAAGATGTTATCACGCTCTTTTTATGATAGATTATATATATACCATATGATCTGATAGCTATTTTCTTATATGTTTTCACATTGGGTTTGAAGACAATTCAATTTTTTCTGAGTCACTGCTATCTTTAAAATTATTTTTAATATATCAGAAACTATCATTTGCATAAAGTTTTACTCAGCTTCTGATTATTAACAGGTGTGTTTTAATTATGTAATTAATATTATTTAAAAAAGAAAATTATTTTGAAATATATTTTTTAATATATAAATATTTATAAAAATATTGAGTTGCATAGATTAATTCTTTATGTATAAATTTATATAGCAGAGATTATGCTAGATTTATTTTAATAAATACTTGAAGTGAAAAGGATGATACATTTTTTTTTAAAAATGATAGATTCATTTTAATGCTAAAAATTTTATACAAAAATTTCTCATTCATTGTGATTTCATATGATCCTGATCAAACAATTGTAAAATTTTATGATAATGTTTTCACAACTTGATACAATGGAACTTCATACAATAAAATTACTTCACAATGTGCAAGCTAACATATAAAATGCATTAGTGGTATTTAATGTATAATAAGTTCAGTTTTACTGCAGTATACTTAGATTATCATCATCAGTATACTTAGATGAAGTGCTTTTGGTAGAAATAACATAATATTAAAGAAAATATATCTATATATTGAAAATAAATGTATTTAATAGATATATTTTATCAGTTCTTATATATAGATAGGAGACTTGAATATGTAATAGAAGAATATTTCAGACTACTCAACAAAGTGTGGAGAGAAAGAAGTTAGTAAGAAAAAAAGGATCAAAATGAAGAACATGGTTCAGATAACAATAGGTATCATTGCTAACATAGAAAATATCAAGAGACTGAAATAGAACTGATCTAGATATATTTCAAGAAACAATAGATAATATATTGTGCAATTGAAATCTTAAATTGAATCCCTAGAGATTATAAAAGACTTAGAAAAAGTCCACACAGAGAATGAGTGAAAGAAATAAAGAAATTTGCTGGTGTGACATGAAGAAGAGAAACTACAGATCAAAAAATGGCATCAAGCTTTAAAATGTCTTCAACTTTACAGTGGATTGATAATGTTTGACATGATGATGATATTTATGCACAGAGTAATATAATGCATTAAATTTATATGATTATTATAAGTCATTAATCTTTTTATAAAGTTAAAAAAATCATATCTTTACACATGAATGTGAAATAAAAATAAGAATAATCAAATGACTTTATTGCTCAGCCATTCAGAAAAACTTTGAACATTGAAAGGGACAGAACTGGAATCTGACATTCTATCGTTGCACTAAGCCTGGCAGAGCATTATAAAATTAAAAGTTATGAAAGATAGACAAAATGTAGGTAACATCTACTATTTTTAAAAAAAAAACAGTACAATAATGTCTTATGTAATTCTCAAAGATTAACTCTTTTCATAAAACTAAGTAATTATAAAGCAGTTGTTGATTTCTAGTTCAGATGAAAAGCTAACACATATTTATACAGTAGAGCAAAACAAAAGACTAAATACAGATCAGTCTTTCTTAATCATGAATGCACCAT
This sequence comes from Epiperipatus broadwayi, assembly GCA_028023455.1. Taxonomy (NCBI): domain Eukaryota; kingdom Metazoa; phylum Onychophora; class Udeonychophora; order Euonychophora; family Peripatidae; genus Epiperipatus; species Epiperipatus broadwayi. The sequence continues at coordinate 7,196,220 of JAQFVV010000056.1, read as the reverse complement.
GGATCACATTTTCTCCATCTTATGTTGCTTTGAAAGGGACAATAAAAATAGAAAGAGGCTTGGGAAATAGCAAAGAATCCACATTCTACCAACAAAAAGAATTCACGTTTCATTGTCTAAAAAATAAAATATCCAATTGTCTTATTTGCATACTGTGTCTCATTTACATATTATATCACATCAATTATATAAACACATCTGTACTGCATAACTTTATTCAGCACTATGATTCTGACATTTTGCTGAAACTTGACTCAATCCATTTATTAGTTTATGTTTATTATACCTTTTTATCAAAACTCAAAGTTAGTGGATGCTTTTGAATTAAATAATGTCTTATCTAAGGAATTACTAGTAATCAATTAGTTAAAATTAAGATTCCAAAAGAAAGCACTAGTAAAGATATAGATTTAATGAAGTTTATCTGGTAAAATAAAGTTAAGGTTGTTGTATATTATTAAACTCTAAAACAAACTTTAATTATGAGAAGGATCCAAAAACCATTTTGCAAAAAATTTTTAAAAAAAAATAATGCCAGTTTTAAATAGTCAAAAACATCATAACTATGTTTATATGTACATATGACAATAAGAAGTTGTTATTAATTTATATATACAAAAAACAAACAAACAACAACTCATGAGTTATGGCTAAATTTTCATTATCAGTTAGTCCTAAATCTAATATAAAAAATGTCAGGTCATTATGTTCAAGAAAGTAATCCACTTTCTAAATATGGTGTCAAATGTGTGCAATTTCAAATATTCTTTTGTTTTCTATTTTTCAAACATATTCAAGTTTCAATATTAATTAACAAAACTTAAAACATATTTTAGTGATAACATCATCAGGGTTTCATCACACAATTCTAAATCTCAAACTCCTTCTTAGCACTCTTCACATGTACACCACCTCTCTTCTCATGGAAATAGACAAAAAATATCAGGAATACTTATTTCAATAATTGAACAGTCTATTGATCATATCTCTTATATAAATAATATAATTATATTTCTTTCCTCAAAAACTTTCTTCCTCTTCTTAAATTTTAACAAAAACAAATCATCTATTTGAAACATGTTTATAGGTAAAACCATTTCTTTCATATTTACACCTTACACGTATTCAGGTTTTCCAATGTAGCTCTCTACAATGCAATGAGAACTGTTATTCAAAATAACTTTTCGTTTTTTAAAGTGAACACCATCAATGCATTATCCAAAGTATATCTTTTAATCATGCAAAGCTTTTATAATCAACATTTTAATTTTTCCTAAGATTGTCTATTTCATATCTTCATTAAATCCACCTTCTTGTTCAATATATGTGGAATAAAAAGGCAGTGGCATTCATCATCAGATAAATGTATAACATGCAAAATTCAATGGACACTTGTTACATGGAATTTCTATATTTTATCTTTAGAAAGATAATAATAAAATAATCAGACTTATCTCATCAATCTTACAGTCAGTCTATCACACATTAACAATAATTTTAACAAAGCATTAATTAACCTCATAATCAAGCACACATCTCCCTCTCACAATTTCTTTCATAACAAGAATAAATATTGGGAAACATAAAACAGAAACTTAAAATAAACATATCAAATAACATACAATCTTTTCCATTACTCAACAACAAATACAACATAAGGAAATTCTGATACTGATATGTAGAACCCAAATTAAGTCCCGGATTTCTTAATTAAAACCCTTCCAACCAATTCATTTCTTTTGTACAAATTACACTTTACAAATGTAGATCCATTATGGTCTATATGCCATAGAATAAAGCATTCATAGGATACATAGATCTTTTTCCAATCATATCATTATTTTACCACTGTTGTTATTCAATCCCATACACAAGGATCATCCTCATTTATAGCATACAGGACAGCATTTTTATATCTTACAGAAAAGTCTTTTTCTCAATATTAGAATTAGTTTCTCCTTTCTTTTCACACTCTGGTTCGTAATGTGGTAAATAATTTTAAACTTCATATCTTATAATTATAAAACACTCTTGCTAAAAAAATTTGTAAACATTAAATGAGAGATCAACTAATAGATCAGCAGATATTTATGTGGCTACCTGGAATCTCATTTGCATTATCACAAACGCTTAACTATTTTATTTTATTTTTGGTTTTTCATATTTTATAATTCCTTATTCATAAAAGTATACTACAAATATTTATTACTCTTAAAAATATAATCAATGTTTGATGCATTTCACTTGTATTACAACTTTCCTTCTCCAATATTTATACTTTTTTTCTTGTTTTTACAATGCATGTAAACAATTTTTAGACTAAATTTTATGTTTATCACGTATAAATTTGTAAATAACTTTAACAAATAAAAAATATTTTAGCATTAAAAATATATTTTGTTTTATTAAATTATTTGCAGGATTTAGAACGAGTAAAAAAGCATGATTGAAATGGCATAATGTTAACTTTGTATAATAAATAGTGTTAGATGTAATAGGCAATTTGCAATTGTTTATATATATAAGATTGTAGATGTTTTAGTTAAATTTGATTTTTCTCATCTAACTTATTTCTACTTACAAATAAAACACAAGATTAATGCTGTTATTTTAAAAATTAAGAAATTGAAATCATATATATATAAAAGATTAATCCCTTTTCGGAGTAAATTCTAGATAATGTCTCAATAGTTAAAACAAACAAAAAAGATTCAGTTTTTAAAAAAAAACTGGAGGCACGGTAAAAAAAATGCATCACCATAAAGGGTGTGTGTACAAGTAAATCTTGGACTCATACAGCAGTCAGCATAAGACTCTTTCTTATTAATGAAAAAGTATGAATTTTTGTTATAGTCAGTACTTCCAACAATTGTACGATCAAGCTCCAAGAATCTTTAGCTTTTAGCCAAAATTAATTGGATATTTATTTACTGATTATAACGAATGGATAACTAGATTGCAGCCTGAAATTTTTCTGAAATAATGTGAGAAATCTTCAATTACCTGAAAAATTACCGTATTCATTTTATATTTGGTATCAGGTTATTGGCATGTCATAGTTTGACCTGAATATAAGATATATTGAAGACACTGAAGCAAATATTATTCGTGGATAGGGATTATATACATTTATCTCGAACCATAATTTGATGACATCATTTTGTAGTGTATATACTTTTTTTTTTTTGTAATTAATAGCGATCTACTGCAGAATGAGGGTTTCCCTAAATTGAAGTATATATATAATTATATGAAATATAAATGTCTGAAAATGTTTCAATTATTACTTTTTTAATTTGCTTAGATTATTGTTTTAAAAAATATGTTTTTCATTATTGCTAGACGAAGACTAACGTACGTTGGCAATAGTTTCTAAAGCACTTAATGTAAAAAGTATGTTTTCTGTAAATCTTTTTGTTCAGAGTTTATTTTAATTACTTAATTAGATTTAAAAAACTATATCATTAATCTTTTTTTTTTTTTTCTAAAAAAATAAAATAGGAAAAGTCTTTTAAAATGTTAGCATATTATAAGCTATTAGCTATAAGAAGTCATAAGTACAGTATCTTTGTCTGTTTAAATCATTAGTAATTGTTAAGTTACTTCCCTTCCCATTCAGGCATTAGTTTTGATGGTTGCGATTTTGATCAGCCTCGATTTGGAGCAGAAAACACAATCGTCGCAGACTATTTCAATGAGTTTAGGATTATCAGAGAAACGCTATCATGACTTAATGTAGCATCAATAAACACGCTTCCTTTTTTCCAAAGCTTTCACGTCTTTCTTTAAATCGATAAAATCTCCATTTCTTCGTGTAACAAATTGTGTTTAATGATTTTGAAGAAATATTACTTTAGTTTCCATTAGCTTTTCCTAACTAGCGTTTGCGCTATTGGCTCATAACACAAAAACTGATACCGTTTCAAGTATAGTAAATTACTGCGGGAATTAGTTCGATTTTGAGCACGTAATGATTTCAATGTATTTAAGCAAGTAACGTTACCGTTTCTGACTCATTCTTACAACGTATGCAAAACTCATAATGAACTGGTAATTTTACTGCTTGTTGAAATTTTAGAAATAAAAACTAATTTCTAGAAAAGAAATTTGTGTTTATTTTTTTTTAAAAAAAAAAACGGATTTATTTAGAATGTTACATTTATTTATTCTATGGTCGGTTTCTCAGAAGATTAAGTGTCATCGATCTTTAAAGCAATAGATTGTGCATAATAGTTCCATTTAAATAGTTGAGATACACCCCCCCCCCCCTTCTTTTATTTTTTTCTCAATTTTTTGACTGATATGATTTAATTCTGAATCTTGGAAGTATTACTCTCTGTTCCAGACCCCCCCTCCAATTTTTTCGAATGTGATTTGACTCTGAATCGTTAACATTTTAGAGTGTCATTCTCACTATCAGACTGAATTATTCATTGCCACAAAACAAAATTATATTTTCCTCTTTCATAACTTATAATTGGATGGTTTGCCATTCAAAAGGTAATGCTATCAGCAACTAAACCTTCCCCCAGAGAAATGGCCTTTAGCCAAGCTAGTTAGGCAATCGACTATTGGTCAGTAAATACATATCTAACAAATTTATAATAATCTTAGTTAATATTAGAAACAAGCCTCCCTCCTTTTTTCTAAATATTTTCTATTCCATTGTTCCTCAATATTGTGAAGAAATGCTAGAGAGATTTTCCCTTATAGGTCTTATTACTATTTACATATTCCCACATATATGTAAATATATTCATTTAAATAATGAACATGAAAGCACCGATGTGGTTGCTCATGATCTTATATTTCATCCATAAATAATGAATGAATGTCAGATAGTAATGCAAGCATATTTTTGTAATTGATTTCTGGCTTATTGAAGTAAGTATAGTTTAATAGATAACAAAATATAACTAAAAACTGGTCATTGCATAAATATGGTTCACTCTAAAGTAGAAAGTGAAATTATTTTTCATATTATTATTATTATTATTATTATTATTATTATTATTAATTAATAATAATAATAATAATAATAATAATAATAATAATAATAATAATAATAACAACAACAACAACATAATGGTAATAAACTACTATATACAGTTTTTCAATCTGAAGAAATACTTTCTATTAATTTCTTAACCTGCCTCAACTGCTGCTTAAATTTTCTTAAATCATGAAAGGACATGTAAATATAAATTTAAGTTTGATATTGAAAGTGTTAAGATTCTTCCTAAAGAGAGAAATCATAATAAAAGAAAAATTAAGGAGGCAATTTTAATAAACAGAAATAAAATAAATATAATTAATAGGCAAGCTGCTAACATTAAAATTTGGGAGTCATGAGATTTAAATTGATGTCATTTGCTTTTGTTTTGGTTTTTGAATTTAATGGCAGTTGAGGCAGGTTAAGAAATTAACTGAAAGTACTTCTGCCAATTGAAAGATTTTATATAATAGTTTATTACTGTTATATTTATTATTTTTATTGTCATTACAATAATTTTTTTAATTAATGGACATTTTATTTGTATTTTATATATATATATATATCAGCATTGTTGGAGAAAGTCTCTACAACAATTACCCCCTCCCCCATAGCAAAAGTGATGTTCTTTCGATGATTTACTCTCTATATTAAAGTAGCCAATTCTAGGAGTAAAAAATCTTTCTTGTAACTAAAAAAATTGCAGTTCACCAAACTCAGATTCAAACACCAGGTCACAGCATAACTGATAAATTCATAATTAATTAGATCACAAAGATCTTTGTATAAATTAAAATAAATTAGTCAACTGATGTCCTGAAAAGTGTTTAGCATTAAAAATAAAACAATAAAATATATATAAATAAAAACATTCCACTGCATATTACTAGCTGAAAATTTAAATACAAATGTTCAAATCATCTTCCCAAACATTATGTTTTTTTTTTCAGCAATGCCTTCTATGAATAAATATAATGGCTGGAAGAGTGATTTGAACATTATATATTAATACAATTTAATCGACAACAGCCAAGCTTTCTACATTTGCATTTTTGACATATTCTATTTTAAATACATTGATGATTATCACTAATCGTTAACATATTTATCAAAGGTGGATAGTGTCAGATTTGTAAATGCAGACATTTCAACACTTTGTAATAATTTGTTATTGATGAATATTGAATAAATGAGTAACACATGAATAAGAGATTATGACCTGGTCCAATTGAAGAGTATTGTTTCAGCATAAATTGTATCTTGAGTGTCATTTATCATTTTCAGATGTCTTTATTCATATTTTTCAAAAATGAGTATTTCAAATAAAAATTTAAGTATAGTATTAGTATGACTATAGTCATTATCATATCCTGTAAAGATTGTGGACAAACATTTCAATCTAAATATTCAAAAATAGAGTAAAATAAAAGTTCCCTATTGATGTATCATGAAAATGGGTAAAACAATGAAACAAAAATGTTTTAATTATCTTTCTCTTAATTAACAATAAGAGGAAAGTATCTTAGTAAAAAAATGCTATTGCTCCTCTGCCCCCAATATAAGATGATGACCAGAATAAAAATTTATTTTAGAATCTCCAATGTTAATGTTGAGCTTAAATAAAAAAATAATACTATTATACAATAAATTATTTTACTAATTTTATATTATTATCAGAGTTAACTAAAAATGAATAATACCTTAAGTGAAAATAATATCTAGAATTGCACATAAAATATTGTAATAATGTAAAGCCAATTATTTGTAAAGGTTTTAACTTAAGTGCAAAAAAAAATAATTAAATATTGTAAAAATAGAACTTTCAGTAAATTAAACAAATTTATTTGAAATTAATAAAATTTATACTAATTGTACTGATATTTTGATTGAAAAAGAAAATTTATACTAATTAAAATAATTTCATTTAAAAAATTAAAATTTAAAAAATGCTAAATATTATTATGTAATAATTAGTCAAAATAGATTATAGCTAAATGAAAATAATCAATTAGAAATTGTCAAATTATGCTTATTATGATAAAACGAGTAATTAAAAAATAAAATATTTTTTAAATTTTATGCAAAAGATATTTTTTATATTAGATTTGCTTGTGTCACTGGAAAAATGTATATAAATGAAGAATTCAGATAGTAAATAACAAAGTAATCTGCCCCGTGGTTAACTAGCCATTCTTGAAAAATACCAGGTATCTTAATAATCTAGAATTGTTATAAAATAATTGTAAATTGCAGACATATTGTCATTTCATAAATGCATTTGAGACTCAAATAAATCATAAAAATCAAAAAGGTCTCAAATGCTTTTATGAAAATTCAATATTCCTGCAATTTCCAATTGTTTTATTACAAATCTAGATTCTTAAGATCTCTATTTTCCAAGAATGGCTAATTAACCAAGAGACAGATTACTTTGTTATTTTGTAGTTTTAAGCCAGCTTTACATAAAAGCATTATTTAAAAAAGTTTTTTTTTCATATTAATTTTTTTCTTTTTAATTATATTTACATATTATTTAAAAAATGATTAAAACTACACAAAAATCTGACAAAAATTATAATTTAATAATAAGATATGAAAATAAAAATACACCCTCTAACAAATGAATTCTAAATTTAAATGTCATGTGACCACCACCTATATAAAAATATTTATGTATTGGCTTTTTAATTAATTCTCAAACTTTTTTTGTCCATTTATTTTTTTTTCACACAATATTTGTGAAATATTAATTATTTCAAAAAATTTAGATTTTAATAGAAAATATTCACTTTTAATTAATTAAGTATGAGTTAAATGAAAATATTAACAAAATTTTACCCTATAAATGTAATATTTGTATTAGTTCAGTTTCTAATAATTTTTCATAAGCATATGAGTTCAACTTTGAAAAAGGATTGCATTTATTTTCATTACTAAAAAGTCCAAAATATGGACATCTTGACAAAAACACAGACAGAGTAAGTTATTATAAAACCATTTAAAATAGTTGATGAAAAAGCAATAATCAATTGTACATTAAATTCATATTAATCTTAGTCATGAGGGAAGTTATTGGCAAGCACTATTATTACCCATAAATCTGGAAGAATTTTTAGTGGACTTAAGATCTGGTGATATACATTAGGATGAAAGATAATCATTTACTAGCACTAGGAAACATCTACAATACAAGGATGAGAATTTAAATACTTCAGTGAAGCTGATAGTTCTTTTTAACCTGCCATGTAGTTTATGTTTCCAAAACTCAGTAACTTGATACTTTTAAACTTTTACATTGTAGTCAATCTAAGTTAGAAGTACCACCCGGCTTAATATCTATGTGGAATGCTTAGAAATAAAATATACAGTTTTGAATATTGAGAAGGAAATATAAATCCAAAACTGTATATGAAAAAAAAAAAACCCAAAACAAGAAAATATAGCTACCAACTCCATGAATTCAAGTTTTACACAAAAATTTTTAGTCGAAATTAGATGATACCATTTTTTTTTATTATTCTCTTATCAAGTGCTGAGAATTTGTTACTATTAGTCTTGGTTAGGGTTAAATAATGTTTTTATTTTATTTGAAATATGTAGTTTATTGTTTTATTATTTAATAATGATTATTTGTTTTAAGCAGTTTTTAAAATTATATTTATTTGTGTTTTAAGGTTTGTATTACGGTCCTACCTCAAAAGACAATGTTTTATTTGTATACACTTTAAAATGTTTGTTGACATATGCTATTAGAATGTTATTATTTATTAATTATTATGTTAATCATGTTCATTACCAAAGGAAAGTTTATTTGTACTAACCTAAGTATTTTTCTTTAATTAATGTTCTCATTAATATTTTGTTAAACGAAGATATATTAATTTTTTAATTTTTTAAATTTATTATTCCATTCTACATCTGAGATGTCTATTTAGTACATGTGGGTAATATTTACATTTTACCTTTATGTTCATTAAATGATTATCAAGAGTCATGTTCCAATGGCTTTAGAAATTGTTAAGAACTATTTACGCTTGTTATATAACATTTGTAGTACAAGCTTATTGAATTAAGTCACATGATGTATAAGTGATTTCCTTGCAGTTATAGTTTTGCTCTTCAGGCTTTTATGAAACTGTTAATATAGCGTGCATCTAAACTTAGTTCAGTCCCATATGGCTATTTAAGTTAGATAGCTGGATTTGAAGGCATATAGATGTCTGAAAATGTCTGATTTTATTAAATTAAGTCACATGATGTATGACTTGATTTCCTTGCAATTAAAATTGTTGTGTATAATAAGTATAAGCCTGTTGCATTTTGATGAATTAATTGTGAACTAAAATTCAAACTATCATGATTATATTACTATTTGGACCGAGCAATGAAAAGGTGATATAGTAGATTAATTTTTAAGAAAGTGATATGTAGTGAGGTGGTACTTTCTGCCATCCCATATATATATATACATGCATATATGTATAATTTAGTTAAAATTCATATACACTATTTTGAAATAAAATTATTTTTTGATATATGTTTTTAATACATTGTACAGGCTTAAACCTGCATTTATATATGAAATATATGCGGGATTCGAACTCAGACTTTTACACGACCCACTACTCTCAGTGCCATCTCATATTGCTGACCCACCTGATTACACACATGTTGAAAAGATAAATAATCACCAATATACGTATTTCATGCTAAACCAGCAATCATCAGTTGGTCTAGATTACTATCCTCACAATATATATAATTAGTGCTCAGCTTTATTTCAAGATAGCCAATCTTCATACTTTAATGGACAGGCTTCAAACTATTCCAACTCACAACTCTTCAGCCTTCTATTTCAATGAAAATCTGAAGGTGGAATGTTCAAAGCCCTTGTTAGTGCCAAGGTGATTGATGATTTAGCATGAAATACGGATATTGGTGATTATTTATCTTTTCAACATGTGTGTGATCAGGTGGGTCAGCAATATGAGATGGCACTGAAATATACTTTTATAAGTTTTTTTTTGTCTTTTATTTAATTATCTCAAAGAAATCAGCCTTTCTTCAGTTTAAGTATTTGGTTAAAATTAAATCTTGAAATTTAATTTTGAGTAAAAGTTTTTTTTTTGGTTTTTAAATTAAAAGAATTCTGAAGAAAAGAAAGAAAAAGTATGGATTTTTTTTTGTAATTAACTCTATTGTTGGGACTTCTGGTAGTGAAAGTATTTTTGTTATCAATTACACTCCTCAATTTGGAATGTTTCTATGAAATTAAAGACAGAATATGACAAAAAAGAACACAAAATAAAAGTGTAAATCCAGACTTAGAAAGAACTTAAAAGCTATAAATTACAGAGTAGCCTTTTGTTTGGATGACTACTTGGTATTTTGTTTGAGATAGTGCTTGGCCATTTCGCTTTCATTTGACACAGACTCATATACAATTTAAACATTAAAAAGATAAATTAACAAAAGAATATTATAGAGTGCAGAGAATATGTTGGATGGCTAAGAGACACCAGAACTTTCCCCTTGGGAAACTTCTCCTTCCACTATCATCTGGAACTGCCAACGTAAACACCAACTCAGTGAATTTTGAACATGTAGAGCTAGCCAAGAAAATAGGACAAAATGGAAATACTGGGGAATCCTCACCAACCATTGGATTAAGATTCATATAAGAATTTTTCCCACAAGATCAAGAAACTACCTGATTGATCAGGGTAACTATGAACTTTTCTCCAAGAATTTTTTTTAATGTATAATGGTGTAATATAAGAATGAAAGATATTCACTTAACTATAAAGAGAAATAAGTTTCAACAATAGAGAGGGTTTTATGGGGTTTATTAATTATGTATATTTTACTATCAAATTAATCAATATTATACCTTTGTTATTTTTCTAGTAATTCTTTTTTTATTATTATACTATCAATATATATATATATATTAATAGTTTTTGGGATGAACTGTGTGTTATTTTTCATTACATACCAATATTTCGACAGACTAGCATCCACCATTATCAAGGTTAACTTTTGAAAAAAAAATTGTTAGATCTCAAACAATAATGTGACTCAGTGTGAGATGATAAATAAGATTCAACTTGAAAAAGTTCAGCATTCACAATATGAGGCTTATCAAAATGTTTATTGCCCTTAGTTTTTTCACCTATTAATTTTAAGTTAATATTAGATAAAATGAGAGGTTTCCACATAGCTAAAATACATTGTGCTCCATCAGCCCTATTTAAACCAGTAGGTCTTTTTAATATTTCAATTGACTCTTTAATGGTTCTTAAATCATATCTTTCCAAATAAGGAAGTATTTTTGTGTTGTCAAAATCAGGTTTGTGACCAATTTCTAAAAAACGGAAAGTAAAAACTGATGTGCTAATTTTTTGATTAAAAGCATTTCTATGTTTCTCAATTCTGACATTTAATTATCTATTAGACTGACCCACATAACTTCTTGAGCACTGCAAACATGGAATTTCATAAACTCCTTGGTGTTCCAAAAATATTCTGTCTTTAGGTTTATATAAAAAATCACCAATTTTTTTATCAGTAGAAAAAGTAGCCTTTATATTAAAACAAGATAGTCTTCTATTGATTTTATCAGTAACCCTTTAATGTAAGATAAAATTACTCTATTTAAAGAGGAATTGTCAATTCTATCCTCTTTTTTCTTTTTAGTATTAATGTTATGTAAAGTCTTACATATGATGTTTTTATTATAATTATTAGAAAGTAGAATATTTTTTGTAAGTTCTATTTCTTGAGTAAGATGTTCTTTATCAGATAAATTGTAAGCTTTAGTCAAAAGATTTTTTGCTACAGAAAAAATTTGTGCAGGATGATGATGATAATTAAAATTAAGATATCTGTTTGTATGGGTAGATTTTCTGTAAACTGATATTGATAATGTTTTGAAACAGTCAGCTTGTATAATCCAACTGTTTCACCTACTATATGCTATAGTAGTATTCTGTTATATATAAACACCACCAAATTCTCATATATCTTATTAATAATACCATAAAAACCCACCTAAATTTAAACTTAAACAAGTGTAATCATATATGTGTGCATATATATTTACATATATAGAGAAATGTGCATTTATAAAGACATAAATGTCTAAGATACGCACATATATATTTTAATAATAATTAAATGAAAAGCAAGTTGTATGTGTAACTTTAGACTACATATATGCTAGAAGATTAATGTTAATAGGATTTAAAACGTTAAGATTTCTTTATTTTAAAATATTAATCAAGTTAGTTATATTTGAAATTTCATAATTCTGCATTGAAACAGTAAGGTCTGCTTTTCAGATCTTCATTTCACCTTTTCTTACCTATTTCCTACCCTCATACCTTAGTTTGAACCCCAATCTATCGTAGTGTGTCTGCAATACACTTATATACTGAAAATCCCGTCTAATTTTAAACCACGAGTACAATGCTCGTATTATATATATAAGTCATTCCCAAATAAATAAAAGATTATAGATTATGTATATGTTCACATAATTTTGATTTATTAAAAAGTAGGTTATATAAGTCGTAATTACACACACACTATGATATGCATTTTAAAACATATCAAAATTATAAATTGTTAAAGTTATTTTGTTTGAATCTATTTACAAATATATTACCGTCGTAATATATTTTGATTTAAAATAAAATTCATTTAGTAAATATTCGTTTAGTAAATAGATTCAAATATTGCAAGTTAAAAGTAAAATAATTTTCGTTCAATTTAATAAAAGTCATTCCAAATATTTCTTTAAAATAAATGAGGGACAATAGTTTAATTAGTTAATATTATATAAGTTTTATCTAAAAACAGCAGATGTCCACTTAAGGTTTTCTTTAATTAATAAAAGTAATTTTTAATTGAATCTAGTTTGTAATTCGAATCTCGACAGGGAAATTAACAAAAGAAATTAATTAATGTTGAATTCCTTTAGACATTCGGATGATTTAATTACAGCTGATAAGTCCGATATATTTTTGTAATGCTCCAGGGCAGTTCTATTGTTAAAGTCTACTATAAAAAGAAGGGTTTTCTTTTGTTCTGGAGTTTTTTCTTCTAATGTTTCTAAGAGAAATCATTCTGAGTTCTATTCTAGTAATTTGTAAATCTTGACATGACAGAGTAGAGCACAAGAAGGCTATTTCTCTCTGGAATGGTCATCTGCTGCCATAGATCATCAGAAGTTATCACACAGGGAACCCCAGAACTGCTGTTGCTGCTGCCAAAAAATATGAACATTTCCAGATTTTGCTGTTAAATTATATAAAAACCTGCCAACCATCAATCTGCCTAAAAATGCTTCTCCAGAGGTAACCCTAAATTAACCCAAGAGCTCTTGTGATTCCTAACATGCTATAGCTATTCTAAATTGTTTTTCTTTTATTTCACATAACTTTATTATGTACTTCTTTAAAGTGTTCAAATATAATCAACCGTTTTGCTCTATCCTTGGGTTAATATTTTCTATTTATAAAGCTTTCTTTTATTTTATTATGATAATGTGTCAGAATCGTCTTTGACCAAGTGAACTATTCCCTTTATTGAAAGTAAGACGCCGCTATTAAGGCATATTTTAAATTTATAATTTTCCAATTTTATTATCTTGCAAATCACTCGTTCGAGGGCGATTCTATTCTTTAATATATAATATAATCACATAGTTTAAAATCTACATGTTATTGATTTTAATCTAATATGAGAGTATGTGCGAGGTCAATGATTAAATGTGTCCCCTAATGCATGATTGCGTATATAAATCTATACTTACTTTTCAAACCCGCAAGCATGCATTTTCCTATTTTAATTACCATGTTCTACTTTAATTACAAAGTTCATCATTGATGTCGAGAATGTGCGGACCCTTTTAAATGAATTTCAGGGAATTTGATTGGGCATTTCTCTTAATCCAAGTAAAATCCATTCAGTATGTTTTTATATACACTAGTCTCGTATTGCTGGTAAATGAATTGGTTGTTGAGACCGCTTTGTTTTACTTTTCCAAGGATTCTTTACATGGCAAAGTCCATTATTTTTGCTTATTGCAGTTTCCAGGCAGAGTGTGTCCCAAATGACACACCTGGGAATTAAATGCAATCGTCACACAGTCGCTAAGTTTCGGCTGTTCATAACAATACTTTCCTACGGGTTAGTGGCGAAATGCCCTCCGTAATCATTCCGGATCTTCAATATTGTTTTATTTTATATTTATTTTACAAAGCATCCGTGACTTAAACGTGTCACACCCTCCAACTTTAATAAATTCATTATCAGCAATACTGACCTCCCAATGCAACTCTATTATTATTATTCTCAAATAAATGCTTTGATCACATTCCCACTTTGTTGCTTAGTAAGCTTTAGTCCATGCTATTCTTGAAATCAATAAATATTTTAGAACACTTAATTTTCAAATATTTTCTTAAACTTGTATAATTACTCAAAGCACCTCGCACATGTTCCTATCTCGTCAAGCACATTATCGTAATGCTATTAGCCTGAGGAATAGAATATATCACTTTGTTTTAAAGTCTTTTTGTCAGTTGTGAGAATATAATGCCAACAATTATTTAATACACATCCCTGTCTCATATAAGCAGACAGTGGCATTATATATATAATTTATATGAATAAATTTTGTGAAATTATTTAAAACTAAATTTGATCTCTTATTTTATTTGATTCCTATCACTGTCTCGGTCTATATATATATTTTCTGCATTTCTTTTGTAAATCCATAGACATTGATTAGCCACCCAAACTTTTTTTAGTATAGAGTCTTTTGTTTCTCCCTGACCACCAGGCACTGGTCAAAGGTCATACTAGTAGTGGCATCAGATGCGTTGTCACATAGATGGCGCTGTGAAATTTGGGCTTTAGATTCGAACTTAGTATATCTAGAAGGCAACCCCTCCTAGAATGTTCAGTTTTGTGTCTGGGGTTTGAATTCTGCAGTGTGTTAGCGAGATAGACGATTCTGACTGTTACAGCATATATCAGTAAATTAAAACGGTCGAATTACATATATAACAAAATGCTTTTCACAAATGTTAGATTTGTTTTTCTAGACAAAGTGACACCAGAAGAGTTAATCTTTCCTGATATAAGATTGATCAAATTTATATTTAGAATTAAAATTGGAATTAAAATAAAAGATTGCATAAATTACAGCATGTCACATAGGTTTTTTTGACCTAGTTAAAAGTTTGATACAGCAGGCTTTCGTGATTGCTTGAAATAAGTAAACAAGCTAGAGAAACTTATCTAAGAAAATAATATAATGAAAGAGAGGGGGGTAGCGATATATAAGCTACAGCAGCCATTTTAGAGCACTCACATTGAGATTGGTAATTTTAATAAAGTACTGAAGAGATTTAATAATTATCATGTCAGGGTAAGAGGCCCAAAATCTTGTCTTTCCACCCCGATGAGAAGCTACCTGATGCCAAAGGAGATGGAGAAACAGCCATAACCACCTAAAGATGTCTTAAGACCAAAAGATAACCAGCTAGCAAAGAAGAGAAAATAATGGTAATCATTCCTTCAAATATTAAATCTTCAGTTATCTCAAACCTAAAATGCTAGCTAATTTTAAAGTAATGGCCATAATAATTGTAAAAATAATGTAACTAAACTTGTCCTAAATGTATTTTTATTTTCCTTGGTTTCATTCAAAATCTTGCCTGAATTATTTCATCAGTTTTCCTGAATTATTTCCTAAGTTTTCTAAATTTATTTCCCTAGTAGTTCCAAATTTAATTTGTTTCCCTACCTATTTTTTTGAGTTGCATATTAATTTGATAAAAACATTTAATTTATTAAGTCAAATATCTTATGTCTTGGTTTGCTTATGTATGATTGATTTAGTTTTGCATAATTAATTTAATTGTTTAAAATCATTTATATTCAATGTTTAATAACTTTTGTTAAATAATGTATTTTAGAGTAATAATCAAAATTCTCAGTAGTTATATATATTGTAAGTTAACGATAATATTTGCTCTCGTTAATTATAAACAACTTTTAACTTTTAAACTAAGTCAATCAAATACCAAATAGCGTTACAGAAACTTCTTTTTAAATATGCTAAAGTCAAATCTTATATATATATATATATATACTGCATTTCCTAAATCTATGCCAAGTCTTATTAAATTTTATTTTATTGTTTATGCTATATGTTTCCAAAACCGGGTTTTATTCATAATTAAATGATTATTGAGAAATAAATCTAGATTCTCACCTATATAGGTGTAATTTTGCGTAGATTAATGCACAAATTAAAAAATCCATTTTGAAATGAATAAAATCTTTTGATTGAGATATGATTACAAATTTATCAGATAGATGTGCTTTTAAATACGATATTTAAATGATATCTAGTTGGGATGATAAAATGCAGCATAAATCTATAATTTTATCTTGTAATTTCTCCTTACTATGCTGTAGTCCTCCTTAAATAAATAAAAGCCTATATAGATAGCCTTATAACTGGATTCATAAATTTTCTTTAATAGTATAATTAAAAATACTATCATATGAACTGATACTGAGTAGTTTCATGAAGGAAACTAGAATTAGCATCTTAATTTTTAGTATATGATTATGTTGTTAGCGGTGCATATGTATCCTTTAGAAATGCTATGGCATAACTCACTTGTTGCTATATTTCTTTACTGGGCATATGTGTTAGGGCTACACCAGTACATTTAGTTCAGGAAATTATCTTCCTCAGATGGTGATTGGTATGCGCCAACCCATTCTGCATCCTTAATAATGGAGCATGAGACTCGCACAGAGTGTAAGACTTCCACTTAAAATAAATTGCTCGATCATCCAGACTAAAAGGCCTTCTCTATCACAGCAATGAGTTCAGTTGAAGGGAACTGTTACTTGGTAAGAATCCCATGAAAAAGGTACATATATGAGATGCAGGAATCCAGAGTTATATGTTTTATATACACAAAGGTATCTGAATTCTGGCTGCCCATAGTCAGTTCATCCCACCCTTTTTATTATTATTTCAGAGTTGATCTGAATTCAAATCCAGATTGATAGGCAAATTATCTATATAGGGAATACATTAGTTATTCATGCTTATTTTAAGTACTATGTTCTTTATATTTCATTATTATCACTTCCACTAATAATTAAAGCAGGTCTATACTCAACTAAATAGCATAAACTAGGCATAGATAACCATGAGCAAAGTCATTTAGTTATAAAATAATATTAACGCTCATGAAAATGTAAATCTAAATGTATTATAATTTCATCACCTGCGAGTGATAGATTAACATATATATATAGCTAAATAAACTAATTTGTAACTTAGAAGTCATAATCACCTGTGTGTGATTTAATGCTATATATAAACCGGAAGTGCATACTTTGCAATTTGAATTGTAACCTAAAGTTCATAATCACCTGCAAGTGATTTTATCTATATACTATATATGTAAACCAAACCATGTAAAACTCAGTCATGTAAAATTATATCTAAAACCATCACTTACATGTGAATCCAATTTTAATGTAAACATTCTTTAACCACCTGCATGTGAGTACAACCATTTAACCATTATAATTTTGTTTATTTATCATTTCAAAACTTAATTTTTATTAAATTGAATTTAAACTTAAATTAGATGTACGTCTTAATCTTGCTCACCGACTCAAAATCATTTCTTAGTTTAATAATTATTTATGATTAGTTATTGATATTTAGTTTATTGTTTAATTCATAAATATCTTAGCCACACGATATCTATATGCTATGCATATACTCACTAAAATGCTGTAATACCACAGTCTTTTGTTCTACTGTTGTTCTACTGCCGGCATGTGAAGAAGGGAAATACTGCTGTGGCCTCAACTGTGTCATCCACAAGGTAGTAAATCTCTGAGTGATGGTAGAGGAACTATGGTTAGGCCAGAGTCATGGCTTCCACCACTGTAAAACTGGTCAGCCTTAGGATGATTTATCAGAGTTCTAGATTTTGTTCTGTGAATGTACATATTTGTCCGTTACAGTTTCATCACATTTTCTTGCAATTAAAACATCTAAAAAAGAAAGTGATCTGTTATTTTCAAGAAGCTATGTGGGCCAGTCTAATAGATGAATAAATATCAAAATTAAGGAACATAGAAATGCTTTTAATCAAAAAATTAGCACATCAGTTTTTTTCTTCCCATTTTTTAAAAATTGGTCACAAACTTGATTTTGACAATACAAAAATACTTGCTAATTTGAAAAGATATGATTTAAGAACCATGAGAGCATAAATTGAAATATTAAAGAGACCTACTGATTTAAATAGAGCTGATGAAACACAACGTATTCCAGCTATGTGGAATCCTCTCGTTTGATCTAATATTAACTTAAAATTAATAGGTCAAAAAACTGAGGGAAATAAGCATTTTGATAAGTCTCATACAGTGAATGCTGAACTACTTCAAGTTGAATCTTATTTCTCATCTTGCACTGAGTCATGTTATTGTTTGAGATCTAATGATTTTTTTTTTCAAAAGTTAACCTTGATAATGGCGGATGCTAGTCTGTTGAAATATTGATATATAATGAAAAATAACACACAGTTCATCCCAAAAACTATTAATTTATCTACATCATACAACAGTGAAAACATTATATATATATTGTTTACTCAATCTAAAAGGGCCAGTAAGTTTTGAATAATATTTAACATTTGCGGGAGTTTGTATGTCACTATCCAGCGCACTCTTATTAATAAGTCAACTGGAGTTTCATCCTAGTATATATTTTCCCATAATTATTTGATACTTTAATATACATAGGTTAAGTGACAGCGCATGTATGTTTGTGAAAAGATATGCTAAATAAATTTGTTAGTATTGAATAGATCGAGTTAGTTTGGTTAAATAAAAAAAAAAAGAAAAGAAGTATAATAAATAATTCAACCTTATTCAAGACTTCTTTTTAATTTAATCATTATTTAATAGTTAAGGATTCCGTTTATAGAATTTAAGTCCAACCCAGATTATGTTTTAAAATTACATTGGGTGATCACTGTTCATGAATAAATAAATAACCATGATTGTCGAATATGTTTTCACAATCTGGTTTTAGGTCATATACCTTGTGGTCCCCTCATTTAGCCATCTTATTTTGTAAAAAAAAAATAAGAACAGTGCAAAATGTCATGGCACAGCAGTTAGTTATTTAGGAAATCCAAGTATAGATAGATACATTTTTGAATCCAGAATTTTTAAATAAAAAAATATCATTTATACATCCCATTATATTTGACTAACTAAATTGGTAGCTCAGCTCAATAAGGTACTGTTATATTTGACAATGCAACATGAATTAATTAGCCTTTAATAATTATTTAGTTTATTTTACTACCATCTGTGATTCTGACATTTTATTAATTTGGTAGTCCAATTATGACCATGCATATTACTGTACTCTATGGAAATATTTTATTACATAATTTGCCAAATGTAATAAAATATGTAATAATCATAGCTCTCTTAATTATTTATATTTTAAAAATGTATTTAATGATGTACTAGATGAATATATATCACCTTTTACAGCTGCTAACCTTTAGAGCAGTGGTCTTCAACCACCAGGCCGCGGCCCGGCACCGGGCCATGGAAGTTTTCTGCTGGGTTGCGCTAGACTGGCAAGAAAGTTAGTAATAACAAAATAATAAAATTTTAAACTTTTAATTAATATAAACAGTTTTTATTTATTTTTTCATCGCATTTTTACCCTGTTAAAAAATAAGAAACAGAACAAAAACAAAATCTAATCAATCATACGTAAATTAATTTGTTTTTCTATTTATCACAGATGTTTATGGAGAGATAGAATTAAATTTATTATTTTTCTAAAAAAATTCAAAATTTAAAAAAGAAAAAGGTTTTTTTATTAAACAAACTCCAGTTGTCTTTTGATAGCCAATCACGGTCACTTGTCGGCATTGTTTATGTGGTAAAACAAGATCAAAACTTTTGACTTTTTCAAATTTCGTTTTCTTTTCTTTTTTTTTTTGTTTAAAAATACGCCCACTTTTTTTTTGGCCTATAAGGTGATATTTTTTGGTTTTATTTGTATACTGCTAATATACTAAAACTTTTATTTTTAAAACCAATTTCTGTTAACCTTTTTTTAAAAATAAAAACAAACAAAAAAATAACTTTGCGATTTTTTTTTTGTTTTGGCTTTATTTCTATTACGCGATATCTATTTTACCATTTTTTTTAAAAAAAACTTTTCCTATTAATTACATTTTTTTGATCCTTTCAACACACCAGCACACACAAAAAAAATTACAATAACATCAAAACTTCAGACTTTTACACATTTCGTTTTATTTTTTCAGATTTAAAATACAGCAATTTTTTTTTTGACTGTACAGTGATTAATTACGCGATTTCTATTTTGCCCTTACTACTATCAAAAGACAACCTCCATATATATATAACCATGTTGTATATTTAACATTAAATACAGATATTACATTTTTCATAATAATTGCCATATAATTACACTAACTATGATATTTCCCAACATTCAGGTGAATAACATTTTATTCTTGAATGTTTTAACAATGAAATAATAAACATAGAAATGCAAGCACATTAATGAGAATGATTGGTATTGTACTTTTTTCTGTGTTCAGCATGTGAAGGTAAAGAACACCATTACAATACACAATAACTAGTGTGCTGTTTTGATCAGTTATAACAACTATGTTTATCTAAGGCTAAGCAGGTTATATCTTTACGAAAATTTATCTGTAAATTTCTGCTGGTCCATGAAATCTTATCCTTATTTTTGCTGGGCCGCAGGTGTGAAAAGGTTGAAGACCACTGCTTTAGAGTAATATGATGATGATGGTTTGCATTTATAACTAACAATTAGATAATCAAAGTAGCAGCAATAGTATTAGTTACTGAACTGTAAATATAATGCAACAGATATCCTATTACACACATTACTCTAATATAAAACCATTTTTTGCTGAGATTATTAAACTCATTGGAATTAACTCTTTAATATTGCATTCGCATACTAAATTGATATCTCAGATGTAGAAAAAAATTATGATGAAAGAATTCAGATGCTTTTACTTAAACAAAATAAATACTTTATTTAAAATATTAATTAAATAAAAATATCATTGCTAATGAATCATCTGCCATTTCATCTAATTAATATGTTTTTCCAATTCTATTTCAATTTCTCCCTTCTTCCAATGTAGTTAGGGATTACCATGTCTTTGCTCTGTTATATACTTCATTCTTTATTTGTTGCTAATCTCAATATATGTATACTTCAACTATATAATCTGAATTCATACTATTGAAACAGCAGATAAATAAGTAGTAAATATTAGTATTGTGTTTAATAGAAATGTTAATGTGAAGCTTTTCCTATGAAAGCATTCTATTCAAGTTTAATATATAATTAATTTCATTCCTTATGTGCCTATTTGTTATAAAAATCTGATTAAAGTATTAATATTAAGTATCACCTAGAAATCATTAATTATTCAAGCTTATT
The DNA here is from genome assembly GCA_028023455.1 of Epiperipatus broadwayi. Taxonomy (NCBI): domain Eukaryota; kingdom Metazoa; phylum Onychophora; class Udeonychophora; order Euonychophora; family Peripatidae; genus Epiperipatus; species Epiperipatus broadwayi. Next base: position 7,174,627 of record JAQFVV010000056.1, on the reverse strand, counting down.
ATAGATAGCACTAAATCAAAGACCTGCTCTTGTTTATATATGCAATATTTATGGATAAAAAACTTTACATACTATAATAGTACTTCACAAGTCAGACATAGTATTTTTGACAAGCATTGCAAAGAGGGCATTTTTTGCAAGTTTGTTGAAATAATGCTAATAAATCTAATTTATTCTGAATAAATAATGTATCCCATCTTTCACCTACTAATGATTTAAACTGTAACTATCTAGATCTTTTATATACCCTATGTATTTATTACATATATTTTGCATTGATTCTATGCTTTATAATTAATTTAGTTATGTATCCTAATTAGCGATTTCTAATAGTTCCTTTTATATATCAACTTTTAAATATTGTTATGATCCTCATTTGCCTTTAAGCCAAGCAAGTCATTAATCATTGGAATTTGGAAACCTTATATATAGATTTGACTTCCTCTGTATTCCTAGTAGATAATGTATATGATGCACTGCCTTAAGGCCTTAGTGCAACCTTTGATTTTGGTTTTCTCTTTATACTTGCATTAATTTGCCTATCATATTTTTTTATATGTAACTCTTGAGACCATGTTATTGACTTAATGTATTATTTTCATTATTTTCTTTGAAAACTTTGTTTTGTCTTATAAAAATTCATCAACTTTGTATATAAAATTTACACCCTTCATATTTCAATCATGTTATATATGTGACATAGTGCTGAATGGCCCTAATACAACTTTTGATTTCTTTATATGCAATGTTCACATACCATATTTATATGTATTCATTGAGACTTTATTATTCACCTAATTTTATGCTGTCATTGATTTCTCTTGTATCGATTCTAAGATGTGAATAAAGTTTTGATTTTTGAAAGTAAATCTAATTTATGAACTACTATTATGGCATTGCATTCTGAGTTCACTTCTTAAAGATTATTATACAGTATTAATGCTGTACCAAAATTATTATTAAAAAGCATACACATACATTAATTATTTAAATATTTTATCTATTGCTATGGCCCAAGGATATTAATTAGATACTAGTCAGGAGAGCATCAATATCTTTAAATAACATAAGTTTAGTAATAAAATAATTTATTTAGCAATAGTAAGTATGAATAAATAAATAATTTGACATTTCATAAAAAATAATTAGTCTATTATGAATCTTCTAGTTGTGTGTTTTATTTCTCACACACACAGGATGATATTACAAGCAACAATATGTGTTTTAATTACAAAGTCTTTTTCATACATAGGCTAGTTGCTTTTATATATGTGTGTTTATATCTTTCCAGAACAAAATTACACTTCTGGCAATTCAATATTTTTCTTTAGCCAACAATTTGTTATTAAACGTAAATGGATCATACTCTCTCCAAGTTTTCTTTGTTACTTAGCACACATTCTTTTCATGCACTAATTAGCCATCTCTATGCCAATCCTAGTTTTAGTCTGAACTTTTGTATATAAATGGCTAATTTATATAACAGTCTGCTTACTATACTTGCAAATTATTAATATTAGTATATGTAGATTTTTTTCTAAAATAGATAATTAATTCAGAAACAATCTGTAGTATGTTTAAAATTACGAACTTCATTTTATTTACAATCTATATGTATCTAATATACAGAAAAACTTTCTAATTCTCTTCCTACTCTAGAAATAATGCTTTCATTCACATACATAGTTCAATAATCTAGCAGATTTCCTGCATATGCATGCCTTTCAGTACAAAGTCTAATCTTCCTCCTCTTGTGAAGTCACGATAGTTTATTCTTTTAGTTATAGCAGCTTAATAATAATGCAATATTCATCAGGCTCAATTATTTGATTGAATTGTGATCATTTATTTCCGTTTGGTCTCTGTAATTTTTTGTTCAGCAAACAAAGTATTTTCTTGCTCCACTTCCTTCATATCTGAATTTTCATCATCCTTTGCTAGTTTACTTTCAAAAACATCAACATCAGATAACTTATATGGACAAAGACATAAATGGTTTACATGTCTTCTACTTTCTTTTCCACCTTTTAGTTTTACCAGCCATAGTTGCTTTGTCAATTATTTCTGGTTTTTTTTTTTTAAATATTGTGTACACGCACTCCCAAATTTTCACAATCAAAACTGTTCTTAAATTTTTCAGTCCAGATTCACTCCATTTTTTGTAGAGATGGGGGAAATGAAGTATATGAAATAAAAATAATTTATACATTTAAAGAGATTCAAACATTTTATGAGTGATAAATGATATTCTCATAAATAGAAGTAATTTTTACTATATTCTAGACCCAATTGTTGTAAGATTGAATAATTAATGAACATTAGTTGTTATTGTGCTGTAAAATCTCTATTTGCATCTATGGTTCCTTGATTAAATCTTGGATATTCAAGTTTACAATAGATACCTCTAAAGCAGAAAAATAATACATGCTCTTGGAAGCATATGAATAATTAATAAGATAATCATGTAATGTTGATATCTGTGAGTGGAATAACAAGTAGAGTTAAAATGAACTGATGCTTTCTCTCATATTAACTGTGAAAAATAAAATAAAAAAATCCTTAATTATTTATAAATTAAATTTAAATCAATTACATTTGGATAAAATATTTTAAGAATGATGCCTTTACAATAAATAAATAGTCTTATGGACAAATGTGGAAGTTAAGTGAATACATTAATCCCATTCACTTAATAGGTCTAAACTTTTTTTTAACTTTTATTCCATATGAAATTCATCAAGAATCTTGCCCTAAAGTAGTCAACTAAAAGAACAATTTGGATTAAAAAATCATTTTGGCACACTGAATTACATTCTAGTATTGATAGAAGTTATAAAAAGCATCAATGTGTATGAATTGCTATTGTGTTTAGATTTATAAATTATGAAAAGCATTTGATTATATAAACATTTCAACCTTAATTAAAACTTTGGTTCATCAAAGAGAAAATCTGGAATATTGTTATGTTCTGAAGAATATTTATAAAATGCAACAGTAATAATTAGTTTAGATGGTGGCACTCCATATTTCCAAAACTTTTTACAGCACTTTAAAAAGAAGTAATTTGTGAATTCAAATGAAAAGCTAAGGGAATAAAAGTATAAGTTATCTACATCATGCAAATGATGTGATTATTTTTATAAATAATATATCAGAGGTTTAGGAAAGTTTCAGTAGTTATAAAATGAAAGCAAGAAAATATGATTACAGATAAATGCTCAAAAAATGAAAATTAGTAACCAATGGTTTTCACACACACACACACACAATTAAAAAAGATGAAGTCAACGACTACAAATATCTTAATTAGAGTATTAATTATAAATATGCGACTTTTTCGCATGCGTTAGTGAATCTATAATTATATTATAATGTGTAATATGTCTGCTTAGTGCTTTTGAAATTTAATGTTCGAATCTCATACTCATAGCTTTGTGAATGAAGACTGTTGTGATTTATTATACACATATGCAAATGAGTTTGAATTTTTAATCAGTTAGTCGATTGTTTGGAGAGAGCAAAGCATGCCTCTCTTCTATTAATGGCACTGAGATCATTTGCTATGTAAAAAGCTTCTTTAACTTTTCTTTTGGCATCACATTTTTCTGTACAAATTATTTGGGCAGAAATGGGTTCGAATACATGGCCTGTAGCTGCTTGGTGGTCCCAGAATAATGATGTTTCTTCATTTTTATTTTTAACCCTGTTGTATGCATGCCTGTGTTGGTAAATTCTTGTATTAAGGTTAGCCCAAGTCTCACTGTAGTAAGATGCCTGGAGCCTAATTGAGGGTGTGCCCTTTTATAGACCACATGAGGGGCTTGATCTTTTTCTATTTTATCTTTGGTATTATTTATTAATTGGTTAGTACTGGGAGGTGTTCGGAAGCTATTAATGCAGATGGACCAGAGTGCTTCTGATAAAATAATTTAATATTAAAAATAAATATGGCTATATATTTGAAAAAAAATAATCAAATGGTTTTAATACTCAAGAGTTTATAAAAAGTTTGAACATTGTAAATGATAGAGTGAGTTATGATTCATGGACCTTGAACTTTAGAATAACTTCTTCACTAGACCATGCAAGGCATTAACAGGAAATCAAAACACAGACCCTAGATCATACAAAAAAGTACTGAGAGACTATGTAGAGAGAGAACAAACAGAATGATTAGCAACATTGAAAAAATTAAAAACTAACAGGAACCAAACTGGATATATCACTAGAAGACATTATAATAAATGAACAGTTGAAATTTTAAACTACATCCCAAGAGATTGTAAAAGACCTAGAAAATTCACATGTAAGATAGTTGAATTAAATAAAAAAGTTTGCTGAAGTAATAAAGAGAGGCTACAGATTAAAAAAAAATTGGATTACACTTGGAATCTTCATCCTGCAAGGAACTGATAATGAATGAAAATGATATTGATGATGAAAGCTGCTTCATAAATAATGAATAATCTTTCATTATTAAAATATTTATATACTTTAACGATGCAAGAGTATTTATTATATATTTTTATGTTGGACTATTTCCATCATTTAATTAATATATGTAGTGAATGTCTTTAGAAAAATTTAACTACATTCTACTGTTAGTAATAGCATAACAAGAAGGTTAATATATGCACAACATTTTGAGAGGTATTAGTCTACCCTTTTCTTCAGATGTTGCTGGCCTGATCAGTGACAGTACTAGCATGGGATTCGAACTTGGGTTCTTAGATTTTTGAGTTTTGAATTTTAAGGTAACACTCTAACCAACTGAGCCATCCTACCAAAGGCAACAGTCTATAGTAATTTCATATACTTATCTATGAGGTTCCTCCTGATTTCTCCACTTTTTCCTAGACTATTGTTGCCTTTGGCAGGATGGCTTGTTACCTTAAAATTCAAAACTCAAGAATCTAAGGACTCAGATTCAAATCCCATGCTAGTACTGTCACTAGTCAGGCTAGCAACACCTGAAGAAGAGGGAAGACTAATACCTCTCGAAACGTTGTGCATATACTAACCTGTTAGATGTGCTATTACTAACAGTTAAATGTATTTGGAATATGTAAATAAAATTAAATTTTTCTAAAGACATTCAATACAAACATTAATTAGATGATGAAAATAGTCCAACATAAAAATACAACTAGAACACCATCATCACAAACCTTCAGAAAAATACTATTTATTATATATGTATAAATAACATTTCTTTTTCTCAAAACTACATTGAGTTAAGGTTTTTAAAAATATACATTTATTTTTTAAAAAAAAAAACTTAAAAAATAAAATCATTTAAAAATATATTAAAAAATACAGTTTCCCTTTAATTTTTTTTCTCTGCAAGTAACACTTATCTTCTAGTTTGCATACTTATTCTAACAGCAACTTTATAGCCGCTAAATTGCAATTTGATTATTTCCTGATTTCTTATAAAAATTAAGCATTTGAGAATTTTTGTATTTAATAATAAAAATTCTTTTCTTCTGGCTCAGGCAAGCTTACCCAGTCAGAGGACACAATTTGATGAAGTCCACGATCTAAATGAGTTTTGAATCCGATTTTTTTATGATATTCATATGAAAATTAGCTGGACTATTATCATGTCATTTGAAAAAGGGTCTTGACAAATAAGAAAAGGATATTTGCCGTAATTTGTAATCAAATTAGACGAGATTGGACTCAATTAGCAGGCTAATTCATTTCAAGCTGGCTGTAAGTTAAATTGAATCAAAGCTACTTTCAAACTATCAACAGAAAAACGACAATAAAAAATAATTCATGCGTTCATGGTACTGTCTACCGCTGCTGAGCAAAGGAAAAGGAAAAACAGCTCATTTCAACCAAATGTGGAGTATGCAGACGGCCATTATCATTAGCTTCGGACTGATGGAGCGGACTATTTGACTCATCCTTGTTTTGTCCACTAGGTGGCATTTAAAAAAATTGTTTGCTAAATATTTAAATTATTTTTTAAATAACCCTTTTTTTTTTTTTTTTGCAGATATGGAACTATTTATAAAAGATGTCTCCCCCGCCTGCTGTACATTTTAAAATGTCACGTGATGATCTCAACTTATTACCAATGCATTGCAATTTCTGAAAGTTTTTTCCACTTATTTAAAAATTTGTCCAGCAATATTTTAAGAAATCCAAGACTTACGTGAAATTTCTTCAGAAATCGCACGGACTTTATACATATTGTATTTTATTCTGTCTAAAATAGAACTAGATATCTGCGGCTCAGAGTTTTGCTTAGTAAATTTACAAGCATAATAGAGGACAATATTTTAAAGTCAATATCAATGTAGTAAAAAAATCATATATATATAATTTTTAAAATCATCATTCATCTTCATTCACCAAGTTCAATCCATCTTCTCTGATCTCTAGCCCCTTTTCTCTACATAATCCCACCAAACTTCTTTATGTCATTCAGTCACCTCACATATGGTTTATTTATAGGACTTTTAAATTTCTTGAAATCCGGTTTAAGCTTTCAACTATTCATTTATTATTATCTCTTCTAGCAATATGTTCAGCCCAACTCCACTTCAAACTCTTAATTTTTTCAGTGAGATCAAGTAACATCTGTTTTTTCTCACCCATGTATTTCATTTTCAATCTCTTCTTATTATTTCTAACATGCATCTCTTTATACTTCATTGAATGGTCTGAAGTCTCTGCATTGCTCTTCAATTAAGTATCTAAATCTTAGATTCCTAAATAAGAACTGGTAAAACATATTTATTAAAAACCTTCCTTTTCAAACACATAGGTATAAATTATTTCTATCAAAAGCACTTCAATCTAGTTTAATTCTATGATTATATTTCCATCTGTGGTAATAATCTGACCCAAGTATTTGTAGTAGTTAATTTCTTCTAACTTATCATTATCAATCTTTATTTTCTTCTTTTGAGAAAATCCATTGAACATTACCTTAGTCTTTTTAACATTTACCATTAGTCCTATTTTCTTTTTTTTCTATCTGATGACTCTTTAAACATTTCCTGAAACTGTAAGACATTATTTGCAAAAACAAATATATTATCTGCAAAATCTAGATGATATAAATTATCTCCATTTATTTTTATTCCATTAGCTTCTCATGTCACTCTACAAAATACTTCTTGCAAAATTTCTATAAAAAATATTAGAGATGTGGAGTCACCCTGTTGTGCATTTTTCTCAATGGTAATCTTTCTAATATATGTAATCTAATTATTGCGATTGCATTTTTATAAATATTTTTTTTAGAATATGAGATATAGCTTGGGTCTATGCCTTGATGATTTAATGTTTTAATCACTGAATAAATGCTTATAGAATCAAGTGACTTTTTATAATCTACAAATCCAAAGTATAATGGCAAATAAAATAAAATTTGTTTTCCTAATATTTGTATATTTTATTATTTTTTTAAATACTAATATCTATGAATGTTTCTATATGCAATTTGATGTTTTTCTTAATAACTAGGAATTCATCATAATAATAATACCAGTTTCCAATGTAAAAATTATTTTTAAGTGCAAAATTATGCTGCTTTAGGAGACCTATTTTATGTGCTTTGCACTGATTTTTGATTGAATGCATAATGAACATATCTCATGTCTACATTATAATGATATGGTAGCTTTTCAATTTTTAGAAAAGATCAGATTGAATACATGGCCATTATTATGGTGCCAAGTCATAATAAATATTTTATTCAGTCAGAATGGGTTGAGCCATACTTGGTTCATATTTTATTTTATTGAAATTTTACTCTTAGTCAATGTAAGTCATCTTTTATCACTAATTTACATTTATAATTGAAAGTCATCCAATCTCAAGATTTAAATAAAGGGAAGACTACTAAAAAGAATATACTGAATATCTTTGAAAGAGATATTAATAAAATCCCATCAGATTTTATACATGTCTTTAGTATTAAATTAATAGATTCAAAAGCTAAAAGTTCCTGGATTAATCCATATTCTACCACTATTTAAGTTTGAACATGAATCCTTATTACTTTTAACTTTCTTTTTATGTAATCTCTCACAAAGAATGATTTATTTCCAATTAAAATAAGACAAGCAATGTCATTTATCATCAGTATTTGTTTAATAAAGATTCAGAAATTGCTGAAAAACATATAAAATCTTTTGATGATTCTATATATGTGTGGCAGAAGGGTATTTTTATCAATGTCAAAACCCCTGTTCAAAACCATGATGAGATTCAAAATTCTTTTAATACCAAGCAATTCTAATTTAATAATTGGATAAATTAACTACAAAATTTTGAAAGAAAAAATTGAAAGATCTTTAAGTAATTATAGAAAATTTGAAATTATTTATTTATTTTACACTTATTTACAATTTGTATTAACCAAAACCTTCTGATAAATTATTTTAGTGACTAGTTAAAGAGAAATCTGTATCATACTTGAATTCTTTCATTTTTATTACAAATAACTATCAAAATATAGAGGATGAGTGAAGTTATTTTTTAAAAATTTAACAATAAAATGATGTTTTATATTAAAATATATACTTATACATTCCATTTTCTAGCAATCTATTTATATTTTGTTGTATGTTTACTATCTTTCTTTAATTTAGTCTAATTTTTTAATTTGTTTTAAATATATTATTATTATTATTATTATTATTATTATTATGATGATGATGATGATGATGATGATGATGATGATGATGATGATTATTATTATTATTATTATTATTATGTTTCAAAAAAGGAAGTTTATTAATCAAAGAAATACATAGTTTTTTACATAGATTTTACATTGATTTTTAACAGTGGTTTTACCATTGGATTTGTATACAAGCATTTTTATAGTCTTCAGTTCATGTTTTCAATAAAAAGTAATCTAATTCTTACATAAAAAATTATTAATTGTAGAGAGAGGAAAAAATTGTCTTTTTTATTTCTGTGTTTTAATGTTATTGAATTTTCAGTGTTCTTGAATTTTTTGGTGCTTATAGCATTGATTGTTGTTTGATAAGAGACCATGTAGCTGCTAAATATGGGGATTTGCTATTATTTTGTCTCTATTACCTATCTGGTTTAATTTGTTGTAGAAGGTGGACGGATGCCTTCTGGGGTTGTTGCCCATTAGATAGGTACACCTGGTACCCCAAAAAGCATATAATACAAAGGTTGTTGCTCTAATGTTGGGTGTTGAACTGCCTTTAAAACCCTTAATTATTTGATCAATGGTCATGTTTTGCTGATGGTATATTGTACTTATCATTGTTCTTACATTGTGTAATGCAGTACATTGATACAATAGGTGTTGTAGAGTCTCTTCAGCCTTGTGGCATAGTCCACAAAAGGGTCTATTGAAATATACATCCTTTTATGGTGCAAGAAGTATGATGTTGGCATTGCGATAAGATTTATTTTTAGAATGAAATCAAAAAATTTGGGTTCTAGTGACCACTTTTTGTATTCATGTAGTAGTTTTCTGTTGTTTATTCCGAGTATTGTGTTATTGTTATTTAGGTCTCTTTCCTGTTGAATTTGTTCGTGAATGTTCCAATATGAATATTTGTGTGTATATTGCTCTGTTCTGTTAAAAGTTGTTTTATATTGATGGATGATTGATGATATATATAAACCTGTTGGGGGTGGTTTGTCCGTTGGAGTAATTTGAATTAAACATTTAAGTTTTGGAAATTGGTTTGTAATGGAAATTACTAGATTACTTAATTTTTGTGCATAAAAAATGTCAATGTTGTGCAAACCCAAACCATTTTTAATATGGGGTTGATTTAGTCTTTTTGTTGATATTGCAACCACTTTTCTTGACCATAGAAGTTGGTTGCAGATGGTTTTAATCCTTGCTTTGAAACCTTTTGAGAATTTTATTATTGGTAAATAATATGTTATTTTTGTCATTATAAGTTGGTTTATTAGCTGGTCTTTAGAATATATGGAGAGATATGTTTTTGATAGGGAGGTGACAATGCGTTGTGCTTCTTCTTTTAATCTATTTTGTATTGAACACCTCATTCCAGTTATTCCCAGATGAAACGGGAATCCTAAAAAACAGGTTGGTTTTGCTTTGTAAATGGACATGCATGGTTTTCCAGTAAACATGGACCAAGCAGTAGACTTTTCTGGATTAACCTTCAATTTGTATTGTTGCGTATATTCTTTAAGAATTTTTTGTAATTGCGGTAATTGGTTTTTTGAATTGAGAAAGACTGTGATGTCGTCCATATAAGCCAAGCAAGCTATATATTGTGTAGTGCCAGGTACTTGAATGCCAATAAATGTTTTTTGGATTTTTTCTATTAAAGGGTTAATATATAGAATAAATAATAGTTAACTGAGAGGAGAGCCTTGGGATATGGATTGTGTAGGAACAAATGATGGAGAATTTCTTCCATTTAACGTTATGCGTATTTCTCTGTTGAGAAGTAGGTTTGCAATGATGTACAGATGTGTCTTGGGGATAGATGTGTTTCCAAGCATTTCTAGCAATATGGAAATGTCTACTCCATCAAAAGCTCCCTTGATATCTAGTTGAATTGCTATTGGACTGTATTTTTTTTTCTGTCTTGTTGAATCCAGGATTGCTTTAAATAATGATGCCGCTTGAATTGTGGAGGAGTTTTTTTTGGCAAATTGAACTTCTGATATCAGCGGCATTATATGTGGTTCTATTGTTTCTTTTATTATTTTTCCAAGAATTTTTATTGGCAAAGATTCCATGGAAATTGGTCTGAGCTCTGTGAGGGATGGTGTAGTTTTTGCTTTTTTGTTGAATGGCACTATTGCAATGGGATGAACTCCCTCCACATCCTGAATTTCTTGAGATAGGTGGTTTGCTAGGTTGCATAGATATTGTGCTGTGTATTTACTTAGGTGTTTTAGTATAAATAATGGTATTCCAGGACTTCCTGGATGGCATGCATTTGGTATTGTATTTAGTTTTGTCAGGAAGTCCTTTGTTGTGAAAGGTTTTTGTGTTTCTGCTGGTCCAAATAGCTTGGAGTGTAATTTAAGTGGTGTTTTAGACTGCAGTTTGGTTTTAAAATGCTCAAAGATAGAAAGGATCATATTGTGTCCTGTATATGTGCTGTCCTTTGTTTTTATTGCCATTGGAACTTTGATGATCGGTGGGTTTCCCAGTGCCCATTTAATGTATGCTCTGGTCCATGTATGTGGTTGGGTTATGCATATTTTGCTTTTTTTGATTCTTAAATATTCTTTTAGTGTTTCACATGTTTTGTTGTATGTACTTGTTAGACCATGAATATACCACTGCATTTGGTGAGATGGCACAATCATGGTTATTCGTTTATGAATTTTATTTGCAAGTGTCAACAATTTGGATGGTGGTGGTTGATTTTTTGTCACATGTGAGATATTGAATGATAGAATGTTTATGTATCAGATATTGTTGTATGGGGTTGAGATTCATATCTTTTATTTTGTTTAGCATTATGTATGTTTCTGAGAAAATAAATTTTGGTGTGGTTGTTGGAAGTAGTACTCTGATTGTTTTTGTTAGTGGGAGAAGTGATGTCTGCATTTGCGTAAGGTTTAATGATACTATTTGTGCTGAATGGTCCGAGAATGCTGAGGGGGTTAATTTTATTGATATTCGGTGGTGCATCATTGGGGAGTAGAAGCATAGATTGATGAGTGATGTGTGATGACCATTGTGGAAAGATATTGTATTCATCGGTAGGAAGCCTTCACCACTCATCAGTGGTATAGATATTCGGTGAAGCCATTTTTTCTATGAATTTCTGATATGACATGTTGCAATCACCAATCAATATTGTTGGGTTTGCTGTACTTGCAAGTATGGAGTTGATGTTCATTATTATAGTGTTAATTCGATTATCTTGAATAGGCAGGTAGACCAAAATTATATTGAGGTTTATAGTTTTATGTTGAAAGGTTGTAATTAGTAAATTAGCATCTATGAATATAATTTTGAAAGCTGTGAAAGGGCAGTTTGTTGAAATAAGAATGCCTGTGCCTGCAGAAGGTGATGAAGAGCTCTGGAACAGGCACAGAAGCCTTCTTTGGTTAAATATTTTGCTGGATCAATTTGTGATCCGGCATAGATTTTTGTCTCCATTAATCCGAGTATATGCGGTTGTGTAAGTGAAACCCATTGTTTAAGCTTTGTAATTTTTTGGGTTGAGTTTAAACCCCTAACATTCAATGCGCCAATTTTTAACTTCATTGAATTGGTGTTTGGTGGTTATATTTATGTTCAGGTTTTGAATTGAGAAAAAGTTGTTTTATATTGTCTTCATAATTTTGTTCTGTTTCCTCATCCATTGAGTTATCTGAATGGTTATCTTGTACTGTTGTGTCACCATTTTTTTCTTCAATTTTAGCTTTCTTGGCTGTCCTATTCTTTTTTGGTGGCCGGCCTGGTTTTCTATTTGGAGGTGTGGTATTTTTTTGTATTTGGGGAAGGCATGGTGTCGTTAAATCCATAATAGTTTCAGAAGTTTTATTTATAATTCTTGTTCTTTGTATGTTCTGTGTTTGATGTTTTTCTTAATAACTAGGAATTCATCATAATAATAATACCAGTTTCCAATGTAAAAATTATTTTTAAGTGCAAAATTATGCTGCTTTAGGAGACCTATTTTATCTGCTTTGCACTGATTTTTGATTGAATGCATAATGAACATATCACATGTCTACATTATAATGATATGGCAGCTTTTCAATTTTTAGAAAAGATCAGTTTGAATACATGGCCATTACTATGGTGCCAAGTCATAATAAATATTTTATTCAGTCAGAATGGGTTGAGCCATACTTGGTTCATATTTTATTTTATTGAAATTTTACTCTTAGTCAATGTAAGTCATCTTTTATCACTAATTTACATTTATAATTGAAAGTCATCCAATCTCAAGATTTAAATAAAGGGAAGACTACTAAAAAGAATATACTGAATATCTTTGAAAGAGATATTAATAAAATCCCATCAGATTTTATACATGTCTTTAGTATTAAATTAATAGATTCAAAAGCTAAAAGTTCCTGGATTAATCCATATTCTACCACTATTTAAGTTTGAACATGAATCCTTATTACTTTTAACTTTCTTTTTATGTAATCATTACACCTCACAAAGAATGATTTATTTCCAATTAAAATAAGACAAGCAATGTCATTTATCATCAGTATTTGTTTAATAAAGATTCAGAAATTGCTGAAAAACATATAAAATCTTTTGATGATTCTATATATGTGTGGCAGAAAGGTATTTTATCAATGTCAAAACCCCTTTTCAAAACCATGTTGAGATTCAAAATTCTTTTAATACCAAGCAATTCTAATTTAATAATTGGATAAATTAACTACAAAATTTTGAAAGAAAAAATTGAAAAATCTTTAAGTAATTATAGAAAATTTGAAATTATTTATTTATTTTACACTTATTTACAATTTGTATTAACCAAAACCTTCTGATAAATTATTTTAGTGACTAGTTAAAGAGAAATCTGTATCATACTTGAATTCTTTCATTTTTATTACAAATAACTATCAAAATATAGAGGATGAGTGAAGTTATTTTTTAAAAATTTAACAATAAAATGATGTTTTATATTAAAATATATACTTATACATTCCATTTTCTAGCAATCTATTTATATTTTGTTGTATGTTTACTATCTTTCTTTAATTTAATCTAATTTTTTAATTTGTTTTGAATATATTATTATTATTATTATTATTATTATTATTATTATTATTATTATTATTATTATTATTATTATTATTATTATTATTATTATTATTATTATTATTATTATTATTATTATTATTATTATTATTATTATTATTATTATTATTATTATTATTATTATTATTATTATTATTATTATTATTATTATTATTATTATTATTATTATTATTATTATTATTATTATTATTAATGTGTATACTGAATGACAATGATATATGATGATATTTCCAATGATTGATTACAGTTGAGTCAACAGCAAAATGTTATTTCAAATTGTGTGTGCAGGAAGTAATCTTAAACTACTATTCTTTACTATATTCAAAATCATACCAACAAACAAAATGCTTTTCATATGATCACCAGAAATTGATTGCTATTAAATGATATATAATAATTCAATTCAGTTTATTTGGTATATTTAACAGACATTACATCCAAGTAAAAATGCATAAAAACTAAATTTTTTTTGCTCAGAAGTTCTAAAACTTTTGCTATTTAATTTTAAAATATTAATAACACTAAAAGCAAGTATTATAGGAATCTGTAAGTCTTATAAGAGCCAAGGTCTTACTTTTAAATTTTGGAATATTTTACAAGCCAGTTGATCTTGTTTTATTTGTTTTTGATTTAAAAGGTAATGTCATTTGACATGCCTTAGAATCATCTCATCTGAAATAATTTTTTAAAAAAGAGTCATATTATTAAGATTTTTTTTTATACAATGCATTAATTATTTCTTGATAATCAAGATGTCTCGGAATATATCTAAAACATTTTTCAATGCCAATCTATAAGTTAAGCTACTTATAATCAGTAATATTAACAACAATGATGTTATAACTAAAATAAAATATATAAAATTAGTAGTACTTCTCAAAAGTTTTTTTCCTTTAGAAAAATTCAGTACAATGTGCATTGAAAAGGGTATTGTTCTATTAGCATGTTAAAACTGTTAGATGGCATTAATCCCATCCAAATGCACATAAATATGCTATTTAGTGGGCCGCAGTCAAAACAAATGCCACAACTTTTTTTCTCGTGTAACCAATGGCTTGCTTTGCCTTGCGTAATTTGTGTGAGTGCATGCAATACTATCTTTTAGCAATGTTAACACTTTGCTATTGTACCATTTCAGGGAGGGTGGATTTAAAGTTTGCAGAACTATTGCTATCTGCATTCAAAAGTAACTATGGTACAACTTACCTAAAATAGTATTAAAAAGTAATAATTATAAGCCCATTACCCTGCTTCTGAACACAACATGTAAGGTGTAAATAACTAGAAAAGGTTAGGGGAAACCACAATTTCACTGTTCTCCAAAAAAAGTCACAGTTCGCAAGAACACCTATGAGAATTAAAATGTCTGACTGTAAAATTTCTCATAATTATATCAAGAGAGAAAAATAATTTATAAAAAGAATACATTTCTTAATCATAAAAAAAGAACAAAAAAAAATTGAATTGGAAAATTATTAATCATTATTAATAGGTGTGCCATTAATGTATCCACCATACCTTAGTCACATATTCTTTCAAAGATAGCTATTGGAATAAATAAAGATTAATTTTCATTTCCAAAATAAATAAAAAAAGAGCCAAATACATTTTAGTAATTAAAGCATTCTCATGTCTTCCACTATGATGTAATTAGTTATCTGTCAAGCAATGAGAGTAGACTTTTTAAAGTTTGTGGGGAGGGAGAGGATTTTCCCAGTGCTAAGCACTGACATTCACAGGGACTTCTACTAGAATAGAATATTTGCAATAACATCTGTTATTTGATAAGTTTTACTTCTTGTAGATGTGAAAAGGCATACCCCCCCCCTACATTGCAGGACTAAGATAAAATTTGTAGGCACTTGTTAAAGGTTTAAATTGATCATCATAAAATTGTTAATTGAATAAATTTGACAGTAATTTATTAAATAAATCAACCAATGAATTATGTTAACCTGTATGATAAAATGTCTGAGATAAAAAAATTTCTCATAGTTATATCCAGAGACAAAAAGAAATTGTAAAAATAATTAGAGTAATTTATTAAGGAAAATAAATGAATTATGTTAAGTCATACAATTCTTCTTCTTTTTCTTATTTCACAAATAAGATGGTGGGCTCAGTTATGTTATATTTATGTGCATTTTCATAGAAACAATGCCATCAAGTGGTTTCAATATGGTAATAGAACAATACCTTGAAAAGTGATGTCACTTTTATATCAACAATTGTCTCTACAAATTGATTTTTTTTAAAAACCAATCTGCTATACAAATATTAAGAGTTTACAATTTTAAAAAAAGTTAAAAAGTAAATCAAGTCATAACAAACTTTTCCACTGGTTATAGAAAGGTTTTAGAACTGGAAAAATATATTTTAAAAGAGAAAGATGTAATACTTCAGGAATCAGTGTTGAAATAACTCTGGCTAAAACATCAACACAAAGAGACATTGAAACGATAATGGGGTATTTATATACTTATAATTATTATATTAAAAATCAATCTAACTATAATTTTGTTCTTTATAACTTACTAGGTAATCAAATTAAGGTTTCTCATAAAAATTAACAGTGGTAAAACTGTATTACTTAATCGAAAAAACCATAGTTATATTCCAGGCTAAAATTAGTCAATGAAATACTTAAAAGAAACCCCCTTCCTCACACATACACACACGCACATACTTCATGATCAGCTTATATCAGAGCACCAGCATTAAAGTGAGCTAAAGTGTTATTTTGATGTGAAGTAAAAGTTCTCCAAAAGCAACTCTCAAGCCATTTATAAAATGTCAAATTATAATTTTCTTTTATATTAAAATGTGTGTTTCTTATTTCTAGGCAGCTAGCTTAACTATTATATAAGACTAATTAACATAAGAAGTAAATTTTGAATAAAACTTATGAGATTTTAAAAACAAATTTAATAATTAAAAAAAACTGTAAAGATTTAAAATGTGTCACCCACACAAATATATCTTTTTTATTATAAATTTTAAATCTTTATTCAGTCACACGTCTTTTTATTACTAACAATTGAAATCGAGATGAAATTTGAATTTATATATATATTTCTATTTAACTGGCTCATAAATAATTTAGCCAGATATATCTATATATTTTTAAATAATAGTTGAAACAATTAAGTAAAACATTGAATTCTTACCAAATAGCATTTAATTATCTTTTTCTGTTTCTCCATAGTGAAGTGTTGGGGTTAGGATTTTGCTTATAATAAAATCTTTATAGAATGTTTTGGTATTTCCTTTGATATCATAATTCACAATCAGATTCGAAATAACATTTTAATAAATTTGTAAATAATGCCCATTTCTATTATCATTGCATTATATAGTAGAAAAAAATATTTTTGTCTAGGCCATAAATTATCACCACGAGAGAAAGAGACCATGACTTATAAACTTATTAAAATGACTCTTTTGAGTCTGACTTATGAATTATCATTCATCATCATCATCATCAACCATTATCAATCCACTGAAGGGAGAAGATATCTCCAAGTTCAATTCATCTTCGATCTTTAGCTTCTTTTTTCTACATCTCCCTTGCACACTTTCTTATTTCATCCATCCATCTCACATATTGTCTCTTTCTGGGTCTCTTACAATCTCTTGGAATCCAGTTTAAGATTTCAATTGACAATCTATTATCATCTCTTCTAGCAATATGTCAAGCCCAACTCCACTTCAGTCTTTTAATTATTTCAATGAGATCAGTAACATCTGTTTGTTCTCTTACCCATATATTGCATTTTTAATCTCTTCTTGTTACTCCCAACATGCATATCTCCATACTTCTTTGAGTAATCTGAAGTCTCTGTATTTCTCTTCTGTTAAGTGTCCAAGTTTCAGATCCATAAGTAAGAACTGGTAATACACATTTACTAAAAACCTTTTTTTTAAACACATAGGCATATTTCCTTTTAGTATCAAGTTATTTCTACCAAAAGCAATTCAACCAAGTTTAATTCTATGATTAATTTCATCCATTATATTTCCATCTGTATTAATAATCTGACCAAGGTATTTGTAGCTGTTAACTTCTTCTAACTCATCATAATCAATCTTTATTTTCATATTTTGAGAAAATCCATTAAACATTACTTTAGTCTTTTTAACATTTATCTTTATTTCTACTTTCTACTTTTATCTGATAACTCCTGCAACTTTCCTGCAGCTCTAAAGCATTATTTGAAAAAACAACTACATCACCTGCAAAATCTAAATGACTTAAATAATCTCCATTTACTTTCACTCCTTTAGCTTCCCATTTTAATCCACAGAATTGTTCTTGCAGCACTGCTGTAAAACGTTTTGGAGATATGGAGTCGCCCTGTCTTAAACCGTTCTCAATGTTGACTTTCCTAGTATCTTTATGTAATCTAATTGCTGCTGTTGCATTTTTATAAATATTCATTTTTATAAATATTTTTTAAAATATGACAATATCCTGGATCTATATCTTGATGATCACTGAAGAAATGTTTATAGAATCAAATGCCTTTTCATAATCTACAAATCCAAAGCATAATATCATCTTATATTTATTTGTCCTTTCTATAACTTCTCTCAATACCTGGATATGACCTACTGTACTAAATCTACTTTTATATTCAGCTTGTTCTCTTGGTTTGTGGAAATCAAATGTTCTCTGTAGATGAGTTGTAATTATCTAGGTAAAAAGTTTGTATAAAACTTATAAAAGGCTGATAAATCTTTAATTTCTAATATCTTCTTTATCACCTTTTTAAAATATCAATATTAATACTGCATTCTTCCAATCATCTGGTATATCTTTATTATTTAGGCATTTGATATATAGCTTTGCTAAAAAATTTATATTTCTTCATGTACTACTTTTAATATATCAATTATAATTCCATCATTACCTGGAGCCTTTACTTTCTTCATAAATTTAATTGCTTGTCTCACTTCTTCATTTAAAATTTTGGACAATTCAAAAAATATAATAGATATAGGAGGTACTTGTTTTTTATTACTATATAATTCTTTACGAAGTCTTCTACCCATTTCATAATGCCATCTTTTTTTTTTAGTAAGAATTCCATCTTTTTTTCTTATTGCAAATATACATTCCCTACCAATACCAAAATGTTCTACACTCTTGACACTTTTATTCTCTTCTACAGCTTTCCTTGCTCGTTCATTGTTATATTTTCTTATATCATTTTCAACTCTTTTCCACAGCATTTTACAAAATTCGAGATATTCAATCCTTTTTAATGCATCATTTTTGTATATCTTTATATTCCTTCTTTTCTTCATAAATTCTCTAGTCTCAGTAGAAATTTTATTAGTCGACTGTTTCTTCTATCAACTATCTTTGTTGCAGTTTTTAAAAGTGTATCAGTTATTTTCATATTAATTTCATTCAAATCTGAATCATGTTCAAAATCTATTAATACTTAAAACTGATTAGTAAGTTCTAATTTAAATTCATTAGAATGTTTCTTTAGATTAGAAATATCAATTGTAAATATTGTTTTTCTTAATTTTTGTCTCTCTAGTTTTGCATGAAAATGTATCTTACATCTTACTAATCGATTATCACTTCCTGTGTTAAATTTATTAAGAATCTTACAATCTTGAAATATGTATTTTCTGTTAGTCAAAATATAATCCAGTTCTGCTCTATCTTCATTTGGATGCTTCCATGTACATTTCCTTTTAATATTTTTTCAAAAAAAAAAAAAGAATTCATAGTATAAAGTTTTACTTTTTCTGCAAACTCCACAAGTCTATGTCCTCTCTCATTTCTATTACCATAAACAAAATTACCTACAGCACTTTCATCTTTCATTTGTTTACCAATTCTAGCATTAAAGTCTCCCATACAATTTTAAAATGTTGTTTACTCTGATCAAAAGCCTTTTGTACATCCATATAAAAATCTTCTATTACTTGATCACTATGAGAATATGTTGGGGCATAAACCTGAATTATCTGCATTTGGTATCCACTATTAATTTGTATAACTAATCTTGTCACTCTGTCTGATACACCATCAATCTCCATAATGTTCTTCTTCCACTTTTTATTTATAATGAATCCTACTCCACTTGTATTTTCAATATTTGTGCTTTCATAATAGAGTACATGTCCATTTTTAAACCCTTACAGACCTGAACGGCCATTTTAAATTTCAAAAAATAATAATTACAGGACATATAATTTTAAATGAAATTTCTAAGTTATTACAATAAATATAAATATATATACATTTTTAGAAAGTGCAAATATGAAAGAATGTAATAAAACTGATAAAATAGTCATTACCAAAAAAAAAAAAAAAATTAAAAAAAGGAGATTTTTTACATTTTTAAACATATTTATTTTTACATTGGTTCACAAATTCTCAATTTTGAAAGGTATAACTTAAAATTACAATTTCATAGACAGCTTCATCACATGCATCCAAAATGCTGAAAAAAAAAGATATATAATATGTCTTACCTGAGGTAATTTTTCTATGCAAAAATTACAAAAACAGTGTGATTGGTAACTTCGATTTTTACTAGCTGCCCCACATGTTCTACTTTTGCAACAGAGTATATGCTAGAAATGTTTGGTTGTTCTTGCATGCAGGTATCTGTTAGAAATATGTTTGGTTTTTAGTGGGGAAAAAAATAACAGGAATAATTTACAAGATGTTGAGGAGTTTAGTAAATTGTAATGTCATGTATAGTATAGTATAATATTATTATATATTACTTTTATTATATTAGTGAAAAATGGTGTGTGACCTAAAATGTGTATTCTTTTCAAGTAAATAAAATGTACTCAAAAAATAAATATCAAACAAAAATTTCTCCAAGATAAAATGAACAAGAAAAATCAATAAATATCAAAATAAACAAATTTATTATGAGCACTGACTATATATGTGTGTGGGAAATGAAATATGAAAGTGGATAAAAGAGGGTATATGATGAGTGTGGATGTGCCTGTTTTTATATTATTCAAATGTATTGTCTAAAATTCTATCATATATATATATATTGTTTTCTATATGTATATATCAAATTCTATCATATATATATTCTTTTCTGCATGTATATATATAATTCTATCGTATATATATTGTTTTGTATGTGTATATATATAATAAAGAGTTCTAAAACTGTCAGAAAAATAATTAAAAAAAAGTTTTTATATTATTTAAGGGTATATCATATATATATAGTATTTCTACATTTATATATAAAAAAAAGTAATAAAAACTAGGTCACAAAACAAACTGAAATAAAAGTTTTACTTCATAAACAAATACGTTTATCTAAAATTTTATTGTTTTTATAAAAAAGTGTTCTAAACTAGGTCAAAAAAATTATTAAAATAAACATTTTATAATATTCACCTGTATTCTATCATATATATATTATTTCTAATTATATTTAATTATAGAAAACAATAATAATAATAATAAAATAAATAATAAAACTAATTCAAATATATGTACTCACAGAATCCTGGCAAAATGTTAGCATCAGTTTCAAATTTGAATCCAGTTATGAAGGCATCAAAAGTCATTATTATAGCAAATAAATCGAACAGTAATCCTTTTCTCTTTTTGATATAATCTTTTTTTTTTATTTTTAAGGTTTTAACTTTTTTTTTAAAAAAATGAGTTTCTAGTAAGAGGGCTTATAAAAGCCCCTATGTATATAAATGTAATTATGAAGCTTTACAACAAATGCAATCGACCGCGAAACATGATTTACGGTCATTAAATCTAAAAAGCAAAAGAATAATAAAAAAATTAAAAATTGTATTTTACAAAAACTTTCATAAAAAGTCCAAACTTTATCATAAAAATAAAAGTAATACCTCATTTTAATCATAACAAGATGGCAGATCGAATGATCTGAGAACCGTAAGTGTACTGCTTACCAATTACATGCAAACTCAGTTGAAAGTCTAAATTTTTGTTCAGGGGCTCTCAGGGGCTCTTTGGGCTCAAATGGTCTCTTCTAAGTTCACAAAGTCCAATAATGTTCCATTTAATATAAGAGAGTTCTTCTAATTCTTGCAATCTTCCTTCACTTGAAAGTGATCTGTAGTTTTAAGTATCTAAATAAAAAGTCATCATCAAATGGCAGTGTGGGTCCACAATCAGGGGATTCTTAGCACCCTCTGCCTTCAGCCACCAACTTCTGCCTTGGTTGGTGACTTTATAACCTTTTGGCAATAGGGCCATGATTTATTTTTGGCTGTCATGATTGTATATATCTATTGGAAAAATATTTATCGTTTACACATACATTCATTCTGCCTTATCAGGAAACTGAGAAGAAAGGCCATGATGTTTGACTTAAGTTAATTATACCATTAAGTTTCTTCACTGTTTAATCCATAGAGTTATATAACATATAGTCTGTTAAATGACTGACTAAAATATGATGTGTCAGATTATACTAAAGTTATGGACAATTTCTCATAAATTCAATTTCTTTTACACTAAAAATATATGGTGAAATATAATAAACTTAACTCTTTAAGGCTCAACATGTTGTGTACCAAAGTGTAATAGACATGTGCTGAACCTAAATACTGGAGCCTACCACATTGCACACCAAAAATGTAACAGATCAACAACTGTCACAATTCTCAATCAGATGCTTAGTGTATCAAAATGAAATGGCAAGGAATGGAATATTGTTGATGGAGAATATGGGAAAAGATTTACACAATACTTGACCAGTATTTAAGCTTGCTACAACAGTTGAACTAAATTTTAGAATTTGGTCAAAATACAATTTAAAATGGTATACCCAAAGCTCCTTCAACATATAGGTTCTATTATGTCTCAGAGTTCAAACTCAGTGAAGAAATTTACCTTCAACTTTCCTCAAGAATGGATTTAAACAGGATGGCAATATTATGACCTCTATATAAGTCCCTAATGACTTTTGTACTAATGAATATATTCTTAAGTCCTCACATACAAATATCATAAACATATAAAAGATGTGTACACATGTACAATAAATCTCTTGGTGAGTGAAGTAAGAATGATGCTTGATAAACCAGAGAAACAAAGATTTTATACCTTCAAACAACAAATATTTATTAACAAAATTTGGGTTGCAAATTTATAACAATTACAAATCAATAAAAATATAAACACGAATATAATAAAGTATGGATATGTGTTTTTACTATAATACGACTAGTAGTAACTTAAATCTTAAACATATCAATTAGAATAAAATTACAATTCACAACAATTTAGAATAATGTATCTTTTACCTCAAGAATCAACCTATATTATCAGGTGTTTAATGTTTAATTAAATTGTGTCCTCTGGATGTATATTAAACTTATGCCTATAGATTGCTAATTTATGTTTTATAGCTAGAGGTCATTCATAAGACAGTTATACAAACAGGAAAATTACTCATATATATTTTTTTTTATTTTAAAAACATCAACCCAAAAAAGATTGAAGAATTTTCACACAAA
The DNA here is from genome assembly GCA_028023455.1 of Epiperipatus broadwayi. NCBI lineage: Eukaryota > Metazoa > Onychophora > Udeonychophora > Euonychophora > Peripatidae > Epiperipatus > Epiperipatus broadwayi. The sequence continues at coordinate 7,151,379 of JAQFVV010000056.1, read as the reverse complement.
CAAAAAAAATAAAGAATTTTTTTTTTTTTTTATTAATTATTTTTTTTGTGGGGTGTATTTTTTTAAATTTAAACTTAAATTTAAGGAAAGAATGAATGAAAATTACTCATATATAATTCATTATTAGTAAGTAAAATGAATATTTAACTTTATATGCCAAATACCTAATTAAATGTAGAGGTTTAAAAATCATACCTTTGTCTTTTAAGTCAATGCCCAGATGTCAAGTCTAATGCACCCATTTATGATAAGATTTTATTTACAAACATATATAAATTATATATGTATACCTTAAGTTGTGTATTTATATTTTTTCTCTCTCTATCAAAATTTAAGCATAATGGGTTCTTTAAATTTTAAGATTTAGAGAAAAAAATGTTTTCTGCAAATGAGTAGAAAGATGAGAAAAATTGTAACTCAACTCTCAGTATTCACCAAAAAAACAAATACAAAATATTTACAAGCATCAAAATTAAATGAAATCTTGGACTTCTTTAAAAATAAAGGGTTAAAATTTGTAAGAGTGGCTTCAGTGTCTTTGGAAGATGGTGTCTTTCTTTTATTTGTGCATGTTGAATGATTCCAAACTCCAACCACTTAGAACAATTCCCACAATGAAGTCAAACTCATAAAGCTCCTGATTTTGTAACAATTTCTTCCCCGAATCCATGAGAACTTTCTTTTAAATCATTCCACATTTGTGCAGACACTAGGCATATCAATGGTTAGAGTTTATCACCATTTGATGACACAAAGGAAGCCCAAAGACAAGATTGCATTATTATATTATACATATTATCCAAATAAGTAACTATATATAGGTTTTTTTTCAAAGTTCATTTTAGAAGCATTCTTATGCGTAGCTTGTATACATATATATATATATAATGTTATAATAAATTTTAATTCAGAAGAAATGCAATCTAGTATTTTAAAATTTTATTTCATATTTTAATTAGTTTGCTTTTTTTTTTAAAGCATTTTATAATAATTATGTGACTTTTGCAGTTGATAAGCAAAATATAAATCTTTGCTAAATTTATTGGAATGAAAGTTCATAACTTAATTAAAGAATGTATCTTTTCCTTTTAAAATATTCTGCATTTTACCAAATCAATAGATAAATGCAATTCAATATATTAAACAGTTTTTTTTTAAATAAAATAGAATCATGATAATTAGTATAATATATATAAAAAAATAATGTTCTTATTCTAAAACTTTACTTTCAGCTGGATTCCATTTTTAACAATGACAACTGTTGTCTAACTTTTTTCACTCTCAAAATCAACAAACTTGTACTCCTTTTTTTACTCTTTTAAACAAAAGAAACTTGTTTGCTAACATGTCTTGACATCAGATTATTATTATTTCTGTCATGTCATGATTGAAACTATTAAATCTTCAATGTATAAATGTGTATGTGCAGATTATTTTAACAAAACAACAACAACAAAAAATTCATTCATTTCTGAAGGCATGGTTATTTATCTATAGTCAATGCATTTTAAAGATTGGCTGCCTATCTAATCTTTATAATCTTAGCTTATTATCCCAAAACATCAGTTAACCTTTTTTTTGATAAGAATTGGGCATCACCTTACAATATATTGTAAGTTTTCAGATTAACTGTAAGTCAAAGTATTAAAAAAATAGAAGTTTGTTGATCTTGTTTGGTTTTCTTTTCACTTGATTCATGGATAATAGAGATTTTGAAATACAAAGATAACTTGATAACTATCGCAACCTAATGTTTTAAAATAATATTGTTTCCTGCTAATTCTGGCTTCAAAATCCTACATCTGTTGTAATCAATCTCAGAACAAAATATAAACAGGTAAATAAATAAAGAGATTTGGAAATACTTAAGTGTATCAAGAAAGATTATTTGACTAAGTATTACACATTTCAATTTCTGTTATTGCAATCACCATAGCAACACCTATTACAAAATTAAATGTTCTTTTATGTTTCACATATATTTATTTGGAAATTAATTTGAGAAAATTATTGTTATTGAAAAAAAAAAACATATGTAAAAATATATCCATTAGAATGTATCAAAATTGTAATATAAAGTCTTTATTTTGGTTTACAAACAAAAAAAAAACCATATCGAAATTAGATTTCATTTTCATTGTATTTAATTTTTCTTAAAATTTCCATTTTACTTACAAAAAGGAGGCAAACTTTCTTAAACAGATCATTTATCATCGAGTTTTATTTGAGTGATTTTCAACAGTCATTAGGACAACAATAACATCATCAAGAGTATATTATAAATAGAACTGAGGCACAGTAATTTGAGTTCTTATCATTTTATCATTGCATAAAATGGATTGCTTTTCTCTGTCTTCAAAATTTATTAAATATTACTATTTAAATAGTTAATTCATAGGTATGGAAGAATAAATTTTTTTAACCATCTGCTCATTCAATGGGGCAGCTTGCTGATGAAATTCCAGGAGAAATGTCAAAAATACAAAAGAAGGAAAATCCCATCAAAAATGTTTTGTATTGCAGATTAGTTATATAGAGATATTCTGTGTTTAAAAATCCACGATTACATTCATTTATTTGTGATGGATATAAACCCTGTTATGTTCTATGGATATTGCATTTCAAATCAAAAAAATCTGCAAGATCGATTAATTCAACCTATGTGATAATAAGTGATTTAAACTCCATTCTCTTAAGTCAAAAAAAGAAAAAGAAAGGAAAAGCTAGTATTAATTCTTCTCTTAATATTACTGAATTGTGTCATTAAAAAAATTCTCCTGTATTGTCAGTAAAAAGGAAAATTAAAGCAGCCAATGATGTATAATCTTGCATCTGTTGTTTTGGAAACTGGATAATTATCTACTTGAAAGAAAACATTGAAAGCTAAACATGAAGGGAATTAAATTTGAATTTGAGTGACTTAGCACCCATGCTTATCTTGTCTATTCAAAAAAAATTTGTCTCTACAGTTTAGGATTTGAAATAAAGAATTGGAAGGTACGATGGATCAGTGAATAGTGAGTGAATATGCATAGACTTTTACTTATATGGGTATGATTTTTTTATGCATAGTTATATGTATATTTTTATTAGAACAGGATATGTATAATATATATATATATATATATATATTGTAACACTATATAAATATGCCGTTACATTAATTTAAAATAAAAACTAAGTTCGCAAATAAAAATACATTTATTAAAAAACTAAAAGCTAAAAAAAATTAAAGAGTTGTTAAACATATATATATATTGGCACAGATGCAAAACTTTAAAAATATTTTTTTTAATAAACAAAAGTATTTGAACGTACTTTGTTATAAAAAAGTACAAGATTTAAAAATAAAATATTTTTGTAAATGGAAATGATTGTTTTATAAAGTAATTGAAAAGCAAACTAGCCTTCTGGGCTCTTATATACTGTAATTAAAAAGTTAGAGGATAAGATAGATAAGAGAATAAAAAGAATTAGCTTGACCAATGGAAGCACCAAGCCTCAGCTCAGATCCTAATGAAAATGATGGATTAGTGATGTTTGTTTGTTGAAACTGTGTGAATACTATAAAAAGAGAAATATTGAGTTGCAGACAGTTCCAGCTTTTTTGTGTTTGAGACATGTGATAGGATGCACATATCACACTCTCTTTTAAAAAAAAAATGAAATGACTGTAATTCCAAAATGAAACCAGCTAAGGTCACCTCCAGAACATCGGATCAGTCTTCCAATGGAGATGCCACAGGGAATTAAAAACAGAAACCTGGACTCTATGAACTTTACAAATTAACAAAAAAAAAGTAATTAAGAACTTTCGTCAATTTTTTTTTAAAGATTCAGCTAATCTAAATTTTAAAATGAACTCTTATTTGATTTTCAAATTGATAATTAATGTTTAACCCTTTCAACAATGATTATTTAATTGGCTGAATGAGTTAAAAATCAAAACTTTTAATTGGCAAACTCACAACTTTAACAAAATCTATTGTTAAAATAGATTCACTTTTAATAATATAAATACGTTAGTTTTATTTGTAGAAAGTATATTACTAATTTGTCAGATTATGAAAGTAAACGAAAGTCTTTTAAAAAATAAAATTTGATTTATAATTTAAAAAATATTCAATTGTGGTGATATAAAAGTAACTGCTATTTGACCAACCAAAAAGATTGCTAAGGCAATCTTTTTTTTCACTTTAATGTTATGATAAATATGTAGCAATAAATAAATAATTCTTGGTAATATCTTAACTATTTTTCTAAAATAATTTGATTTTTAATATTATTTTATCAATAATAATTTGTAATTCAATTCAAATATTGTTTAAAATGTTGTAAACATTCGTTTATCATTTTCGTAATAAAAATCAAAACGAATGTAACTTTTTACTTTTTGGCAGCCATTTCTCTTTCTGACAGAAGTTGGACAGCCAATAAGATTCAAGAAAAGGTGGTGAGAAGGTGGTGCTTTGGTTTTGTTTGACATATATGGTCATTTTTATTGATTTTTTTACTTGTAAAATAGTTCTGAAGAGGGCACCATCTTACAGAACTTTTGATTTTCTTTCGAATGATGTATAATTTCTGTACATGGGATAAAAAGTAGCCGATTTAGAGTGACATCAAATCTTTTCATTTTTTTACGAGTCAGGCAGTTAAAGTGTTAAATTATATATATTTGAGTTTGCTAAAAAAAAATCATTTCCATTTTTTTTATTTCTGTTAATATTTATTTGTATAAATTATTTAAATGCATACATTTAAGTTGGGTATGGACATTGCATGGATTTTTTAGCAGTTAATTATGTTGTGGTTTTAATATTCGATTAGAATATATAAGTGATCGATGTCAATGTGGCATCTTATGATGAATGCCATTGGGTTTCTTGTATTCCCTCTGCAATTGACATTATCAATGACTTTGTATTTTGATTGGTTATGTTTATTTTGAAATGTTTTTGACCATGGAATCTATGCAGCCGATCTATACTCAACATTATAAAACAAATTTTATAAAATTCATCTGTGTGAATTTAAATAAATGTTAAATTTAAGTTGGGCATGAATGGCTATATAGATTTTTAAATTTATATTAATCAATTAGGGGAGAGTAATCTTAGGTTATTTGTTTCGTAGTTAAATTGAGTCAATGAATTGGATATATTGGTGTAATTAGTAGATGTAGTATGAGGTTCACTACATACAGAATCGCTGTATATGCCACAAAACTCTTTTGCCTATGGATGGGATTGTAAGTTGGCAAAAAGGACTGCGGTCCATTCCTATGGAGTTTTTTGTTTATTGTCCTTCTCGCCAACAGATGTAGCATTCCTGTTTGGTTGAGAGGCAATGTCTTCTCTAACTCTACTTACTGTTCAGATGTACATTCCTGACAGTATAATATTTTGTGCTGTTGTATTCATGCTACATTGAATACATCAATGTATCAGATGGATTGATGCTGGTTTGACTGCAAACTTTTGGCCCAAGGTTGCATAAGGGATAGAATATTTTCTTTTCAAATGCAGATCTATGTAGTCTATTCATATTCGACGATCTTCATAAAAAATATTAATTTCATTCATACTCGACAATCTTAAAATAATAATTTAAGTTAAAAATTGATATTAAAATCTAAATAATAAATGTTACTCCTCAAATTCAAAATGATTATATATGTGCGTAAATAAATATTGTTTGTATGTTAATTACTGGCAGTGGTTTTTATTTTTTTATATTTAAGATATAAATTAAAGATATATATTATTATCTCTGCGTCTCCACTGAGCTAGTGACAATGGGCTAACGGTCTAAATATAAAATAAAGTGGGATCTTAACAGCACATATCTGTCTACTTTATAAATTTTTCTAGGTTCAAATGCCTAGATGGTGCCCTTGTAGTGCAGATTACGGTAAGATTCAATCTTCACTTTCCTTCCGATTGTTATTATTGGCACCCAATGTGGGGCTGATCTTTAATAAACCACCAGTACCCTGAGAATTTTAAAAGTGAATCATGCCAGTAACATTTTTTTTCTAAAATAAGTACATTTTTGCATTAGTGTAAAGTTATAGCCAGATGTTTAATAAAACACAAATACTTTTAAAAATAAATCATGCCCATAATATTTTTTCTGAAATGTGTATGTATTTTTTTTGTATTAACGTAAAGTTATACTTTGAATTTTATTTTAAAGGTACTGCCAGTAAGGAAAATTGCGCATATGTAAAAATAAATGCGAGGAATAAAACATAATAATTAATATAAGTCATAATTTTTTTTAAAAAAAGTCTTGTTTAAAATCTAATCATTTAACTTGCCTGAGTTAAAAGTAGAAGAAAAGAAACTTGGAAGGGAGGGGGCAAAAATTTAGCTGGTAGTAAAGAATAAACAGTCAACAATTTTTTTTATCATATTTGTGTGTAATTACTGTGTTGTCTTTTAAAAAAAAAGTTTTGTCCTTTTGAAATTTTAATATATAATCAATGTGTGTAATGTAATTATTAACACTAAGTAAATTCTTTTTTTTTATGTTTTTGTTTTTTGAGGAAGGTTATTAATATGTAACGATATATAAATATGCCGTTACATTAATTTAAAATAAAAACTAAGTTCGCAAAAAAAAATACATTTATTAAAAAACTAAAAGCTAAAAAAAATTAAAGAGTTGTTAAACGTGTATACATATATATATATTCACACAGATGCAAAACTTTAAAAATATTTTTTTTTAATAAACAAAAATATTTGAACATACTTTGTTATAAAAAAGTACAAGATTTAAGGATAAAATATTTTTGTAAATGGAAATGATTGTTTTATAAAGTAATTGAAAAGCAAACTAGCCCTCTGGGCTCTTATATACTGTAATTAAAAAGTCAGAGGATAAGATAGATAAGAAAATAAAAAGAATTAGCTTGACCAATGGAAGCACCAAGCCTCAGCTCAGACCCTAATGAAAATGATGGATTAGTGACATTTATTCGTTGAATCTGTGTGGATACTATAAAAAGAGAAATATTGAGTTGCAGACAGTTCCAGCTTTTTTGTGTTTGAGGTGTGTGATAGGATGCACATATCACACTCTCTTTTTAGAAAAAAATGAAATGACTGTAATTCCGAAATGAAACCAGCTAAGGTCACCTCCAGAACATCAGATCGGTCTTCCAATGGAGATGCCATGAGAATTAAAAACAGGAACCTGGACTTTTCTACCATGAGCTATGAACTTTACAAATTAACAAAAAAAAAGTAATTAAGAACTTTCGTCAATTTTTTTTTAAAAGATTCAGCTAATCTAAATTTTAAAATGAACTCTTATTTGATTTTCAAATTGATAATTAATGTTTAAATTATATATATTTGAGTTTGCTAAAAAAAAATCATTTCCATTTTTTTTTAATTTCTATTAATATTTATTTGTATAAATTATTTAAATGCATAAATTTAAGTTGGGTATGGATGTTGCATGGATTCATTAGCGGTTAATTATGTTGTGGTTTTCATATTCGATTAGAATATATAAGTCATCGATGTCAATGTGGCATCTTATGATGAATGCCATTGGGTTTCTTGTATTCCCTCTGCAATTGACGTTATCAATGACTTTGTATTTTGATCGGTTACATTTATTTTGAAATGTTTTTGACCGTGGAATCTATGCAGCCGATCTATACTCAACATTATAAAACAAATTTTATAAAATTCATCTGTGTGAATTTAAATAAATATTAAATTTAAGTTGGGCATGAATGGCTATATAGATTTGTAAAATTATATTAATTAATTAGGGGAGGGTAATCTTAGATTATTTGTTTCGTAGTTAAATTGGGTCAATGGATTGGATATATTGGTATAATTAGTAGATGTAGTATGAGGTTCGCTATGTGCAGAATCGCAGTATATGCTGCACAAACCCTTTTGCCTATTGATGGGATTGTAAGTCTGCAAAAAGGACCGCAGTCCATTCCTATGGAGTTTTTTGTTTATTGTCCTTCTCGCCAACAGGTGTAGCATTCCTGTTTGGTTGAGAGACAATGTCTTCTCTAACTCTACTTACTGTTCAGATGTACATTCCTGACAGTATAGTATTTTGTGCTGTTGTATTCATGCTACATTGAATACATCAATGTATCAGATGGATTGACGCCGGTTTGACTGCGAACTTTTGGCCTAAGGTTAAATAAGGATAGAATTTTTTTTCAAATGCAGATCTATGTAGTCTATTCATACTCAACGATCTTCATAAAAAAATATTAATTTCATTCATACTTGACAATCTTAAAATAATAATTTAAATTAAAAATTGATATTAAAATCTAAATAATAAATGTTATTCCTCAAATTCAAAATGATTATATATGTGCGTAAATAAATATTGTTTGTATGTTAATTACTGGCAGTGGCTTTTATTTTTTTATATTTAAGATATAAATTAAAGATATATATATATTATTATCTCTGCGTCTCCACTGAGCTAGTGACAATGGGCTAACGGTCTAAATATAAAATAAAATGGGATCTTAACAGCATGTATCCGCCTACTTTATAAATTTTTCTAGGTTCAAATGCCTAGATGGTGCCCTTGTAATGCAGATTACGGTAAGATTCTATCTTTACTTTCTTTCCGATCGTTATAATATATATATATGTATGATAGAATTCAAGCAATAAAAAGGTTGAAGAGATTAATTTAGTTCTCATTTAGGTTCTTATCTGATGATTTAGATTAATTCAACCTGATGTTTCCAAAAATTTCATTTTTTTTAACTTGAAAATGTCTGGTAGAAAGGGGTTTAAATTATAACAGATTTTGTTTTAATGTTTGTTTAATTATTATTGCATTAATGAATAAATAGAGTTCAATTTTCAATCACATTTTTTTTATCATTGTAGATGACATATATTTAGAGTTCCACACATATTTTATTATTTTCATTGATTTTAGTTAATTACAAACATCGATTGATGTTTCTTTATATTTTATTTCTATTATTCATTTTATTGATAAACCAATAAATTTTGAATCGATTTAAAATCAGACAAATCTGTTTCATTATTTTTTTTGAATGCTCAAGATAATTTTGGTACATAAAAATATGGTCCAAGATTCAAACGCATCTTGGTAAGTGAATTAGAATTAAATATATATACATCATCATTTTTTAATCCTATTGCATATGAAATTTCTATTTATTAATGTATTCAAATATTTGTTTATTTATTTAAATCAATATTACTAATAAAATAATTTCATTAGCTTAGAGTTGATGATCTATTTGTGTATTTTATCCGGTTATAAAATCTTTATTGATTGAATTACTTTTTAAATTTCTTTGAGATAGAGAGATCATAAATTTCATTAACTAGCATAACCAAATATTATCTTTGTCTTGGATAACTGTCAATTATTATCATATTTAGCTTACTTGTTACAGAGTCCATCTTATATTCAATTGACTAGAAATTTAAATGGATAATATAGACAATGGTAATTCAGTAAACATTCAATGAAAACTTAGGGTAAGTTTTATATAATGTGATTGGGTATTGTAAAATGTTAAATTACCTAATAGATTTATTGATAATAAATTCTTGCAGAGTTTTTTATTTTAGAACATAAATGAAATAATAATTATGTATCGCTCTACTGTAGGATACAAATGAAATGTTTATGTTATGTTTAACGTTTTACTAAAATAGGTATAAAGTTGAGTAAAGGTTTATATTGTTTAAACATTTAAAATACTGTATAGGTTTATAAAATGTTTTCCAAAAATGTACTTATAATTATTTTAGAAACTAATCTATTTAAATAAAATAGAATATCATTAAGTATTAAGATAAATTTGAATTACTAAAAATAATATTAAATTAATAAAGTATGTCGAATTTGGTTTTATTCAATTGAGTAGATATCTCAAGCATACATCATTGTTTAGGGCAATGATATATGATGTTACTTCTTATTACAGTTTACTTTGTAAGTGTGATAAATTTGTTGATTTTTGGAGTGGTGATCTGGTTGGCTTTATTTCATTTCAAACATTATCTGGATAAATTAGATTTTAATATAGATTATTATTAGTATTTTATTGTACTATAGTGGACAATTTAAATAATCATATATGGGAAATATTGTTAGTCCCTAATATGACCAATGCCTGAGTTAGATAATTGTACACAGGTTATTACAGAGTCACTATTTATTAATGCATGTTTTGCTTAGTGACAAAGAATATAAATCTTGAAGGTATTTCTTTATGATGAATGTTGATTAAACAAATGCAAAGAGGTAATGAAATCAAAATCCATTATTATAGTGACAAAGTAGCTACCACATGCTAGCTGATGATGATCATGCACAAGTGATAATTATTACAAAATGCTAAGTCAACTTTAGGACTTTTATAAAATGTTGTTCCATGTTTAGGCTGAATCTAGATTGTTAGGGATGATGTTTCAATTCTTAGGCATAGTAAAACTTTTTATATTATTATCCCATATTATTGTCGATAGTTCATTACAAAATGGTGACCCCGATTGAGCTAGATTTTATTCAGATTATATTGATCATTGCCCCAACATTGGCACATTTAGCATATTACAAAAATGGCACCCATACACATGGCTGGATTAGTAAACTAATCATTGATGATCATGATTGACTTCCATAGGAAAATGCCTAGTGCATTAATGGAATTATTAAATATAATTATTAGAATTGGAAAAATTCGATTTTTGATAAAATACTAATTAAAAGCTAGTGTAATTTACCCAGTGTAATGTTTTTCATGTTTTGATACATGTTTGGTAAGCCTTCTTTTACACCCTATAAAGTGAAAGTTAATCAAGCTATGGAGAAGAAAAATATTTTGTTCTATTTCCAAAAACATAGCTATATTTCCTGATTAAGTGGACTACAATTATTATGACCTACACTGCTGGCGGAATCAGCCTTTTATTTATTTTAATATGGGCACCAGAATTAATTTACTTATTTGTCATATTGCATCACACAACATAATTTAAAAGGAAATTTATTACGAAGATCAGGGTCTAGATTTATTGTTATTTTAAAGATCTCTATGAATCTTTTCCAGGGCTAAACTATTAAATATAACAATAAATGTAATTTCTTCAATTAAATATTAATAAACTAACATTAACAATATCTAATATTGAGATTATTTTATATAGCACTGTTTTTATACTGTAATAGTGATATTAGCGATTAAGCCAGTGCACGTGTGCTTTAAAGATAAATTATAAATGAATACTCTCCCTTTTCCAAACACAAGATATAATTTTTTAGAAAATATGGAATGAATCCACCCATCCTTTCAACCCAAAAATTTATGTATGAGTAAATCTTAAGCATATGAAAATGAAAGTGTGAAGATGTTAAGCAATCACTTTAAATTACATATATTATGCTTGAATGAATGATAAATGATGTATCATAAATTGTAAAGATTTTGCAAGCATCATTTGTTCAAGCATAATAAATGTAATTTAAAGTGATTGCTTAACATCTTCATGCTCTCATTTTCATATGCTTAAGATTTGCTCATACATAAATGTTTGGGTCGAAAGGATGGGTGGATTCATTCCATCTTTTCTAAAAAACTATATCTTGTGTCTGGAAAAGAAAGAGTATTCATTTATAATTTATCTTTAAAGCACATGTGCATTGGCTTAATCACTAATATCACTATTACAATATAAAAACATAGCGTTATATAAAATAATATTTCATTATATATGTTTAATTTCAACTAAAGAATGATGTATCGTAAATTGTAAAGATTTCGTAAGCGTCATTCATTTAAGCATAATAAATGTAATTTAAAGTGATTGCTTAACATCTTCACACTCATTTCTATACACTTAAGATTTATTTGCCTATACATAAATGTTTGGGTCAAAAGGATGGGTGGATTCATTCCATCTTTCCTAAAAAAACTATATCTTGTGTTTGGAAAAAGGAGAGTATTCATTTATAATTTATCTTTAAAATGCATGTGCATTGGCTTAATCGCTAATATCACTATTGCAATATCTAATATTCAAATTAATAATGTACAAAGAGAGTACTAAATTAATACTAAATATTTTATTAAAATCTATTTAAAATATTTATACAAGAATTATTAAAAAAAAAAAAAAATTGAAAAAAAAAAAACATACACTAATCCAAATACTATTAATCAGATGAAAAGTTCTTCTTCCATTTAAATTCTTCTAGTTAGTTCATTGAAACATTGAAAATCAGTCACTATCGGTATTATTGTTCATGGTTAATGTTAATTGTCCAACAATTAAAGTCACAAATTGGAAGTAAATAATCTTAACTTACCGCTAAGCTTGTATCAGTTCTTATAATATACTTGTCTTCCTTTGGGATCCCATGTCCCTTGAAATTTAATTAATCTCTCCTGCTGGCATCTAGTAATAAATGTATGGTATTTTTCAATGTTTTTCCTTGGTTTATGAAACAGATTTCCTCTTTAATTATTTCATTTATAAATACTTTTTTTTTTATTGTTGTTGTTTGTGTCTTTGATCAATTTTTAAGAAGTAAACTACTTGGTCTACTAATATCATAAAGTAGTTTCTCCTTGTAATCTATTTTTTATTTTCCATATTGGCTCTTTAATTTTCTGCCTTTTGCTAGTGAAATTATTCTCTTGTCCCAATATTTACTAAAGTAATAGTTCTCAATTCATGTAACTTATTCACCCAACTTTTTTTTTTATATCAACTTATGTTGATATAAAATATTTGTTTAATTGTTTAATAGATCCTACTATTGTTTATTTTTTCTTAAAACCTAATTAAAAATTATTTTAACAATTCTATTGCTATCAAAAATGACAATCTCCCGTGTATTCTCAATTTGCTTTTTAGATTCCTAATGTATAAAACTTAGCCTCCTATCTCTATTTGAAGTGTTTCTTTGCTGTCTACATATCAATTCGAGAGCATATTTGCTTGAGAGATACTAGTGCCATCTTTTGCTAAAAAATAAAACAGGTATATAACAAATTAATATATAAATGTAAAAAATTGATATATAAGTACCTTAAAATTATTTGTTTTAATATTGAGTGGAGTGAAAAAAAAAGCAATTATAATAATCTATTACTGATCACATCCATTTGTTTAAAAAATTTTGAAGTCAATAAAACTATTTACCAATAAAATCTTAAAAAATAGAATTAATTTAAAAAGTGCTTTTCAAACTTTCTTAACATCATAATTATTATTTTAATATAATTAACTTTTTCGGTTCAGTTTATCTACTAGAAATATAAAAATGATTTAAATTAAAAATATATGCATAAATAAATAATTAAAATCCAATAATTTTATTTCATTCATATCAGTCTGAAATCAATTTCGTTTTCAATTAGAAAAAGAAAGAAAAAGGATTCGCGATCGTTATTATAAGTGTGATTTATCGTGCGGAAATTTTGTAATAGCTGTTTTTTTACTGCAAACTTAATCATTTTAATTAGAATTATTATTTTACAAATTACTTATAGCAGTGCAAAAGCATTTTAGAGTCAAGTATATTCTTTTCCTTTGTTTTTCTTAATAAAATCAGTTACCATTAAAGCGATAAAGAATATTTAACAATAATAATCATTAGACAGTATTGCTTTTTCATTTTCTACAATAGAAAGTACCGTATCAACTTTAAGTGCATTGGACAATTAAATTGATTAATGTAATGGAATAATAATCTTAATATATAGTTATCAACTAAATGTGGCCATTTTAATAGAACAAACGATCAACATCTTTGCGAATGCATGCAAAAGGTGTTTTTTGATTGTGATTGTGGTTTTTTTAAAACAAAATAATTATCTCAAAAACGCTATCATCTACCAATCATTTTTCTAGACATGAATCTTTTGATAATCGCCAAGAACATTATCTCATGCTTAGCATGATAGTATATATTATACATATATATATACACACAAATATATATCAGATTTAATGATTTTTTTTATTTATTTGGAGAGGAAGTGAAGTAGAGTATTGATTAGTAAAATCTTTATAAACATTTAAATAAATTATTTAAACGTCTGTAATGTCTTATTTAAAAATAATATAATCATTAGCAGATAATCATAAATAAGTATAATTGTTAACATATATTAGTTGGTAGCATAAAGGTTTTTCAAGTTTGATTCAGTTTCTTCCTTTGCAGTATTTTTTTTATATCAATACAATAAACTTCCTTATATTATACATCGGTCATACAAGCAGTCTCTTTATAGATTTTTTAACAATCTTTTGGAATCCAGTTTAAAACATTATCCATTCATCTGTTATTATCTCATCTAGCAGCATGATCAATCTAACTCCATTTTAATTTTTTGATTCTTTCAATGATGTCAATAAAACTTGCTTAGCTTTCAATTCCTTTTTATTATATATGCATATATATACATACACAAAACATATATTACAAATTTATAAAAAAATTAAAAAAAAAACTTTCAGTATTTTGAGAAAAAAAAAAAGATACTTACATATTAGTCCTGCAATGTAGGAGAGATGGTATGCCTTTTTACATTCGCGATAAATGTCTAACCTTGCGATCTCATTAAATACACTCTGCAATCTCATGCAATCTCATCCAATAATGTGATAAATTTACACTTTCATTTATTGTCCAGATTTTGTTTGGACAAATTCTCAAAGTGTTTTTTTACTTCAGTGCTGATTTATTTTTTCCAACTTTCTGATTAATACTATTTTTTTTTTTTTAAAAAAAAAAAAAAAAAACAGTTCAAAATGAGCATCTGCAGATTACCCACTACTGAGATCAATGCAGTTGAGTACATCCAGCAGTAGTGTAATGTTCGAGGATGTAATAATAAAATAGGCCTTCATAAGGAAATGTAATTGGAGATCTCCAGAATTCCATTTTTGATGATGATCCAATTTATTTACAATTGACTTCGCAAATTACCATTCATAGAATAGTGGAAAACAGAGTTTGGTTAAGCAGAGAAAATTATAAAATTGGAGGCCCTGACAAAATCATTAAAATTGATGAGAGCCTTTTGCACAAAAAGAAAAAAACCAAGCCGGATGAATTCTTCCAGAATTAGGGAGACCGGTGAGTTTTTTATAATGAAAATTTATGGTAGAATAGTGGCAACTCTGATGGAAGCCATCAAACAAAATGTGAAAGAAATTGACAATTTATTTGGATTTTTAAAAAGCCTATAAAACTGTTGAATTACAAGCTGAGAGTTACTGACCATTTTCATGTGAATCATACCGAATGACATCGAAAAATTAGTCCACCACATTGAAGAAATAATAAAAGTGTAGTAATTTAAATTTTTTTTTTTTTTGGTTTTGAAAAAAATACATTTACTACTTATTAACATTTCTGATGAAGATCCCATGCATGTTTTATATTGCAGAATTATGTGTTAAGCAAGTCTCCATTTTGAGAAAAATAATTTTTTTTACTTTTAGTCTCTATTTTGAAACAAAATTTTATTCACTTAAAATAAAGTAGAACAGACTAATTAATTGTTTCCTCTTGACAATTCCTATATATTACATAGTAAGTACCATATGTGTATATTTTAAGCATTTTGTAATAGAGTGATTGTTTTGTCCATATTTAAAGTAACATTTAGGAATTGCATAAAATTTTTTCAGATTTATTTTTGTGTGAAATTCATATTTTTAGTATTGTTAGAAACTAATATTTTTAGTATTGTTATATTTATCTGTGCAATTACTGTCACTTATTAGAATTGCTATGCCTTTTCACATATGTATTCAGACTGCCGATAACTTTGTAAATCTTGTGAAAATATCATATACAGGTGATGGATTTTGATGAATTTATCATTTTAACTTTGTACAAGATCAAAGTGTACACATTATTTTGTCATATCACAAGATTAAAAAATTATCAGCAGATTGATACAAATGTGAAAAGGTATACCAGGTCTAATACATAAGTACCAAAAAAAAAGATAAAGAGAGATTTACTTATTACATTTGTATTAAATTAGCATAGCATAATGTATATATAATTAATAGAATAAAGAATAACACATATTAACAACAGTACAGATCGCTAGATGGCACTGCTCCTACTCAAAAACAGTTAAACATACCATTTTTGAGGCAGGCTGTAATGACCTGTAGTGGATTCTTCTAATTTCTCACAATTCAAACTTGGTTCAAGCACCCTGTTTTACTCTCTGAATGATCACTCTTGAGCCTTATGTATCATATAATTTGAGGGTATGTATATTTGAATCCAACACAACTTTTTTAATATTATTAAATCGATCTTTATTTTACATTCAAATTACATAATATTATGTAGAAAAATTGATCAAAGGGTCATATTTTTTTTAAGTTTGTTTTGAAGGGTAGAAAATTAGACAAACTTTGTTTGTAAGCATGATTTATTTGATAAAGACATTATTCACGAGATCTTTGAGAGAACAACAAAATGGCATAGACCGCCATGGACGGTGTTCGATCTGTAATAGTTGTTTAATTTTTAATGTTAAGTTTACAAGCTTAATTTTTCAATGTACAGCGATTAAAAAAAAGTAAATTACAGTACATTGTTTACTACATACTTTTGAAAAAATATGTCAAAAAAAAGGTAATGAAAAAGACATTTTAAAAAAGATGTCCCCCCCCAAAAAAAAAAATAACATGGTGATTAACCTATTTTTTGCTAGTTATAACTAAAAACATGACGGTTTCACGTCGGCTTCAAGTCATTCTAATTCCGGCATTTTTAATGCTACCATTAAGATTTTGTGCTATTTTTAAAGGTTAAAAAAAGTTCTGTAAGATGCTGCCCTCTCTTGAATTATTTTACAAGTAAAACATCAATAAAACTGACATTGAAGGTCTAACAAAGGAAAAGGGTCATCCTTTCTTGAATCTGATTGGCTGTTAAATTTTGACAACAAAGAAAATGGATTGTCAATAACTAAAGAGTTACAATTTTTTTTCTTTCATTTCAAAAATGATAAATGAATGTTTTAGACCATTTTAAAAGTATTTTTTGACAAATTATAAATTTTTTTGATAAATTATGGTAAAAGTAAAATTATTTTAAAAAAATAGTTAAGACTTTAGAAAAAATTATTTACTCTTCCACAATGTAAAATTGGGAAAGAAATCATTGACATCAGCAGAACTTTTTGGTTGGTGAGTAACGTTCATTTTAGATTTGCCACTATAGAATATTTTTATAATTATAAATAAAAATTTATTTTTGAAAAAACTTTCATTCATTTTCATAACCTGACAAATTATTAATATACTTTTTACAAACAATACTAAAGTGAATATAATATTAAAAGATGAATATATTTTGATGCTTGAGTTTGTGAATTGATGCTTGAGTTTGTGAATTGACCAATTAAAAGTTTAGACTTTTACCTCACTTGGCCAATAAAATAATCAGCAAAAAAAGGTTAAAAGAAGAAAAAAATAAACTATAGTAAATTATTTACTATACAGTTTTTAAAATATATCACTTGTTTAATAATATATCAAAAAAAAGGTAAGGAAAAAATGTTCTTTACTATTTATTTTATTTAATAAAAAAAAAATTCAGATAAAAACATGATATTTAATCAGTTTTTTAATAATATGTCAAAAAAAAGAATCAGTTCTTTAATAATATGTCAAAAAAAAAATAAGAACAAAAACAGTGTTCTTTACTATTTTTTTTATTTATTTAATAAAAAAAATTAAGATAAAAACACAATATTTAGTAATATATCATGGCCAGGTAATGTTATATTTCAATGTTTTTGACTAGCAATAGCACCATCCAATGACCTGTTCCAGCATTGACACTTGTACCAAATAAAATACTCTCTCCCTCAGGCTATGAGTACATAACATTGCATTGACAAAAAGTCAAAAATAAAATGGAACTTTACGCTTGCCAACATTAACTTTTTCTGTATCAATTAATAGTAATAATCACTATTGGAAAATTGAGTTAAAGTTTCAAACTTTTGATTGGTCAGTTACAGAATCAGCAGTAAAAATATATTTGCCTTTTAAAATTATATTTGTTTTAGTTTAGTTTCTAAATTGTAAATTAATAATTCATTATATAATAATAATAAATAAAAGTTTTTAAAAAATAAATCTCTATTTATAATTGATGAAAATAATCTATAGCAGTCAACATAAAATGTATTTTTTCATCCAATTATAAATTGTAGCCTTATGTCACTGACTTCTTTCTCAATTTGTCTTCTTGTAAAAGCAAATATTTTCTACACTAATTTTTTTTAATTATCTTTTTAAAATAATATTTCACAAATATTTTGGGGGGGAAAGTGATAAATGTGTAAAAACAAATAGAATATGTATGTTTTCACTTTAAAAATCAAAATGAAGAAACAAAACTGTTAAAATGCTCTCCTGCAGAGAGAACAAGAAATTACCAACCTTCAAAGGCAAGTACTTGCATAATTGTAATAAGGTTAAATTTAAATATTATTGACATTAATTCTAAAAAATCTGAAGATGGCAGCATCATTCATTATGATTATGAAGGCATAGAAAACATCAGGCATCTTCTAATTGAATGTAAATGTCTACTAGCAGAAAAGAGAGAAATAATGAAGTTGTGGGAGAATAAATATAAACAAAGTGATTATACAAAAATTTGGTTGTTGGTTTTTATGCTGGGTTTGGAAAAAGATAATGGGAATTTAAATATAAAGGCCATAGAGTTGACAAAGACTATGTTGTGAAAATAGAATGGAGCAGGATAGAGAATATGGAAAAAACTTAGGTGAGGAATAGAAATAGCAAGTAACATGGCTAACAGATTTCTCTGGGAATAGTGTCTGAGATTTCTGATTCTGAAAAAGAAGAAGCCATAGTAGATTATATCACATCCTATAAAATAAATGGGAAAATGGCAAAACAATGTTAAAAGTAATCAATGTTATTAAAAAGTTGATGAAAATATAAAATGAACTCAATATATCAGCTGGATAAAAACATGATATTCATAGTTATTAAACAAATAATCAATTATACAAGGATGGAAAGTGAATTTTTATTTTTCATGATTCTATTTTAATTATTAAGCTGAAGTTGATAAATGTAAACCTTTTATAAATATAGTGTTAATTATTCATAGTCTGAGAGGAGTGTTTCAATTAATTGCATATACATTGAGCTATGCTAATTGTAATGTTTACAATTGCTAAATTCAATGTTTAAATCAAAATCATAAAATTGAAATTCATTCTCCATCCTTTTATAATTAATTATTAATTTAAAAATTATTAATGCATGTTTTCATCTGAGTTCACTAAGTATTTTCATCAATGATGGTGAGAATGTGATTATAAATGACCCTTTTTAATAGAAAGTTATTCATTTATAGTCTAAAAGGAGAGTGATTTATTTTATTAATTATCTTTTTTTCTTTTTCTAGCATTATTAAAAGAAATAAAAAAATATTATTTTTTATTTGTTTTTATAATGCACTTGCTTTGATTTTTCTATCTAAATAATTATGATTTGGAATTAAGTGTGGCTGTTCAAAATTTGTTTGAAATGATTAGTGGGGAAAGTCATATTGCTGATGAAATTATAAAGAAAATTAATTTCCAGAAATTTAATGTGATTTCATATGAAAATTAATAGGAACTGGCCATTTTGAAATTTAAACAGAAGCTGAAAAATGGTTATATGATTTGTTTGAAAGAAGATAAAGGTTTGAGGATGTGTTTAATGATGAAGTGTCAGTATACTGAAAAAGTTAAAGTGCAAATGGATAAACTTGGTTTTTTTTATTGAAGAGTATAATATAGTTGGGCAAAAAATAAAATTTATTAATAATATTTTTAAAAAAGCTAAGAATAAAGCCATAAGTAATAACATGTACTATGTCCTCATAGTTTTTTGCAAATATAAAATTGTATAAAGAAGAAAATCCTTTGTGAATTATGATTGATTTTATGGTTCATATATACATCATCCATCTAAATACATTGATAATCTGTTACAACAGTTTTTAAGATTTGGGGGAAATACTATTGCTTCATCTTTTGATTTTGTAGATAGAATTAAAAATTTAGTGATTGATGAGAGTGATGTTTAGCTTTATTAGATGTGACAGAAATGTATGGTTCTATTAATAGAATGGATTCCATAAAATTATTGAACATGCATTAAAAAGTAATAGAGTTTGTAAATACCATATAAAATTTGTTATTGAATTTTTAAAATTTTTTGTTGATAACATTATTGCTTTTTTTGAAAGTGGATATTATAAAATGTCTAAAGATTGGTGTATGGGTCTGCTGGTTGTTGCGCAATTTTGAAATTTTATTTTGTCTACATATGAAAGTAAAATTTTATATACATGTACTTTTAAAGATATTAAAATTTACAAAAGATATGGGGATGATATTTTTGTTTGTAGACATACCAATACTATAAATTTACTTATAAAGGAATTAAATAATTTGAATGACTTGAAAAGATTATTGAAAAAGAACAGGTTCGGATTTATTTATTACAAGAGATAATAGTATGTTAAATTAAAAATTAATAGTCTAACCATTGCAAAAAAAGGGAAAATATAAATTGTAAATCAAAAGTACCAGCTATGCATGAGATGGAAAGTTTTAGATCTTTTTTGTTTTGTAATGAAAAATTATGTCATTACCAAAGTTATAAATTAAAAAATATCGAACTATTTGTTGCCAAGGAAGTTGGTTTTAAGATTGAACAGATTAATAATACTTTATGTCAATTTAAAAAAAGTATGTAGTATTGATAATTAAAAATGGATATCTATTCCATATGTTTCAAATGCTCAAGTGAAATTTTTTAAGGATATTTATATAGAGTTGTGTTTAATATTTTATTTTAATTAAGTCACACATAACATTAATAAATTAGTAAATAATTCTAAAAACTAAAAATGTCATACCTTACAAGCCAAAAAGTAATGTTGTATATCAAATTTTTTTTGAATATATATATATATAGTGCCAATGCCAAATTGGCACATGTATATAAAATAATTTTGTATAAAAATTATTATCAAAATTTTTCGGAAAAAAGAATTTGAAATAAAAGTTACAATTAATTACTTTAAAAAGGGGAGAGGGAGTTTTCCTATAAAAAAAATTAAAAGTTAAAAATCTCTTTTCATTCCAGTTTAGTAGAATAAATGCGTAGATATGTGCGATGGTAAATAGAAATAAATGTTAGCTCATTAATAAGATAAATGCGTGTTAGAATAATATTAAAAAAATAATAATAATAATTGAAATGAAATGTATTTAAAAACACAGTGGTGGGCTACTAAAGATACAAAAACAATACGTTTATGAAAGCTACTACTAATCAAACAATCAATCAAAAAACACGTTGTCATAGGACTAGTTATCAAGGAATTTTGACAACACCTATTGCACTTATTCCTGGAGGATATCAAAACGAAAACAATTCACAGATATAAATAGCTAGATTTTATCAGACAGGCTAGTTTTGAGTTTGCAATTCAGTCTAGTTTCCATTGACAGTTTGTTTCTATTATGTATACAGAAACCAACATGCACTGTTGAGCAGCCTTGGAAATATACGCTAGTGCTCCAGCCTTTTTGTCCAACAAGATCATCAAAACCTGCCTGTGAAATAATGTCTTCATAACAACTCCGAAATCCTCCGTCAAACGTCCAACCATCTTCATATCTAAAGTCTAATGTAATATTGATCTTTTGTGCTAAACTATATCATGATTCATGAGACAATTGATTAAAGTAGGTATGCATCTAAATTCATTTATAAGTATTTTTTATTTAAATAAAGTGTTTGTGATAGGGAACAATAACTTAAGTAAAAATGCATTAATTTAAAAAATATGGGGTTATAATTACCTATTTTTTCCATTTTATCCCAAAACAATTTTATTGGTTTTTAACCAAAAAAAAAAAAAAAAAAACTACAACCAACTGAAATAAAAACATGCTTTTGTTGAATTTTCTAATATTGAAACACAAAAGCTAATGAAATAGATGTAAATATTATTGTGGAAACAATAACATTAATCTTTCATTGAAGAAAATCTATATCATTCTTAAACTTTGACTACATTATTAAGCTACACTCAATCTTGAAAAAGTTATGTTAATTCATATTTTTGTAGCTATTAAATATCTAACATTATGAGCATCATTACCTCCCATTATTTACTTCTATTGATAATTAACTATTGCTATCATTTAAATAAACAGATTTGAAGTCATGATGGCCTAGGATTTTGTAAGATAGTAATTTGTAGCTCTTTTTTAGTTTATGGAGAACAAGAGAATATCTACATTGAACTACCAAGCATGCAATTATTTGTTGAGTGAAAAATTTGTCTTAAATCCAATTTTACATCAATTATTATTGATCGCATTTTTTCATGTAATATCACAATTAAGCACTAATATTCTATTAAACCTAATAACAAATTGTTTAATTTTTTAGACTATAAAATATATGATAAAACAAGAGCAGCCCTTTAGTTTAGAGCCATCTATAATAAGAGTGAGTAATCAGTGATGACCTAAAAGGTAGTGTTATTAAACCAGTAATGCCAAATTGGTTTATCTTGTTTGATTAAAAATGAGACTTGGAATTTAAAGTTGGAATTATTCAATTATGCTTTACTCCAATTTGCTATTCAAGTTTTATAAAAACCCAAAATTGAAACTTACCCTGTAATAAATAATATTTCTGTAGTGTAAGTTTCACTACACCACTCTTGCACTAGGCAGGGATTGGTTTCTGTCCATTTTTAACACTTTGTGAAACTTATCCTGCCTGAATTACACAAATATAACTTCAAATCAATAACTATTAAATGGTTTCTAGATACTTAAGTGCATTACTTAAATTTTGGATACCAAGCCTCATTGATTAAGGCAAAACCCAGAAATTGTTCTGAGGATGAAGTGATACTAGAGCAGAGAGCTATACACCTGTATATGTCATTACTTTTTCACTGCATGCTTTTCACATATGCAAAAGAAAGTTTGTTGCTAGAATTGTACATACAAAAACATAATAGTTACAAGGAAATTATAGTCACATAAACAGAGATTACCTTTGCCTTTTTGATGTTATCAGTACTACTAATTGACAATTCTCCTGAGGTTAAACAAGTTTTCACCATTAAACTATAATATAGCTCTTTTGTAAATGATAGTTTATGGAAAAATCAAAAAGGCAAAAGTTATCTCTGTGTACATAAATATAATCTCCTTACATTTATTCTATATTTTAATAACAATCCATGAAAATATTTAATTCAACCAATACATTATAGGGTTTATACAATTGTTACAGAGATGACTAATATTATGAAAAATATATAATTTTATCCTATAAGAACTAAAATAATTAATTATAGTAAAGTTAAAAAAAAAGATGACAAATTGAAATCAAAAGCACAGAGAGAATATACATGTACATATATTTTGCACCTTTTCATTGCATTCTGTCTTTATCATATCTCTCAATAATAGAAATGAAGATATTTTTGAGATAATATTTAAATCTGAAAATTAAAATATTTATTTTAGAAATATTTTTATTATTTATTCACTTTACATCAGAAACACGCTTTTACAGAGATAGAGTCAATGTTATGTATCCAAGAAACTGAATATTTTTTTTATCATATTGCTAAAGATTGTACTAATTGGTAGTCTTATTATCATATTTTAAAATTATTACAAAGTTTCCTTATATGACATCTTTCCAGTGACTCTAGGTTATGATAGAAAGATCACACCTCACTTCCATACAATCAATTTGATAGAAAATAGCCTCCAAGATAAAACTAATTTAGTTGTACATCATTATTTCCAGTAATATATTCCATATGTAAAGATCTTATCAGGATAATGATGAATAATGATAAGAACTATGTGTACCTTTTCCCTACAATATTATTACTCTTAATCTTATAACATTAGTTCTGCATTGTTAGACCATCGACAAATCACAGCCTACAATTATCACTGTATCAAGCCTCTTTTATTTTATATATTTTATTGCTGCCTTTTTCATGAACAACTTTGATATTATCTAAAGAAAATAAGTGGCTGGTTTACTGTTTGTTTTTTTAAACACAGATAAGTTCAAATCATTTTTAGAATGCTTATATGTGAGTATTTATGTTTGCATACACATTTATCTTACCATAGTACTCTGCATAGCTATTATTGCCTTTTATATCATAAATTGCCCAAGTCTGGCCCTGATTATTATTATTATTTGTAAAATTAATCTAACTGCCATATAATAATTATTAAAATATAGATTAAGTTACAGTGCTTAAATATAATATGTAATTAATCAAAATTTTAATATCATGTAGCTGAGGATATTGAAGTAAAGGAGATTACATAAATTGTAAAAAGACAAACATATAAAAAGATTATTTCAGAAATGGATATGTAATTTACTATAAAGGCACAAATATTTAAAACATTAGTAGAATGGAGTTTATTATAAGTAGAAATGGAATGGTGAAACCTTAATGATAGTGATAACATACCAAAAAAAAAAAAAAAATGGCAAAATTAGCATTCAACTTAATGAATAATACTAGATAATTTAGATTTATATCACAAACAAATTCTCACTGTGAAATGGGAGATTTTTAAATAGATGTACAGACTTTTTGGTTGAAGAGATTTTAATACTAGAATTGAAAAAAGTGTAAAGATAAATGCAATGTGGATAAATTTTGATATGAAAATAGAAATAAAAGAAAACACAATCTATAGAATTAGGGGAAAACGGCAATGTATTATAATTTGAAAAAAAAATAATAATAATAAAAATTAAAAATTATGAAAGCATCCAAATGAAAATACAGCAAAGATTAATTATATTTTGCCCAAAATCAATTAATGAGCTAACATTTCTAATTTTTCTAATTATTCAATAAAACACTCCAAAAAACATGAGCTGAGTATAAAAAGATATAAAGATAGATACAATCTAACTTAATGGCACTAAGCCAGCTTTTGGTGAATTTTTGCCAGAATCATAGTACAGAAAAAAAGAATTATGCTGTTATCCAGATGAATATATAAAGATTATAAAATATGGAAATAATTAGGGAGAGAAACATTTATAAATGTCAGATGTTCCATTTTTTTGATAGAAGGACACAAGATTCTTCCCTGTAGATTGAACGCAGGTCTCTTGCAATAACCCATGCCTTCTTGAATGTTCTCTTTCGATTATACCTCTCTGTGCAGATGGTCTTAATGTTAGAAGGGGGAGTGTATCCCATAGTAAGCTCATGATCCAGAAAAGTTGACATATATTCTTGGTTTTGTTTTGCCTTTTTATAAAAATAGTTTTTTTTTTTTTGGAGTATTTCCTAATATATGAAAAGAGATTAACGTTTGGATAAATATTCAATAAATTTAACTTCGAACTTTAAAATTGTTTTGAAATGTAAACAAATTTAAAGATGTCCCAGACATGAATGAGACCAATAAGAACATAATGACATTCCACTAAAAACTTCTGTATCCAATAATTGATTAATAAAGAAGGAACAATTCATCACTAAACTTTCAACTGAGGAGAGACATTGTTCTAAGAAAAGAATGAATGTAAACTTATTTTAAAATGGCCCAATTAGAAGAATCAAATACCTAAAATTCTATAAGTATGTAGAAAAAATAATTAATAGTGATAGTGGCAAGAAAAGCTGTAGAAAATATAAAATAGCTTAATATTGGAAGGGGGGGGGGTTGTTTTGGTAATAAGAATAAAAAATAAACTTTATTACTAAAAAAAAAAGGATAACATCATGAAATACACGAAACAGTTCTTTAAAGAATTATGTAATGATAAAGAATAAAAAAAAAAATAAAGCAATTTTTGTGATTGTGGTAGTATTTTTAAAGTCTAAGTATTTTAATAAGATTTGGAATTAAATCTATGAACTATAAAAAATTTCTAGGAAATGATGGAATTATAAATATTTTAAAGTAATCAAATGAAGAAGTGGATAATTTATTAGAAAAGTGAATGCTTAAATTAAATAAAATATATTAAATGACTGGGAAAATGCAGCAATGATATCGATTTTTAGGGAAAGTTGAATAGAGGATATTAGAAATCATCCTGGACTTGCTTCTCAGATGTATGATAATTCTTAATTGGATCATTAGTTCAGTCTTCGTGCAGGCAGAATAAATGAGGACAAGTATGTATGTATGACTACTTATTTATTTTTTTTTGTTTGCATTCATGTAGGCAAAAATAAATTCTGGGTTTAATTAGAAGCTGTAAAGTTACGTCAAGTGAGTGCTGAGTGAGTGAATTCAAATGTTTCTATGAATCCCTTGGTTGCAAAAGACTGCCATTAAATGTTGACCTTTCATTTAACTATAATTATAAATTATTTTTAAATAAAAGAAATGGACTCAAATCAATTTTAAAAAAAAACGAATTTAAAAATGATTATACCTCAGTAAATCATATATAAGTATTAAAATAATATATATAAATGATTGTTTCTGATTTGTAGATTATATAAAGATATTTTATTTTATAAGGATTTTGGTAGTTTTAAAATATCAAGACATAAACTCAGACAATTGTTATAGTTTAAAGAATATTTATCAAAATGCACCAACAATAATTAAACTACGTGGTGACACTGTGAGAAATAACATTGGTGTGTGGGGCAGCATCTTTTTAGCTCACTGAAACTTATATATAGCAGTTTTAAAGAAAGTATTTTATGAATTAAAAAATGCAGCTAATGGAATAGAAATGAATGAAGCCTAATTAAGACATCCTATATTTTGCAAAAGGTTTCATTGTTTTTAAAAAATGCTTCAAATCTTCAGAAAATGTTGCAAAAAGCTATATTAAATGAAAACAAGATAGTAAGTCTAAAAATAATTGTTAAAAAATCTAAAATAATGTTCAATGGCTTAAATAATAATAAACTAGAAGTTAACTAGTAAAGATGAATCCCAAAAGAACTAAAATAATGTTCAATGGTTTTTCAAAAAAGAAGAAAGCTAAACATTGACAGTAGAAAATTAGAAGTTAATAATTGCAAATATCTTGACAATATTATTAATATAGATGCAAACATAATGAATGAAAATAATTATACAAATTGTATTTAAATGGAATGTTTTTGAAAGAAATAATATTAAAACAAAAATATATTTATGTGTTTGAAAGGAAAATGTACTTTACCAGTTTTTATTTATATATATGAAAATTGGATACTTTAATGCAGAGCAATACAAAATTTGATAATGAGACCACATAGTAAAGTATGGAAAGATATACACTAGGAATAACAAATACATATGCAAAAACAAACATGTATCATTGACATTATTGAAAAAAGGGCTAAAATAGAATTGGGCTGGAGGTATCAGTAGAAAAGATGTCTAACCCAACTCAATATCAGGTTTTTTTTTTAAAAAAAGATGATAATAATTAGATAACTGAAATATTAAAGCTGATTCTAAAAGATAGTAGAAGATCTAGAAAAAGTCTAAGTGTGAGATGGATAGATAAAAAAAAAATCTGGAATTGTGTGTAAAAGTTAGAGGTTTGAAGAACATGATTAAAAATACTGAGGCCCTTATTCTATTTGTGATTGAAAATGATCCAAAATTCTAAAATTTTGCTGAAGAATTTTAAATGGTGTGCTATTGTAAATTTATGAAAAATTATGGAAAAGGAAAAAAAACCTCCAGATATGAAATTGTTGATGAAATATTCTAGTTGAAGTTATTGAGATTTATATCTGGGAAATATGGATTTTACCTTAAAAGATAATCTATCCAATATTGGTGAAAGTGAAGATTAAAATTTTCCTGTTATAGCTTATACCAACATTATAAGTTTTAGTATCGGCAATCAATTGGAACCAAATGCTATACACATACTCTAAATGTAGTTTGTATTGTGAAATCATCAAAATAAGAATATGTACTTATATAGTCAAAATAAGAGTCATAGATCACATGACCCAATTCTCAAACTTGTAAGATATAAATAATGAGCATTGCCAATTGCTCAACAAGCTTTGTGATAAATGCTTAGCCAGAGAAAGCATTTAAAATATCTCTGTCAGGAACTTCCTCTCCCCCCCCCCAAACCTCTGACTATGGTTTCGTGCTTTGGCACTCCTCAGAGAGGCGCTAGGATATCTTCAGACACTAGATCTAAAAATATCAACCCAAAGCCAGCATTTATCTAAAAGTTATCTATTGAGTAGAAAATCTTAAATTTTCAGACACCTACATGTCTTCAAACCCAGCTATCCAACTCAAATAGCTATATGGGACTGAGAGATCTTCAGCCATACCATATATTAGTAGTCTTAGCAATATAACATCGCATAAGACTTAAAGCAGAGACTATAAATAGTCAAAATAAGAGTCATAGATCACATGACCCAATCCTCTTAAGCTTGTAAGATATAAACAATGAGCATTGCCAATTGCTCAACAAGCTTTGTGATAAATGCTTAGCCAGAGAAAGCATATATGTTGCACTATTTCCATCATCTAATCGAATTATTAAATGTTTTTACCAAAATTCTAACGTTATATATTTAACTGTTAGTAGTAATACACATATTACGCTATAATAATATATGTTGCTGTTAGTGTAGAACACAATAAAATCTTATTTTTTTCTAAAAACATTAAACAATTGAAATAGATTATGGAAATAGTGCATTATATACGTGCAAATAATTAATTACCTTAATCACAATCGTTAAAAATCTTGTACTTTAAATTGTAGATGGTTTAACTATTATTAAAATATTAACAAATTAAAATTGCAATATTTTTTTTATATCTTTTCTAAATCAACATTTTAAAATTTTTAATGCGATATTTTTTTTCCTGAATTGTCTGGTAATTTCTAATTCAGTCTATTTACCGATTTATCTTATTTTAAAATTTCCAAAAAAAAAAGACTTCCAATAATTAATTAGTTTATATGATTAAATATTTTCAATAATAAAATGAGCATATTTTTAATTAAAAAGATTATTTATTATTATTTTCCTTTTTTAAGATTTTTTTTTTTTCTCAGTCTGTCTTTTTGTTTTTTGCTTTATGATTTATCGTTTGTGCGTAGCAATTAATCATAAGTCCACAGTTCGCGGTAATTGTTGCCATTATAAAAGCTTCTTAATAAAAATAATGTTATGTATAGATCAATTTGTATTCTAAAAACAATTAGCTCATAAGATTGTTTTTGTAGTCAAATAAAAATCTAATCATCAAGATATAAAATTGTTATGAGAATAAAACCACTAACTATTAATCACTGCAATACTTGGTTACTCTTCCTATATGCAAAACCCATCAATATATATATCAGTTGTCAGTTGCTATGGAAACTCTTCTCAAGACATAATAACACTAGAAGCTATCAGAGGTGACTTAGTCAAGTGGAGTGTTATTTTAAAATATTTTTGAATCTTGTCAATTTGATATATATATAATTAGCTGCCGTGAGAGACTTCAAAAGGCGATTGCGTAAAGTTTCATGATTCCATTAATTTATTGTGTTATGTGCCATTTCCTAAATACATTGACACAAGAGAGTTGTTCTTTGCGTTAGATTATTAAAGGCTTAAGAGTTAAAATAAATTTCTTTCATCACGATTTGTGTACGTGCTTACTGTTTAAGTTATCTAATTTTCATTCAAGAATTGATTTATTAGAAACTGTTTATATACATTGGATAAAGATTTCATTATTAAATTTAAAAATTACAACTTTACTGTAATTTATGATCCTTAGTTAATCATTCATTACCGCAACTAATGTTATATCTATAATTCAAAATGTTTTAAAAATAATTATGCAATAATTAATGTTATAAAAATTTTAAAATATTTTTGATTTAAATATATATATATATAATTATTAGAACTATCCAAGATTTGAAACCGGAATTTCACATTCAAAATGAGAATCGCATCTGAAAATCAATAAAAAGTTCATTATGTAATTTCAAAATTGAAATAAATCGTTAAAAGAATGATGAGAAAATGCTACTCTAGATGATATCCTGCATGGCTTAGAACAATAAAAAAAAAAAAAATAGAGTCAAGAGCTAAAAGGTTTTTTAAATTAAAGATCAATCTTTCACTTCTGGTGGTAAAACAAGACAAGATTTCTCAATTATTATTTTTTACTAATGATAATCTATTATTAATGCTTGGTTGTAATATTCTCTGTAATTATACATATGTTTATATAATGAATTATTTTCCAAAATAGCAATCCATGGGCTTAGCACATGCAGGTATACTTCTTCACAAGCAATTATATAGTCTATACACTGAAATTTCTGTTTTTCCCAGATTATTCTGAGATCTCCTAATACCTGCTTACTCATTTTCTGACAAATATTAGATGGTAAGATTAACTATTAACTGGACACCTAAAAAATGTTTGAGTTTATCTGTAAAATCTTTACTCACTTAAAATTTTAAGCCCATTTCAAATATAAATCTTAGATAGTAAGGATGGTCGCATTAAGAAATGAAGACTATAATCATTAGTTATAATTTGTCATAGTTACCATATTTGAAATACTCCGTAGCTATATTATTCCAGGCACAGGCCCTCTTTAAACAAAGAAAGCTCAAATTTTAGCCATACACTGTAAAACACTCTTCTGCATTATAAGCGGAATTTAACAGCCTCTGACCTATTCAGATGTGGTTATACACAAACCATCAACTATATAGTTAGTGATTGCCAAACCTATGATTACAATGACAAAATTGAAGGATTTAATAGAGACAGGTGAATCTATTTTCTGTTGAAATCTCTGCAGATTCTTTTACAATATTTTGTTATTAGTTAAGCTCTGTGAAAAAAAAAAGTCCAAATGATAAGTAAATACTGTATTGATTTCAAAAACTTATTTATAAGATTCATTTATTTCTTTTTTGACAGAAGTACATGTGTTTAGAGATTATTCATTTCAGATCCACAGTCTAGAACAAAATTACTATTCAACACAATCATTTTTGTAGATGTCATATCCAACCTTGCCTTCAGAAATGGACTAGTCCAGATTCCTTCCTTATCTGATCGTATTGAGCACACATTACCACTAACCAATGTGTAAACATGTGTATAACCAATGTATAAACATGACTAAAGGATGAAACATAAGTATGGTCAATGTGTAAACATGTGTATAAAATCCTACTATCGGATAGGCTCTCTGAATCGGATTGCTTCCAGTAAGGGAGGGGATCTGGTAATAAATAGTCAGCCTTTTTGGAGGCAATCCAGAGATCATCTGTCCAACCTAAATGATAGTATGCACTCTTAAGAGAGAGAATGTTTGTCTACTTTAATGACTAAACATGCTCTCCATTAAAACTATTTTCAACAATGAAGGTATTTCTACTATATTTACTACCGATATGTCTACACAGTGAGGCAAGTCCACAATAGGACTGGAAACTGATATGACTATGGCAGACTAAAGGCAAGCTATCTAGTACAATCAGAAGAGTCATTTAACTAACTCAAGTCAAGCTATCAATTACAATCAGAAGAGTTAAGACTAGAACTCATGAGGCAAGCTAATATATATACAGCTGGAAGTGAGTCCAGTCATTCAGTATGACCATCTCATTATTGACTAAGTTACATGTCAAATTATATTTATTGATTGTATAATATGTATGTATATTTGTTGTAATAAATTATACATATTAAATCATGAGTGTTCATATTTTTGAATATTATTGTTGGTTTGAGTCTGAACCCTGCAATTCAGCCAAACACAAACAGATTTAGCAAAGTTGACAGCATGGAATATTTTTCCTTATTGACTTGAAAAATAGTATAAAATATGCTAAAATCAACAGATTTTGTGCAGTTTGAGAAAAGTGTAGAGTAAATGCATGAGTGTGGCTAAAGACATTTGCTATAATTACATTATGGTGATTATTAAAATCACTTAAATCTATTTGAATAAAAAGATGTGTCAATTAAAAGCTTCATCCAACCACAAGAGCTTTACTCACAACAAAGTGACAGAAAGTCACCGTAATGGATTGCTAACTTTATCACTATCGATTTTTTTAGACAGATACAAACCATAGGTGTAAAATTAAAATTATGTGTGGAAACTCCCAAAAATAAAAATTAATTTCTTAGACAGTTACAAACTGTAGCTGTATAATTAAAATTACAAGTGATAATTTGAAAAAAATTAAAATTATGAGTGGTAATTTGCAAAAATAAAAATAAAAATTGGGTACTGTTCTATTAGATCATGTCAGCCACTTGATAGTGCTATTTATACACAAAATCACATAAATATGCTGTTTACATGGCCACCACCTTCTAGGCCTATATGTCTATGTAAAATCAAAGAAAGAGGCTGTTTGTAAATGTGGCTTCCAGTGTCGATGGAATTATTTCTATGCTAAAAGCACAGAAAAATTATGTTTTCAGTGACCATTCTCTTTTGTGTTAAGCACTTTATCCCAATGCTCACAATTCAAAGTTCACTACAGTAACTTGTGAGAGTGTCTGGAATTCAGTCTGCCACAACTCTTCAAATATATATGTCAAATGAATTAGTTTACAAGTCATATGACCTATTACTACCTTCTAACAATTGTCAATGTGTCCCACATCCCTGTCTCACATCCCTACTCAATGTGGAACCTTCAAAAAATTCAGAAATGGTATGTCCAAGAAAGATTTCGATCAGATCACGTGAAAAGTCACATTTGTGTGAGAACACATCCATGACAAATAAAATGGCTGACTTGAAAATGGATAGTTTGAACCCAGGAAACTGCTGTCCATAAAAGCTGGCATACACAGGGAATTAATTAATTCTACTCTAATAGAATCTTTGCAATAAGGTACATCAAGTGATAAAGTTTTAATTCTTGCAGATGTGAAAAAGCATACCATCTGCCCTACATTGCAGGACTAAGATGAAATTTGTAGGTTTTAAATTTTTTGTATTGTAAAATTGTTCTTAACTAAATTACAGGAATTCAGTAAGGAAATCAATGAATTATGTTAAGCCTTTGGAATAAAATCTATGACTGTAAAATTTCTCATAGTTCTATCCAGAGACCAAAAGAAATTGTCCAAAGAATACATTAATAAAACAATCGAGTTGCAAGTTATTAATCATTCTTAAAAAATATGCCATTAATATACATACACATATTTTTTCAAAGATAGCTATTGTAATAAATCAATAAATAAATAAATAATTTTCTTTTTCAAAAATGACCCCAAAAAGTAAAAGACAATTCAGTAATAAAAGCATTATCAGCATTTTTTCCCACCACGATGTAGTTAGTTATCTCTCAAACAATGCTAGTAGACTTTTTAAAGTTTGCAGGGAGGGGGGTGATGGTTTTGCCATCCAGCACTGGCATACATGGAGAATTCTACTATAATAGAATATTTGCAGTAACATATGTTTACGTAAAATTTTTCCATTAAATTTATTAAGGAAATAAATGAATTTCGTTAACCCGTATGATTATTATTCTTTCAGAAATAATGGGATGGGCTTGGTAACATTATATTTATGTATTTTTTCATAGCAACACTGCCATGAAGTAGCTGATACAATCTAATAGAATAATACCAAAAATTGTTATTATTTCTCTCACGAGTTAAAAAGAGGGAAATAAATAAATGGTCAATGTAACTGGCTCTATGGAAACTTTTGATCCAGCCCAGGTTTGGACAAGCTATAAAGAGCAGTTGATATTTTATCTATAAACTAATCATATAAAGAATCCTGAGGTAAAATTAGCCACATTAATGGCCACAATAGGTCCTCAAACCTCAATCTACAGCAGAAATGCCAGCTGATCTAAATTTTGATTAAACATTAGTGACTATCACTGATTATTATTATTTTTTTTTAAAGTGTCCTAGCATTGGCCGGAATGCAAACCCACAACCCGGGAAACTGCCTGCAAGTGCAAGGCAGTAGCGCTGACCTCTTGACCACCATGCAAGACTATCACTCCCCCAAACCTTTAATAATAATGCAAAGATATTATTTCAATCTCTGTATTCAAGAAGAAGGGGGAAAATCCAGAGAGTTCGCAACAAGAATCCAATCACTGGCATTAAAGTGCGAGTTCAAAGACTTCCTGAATGAAGCACTTGATGATCATTTTATTTGCAGCATAAATGATCACAACCTAAGACTTAAACTACTAATGATGCCAGCTTTAAATTTTGACTCAGTTTTGTCCCAAGCAGTACTAGCAGAATCAATAGCTAATCAGGCAAAACCTGCAATTTAGCCAAATACAACAGTAGAAAAAACACAATACAAAGTCAAAAATATTGTGTAAAAACAATGTAACATTAATTCATTTAGCTTTTATGCTGTATAGTAAATTTAGAAAAAGAAAATTTTTATATTTAAAAACTTAAAATTATCTTAGAAATATAAAAACTGTAAACAATTTTTCATAATATAAGCTAATTAATATGAAGTAATAATTTCATCACCATGCTGAAAATATTCTTTATTTGATGACAATATTATGTGAAAGAGTTTTTAATTTAATGTAAATTTCATCATGCTAATTTCACAGTATATTTAAAAAGCTCTATTGAAAACTATAATCAAATTTTTAAAATCATTATCACACACAAGAATATAAACAATTCGTTTGGTACGTTGGTATTATTCCTGCTAGACATATATTACTCTGGTGACATTTTTGACTGGTAATATTTATTCAAAGTTTCTGTTTATGATATCATAACAACAAAGAATCCCAACAAAACTAATCCATGTCAAATAAACTTATTCTTTCCATTTTAGAAGATATTAAATGGTTCATTCCACCATAGTGAGTCCCCCCCCCCCACACAACACAATATAGTACATCTCTCACATCATTTATAAATAATATAGTTTTGTATTTAAAAATACATTTAATTTATATATTTGTGTTTTTTTTTTTGCTAAAACTTTGCGTGTGTGTTTTTTAAAAATAGTCAAAATATAACATTAAACTTGCAGCAAATGTATCACACTGTTTGTGTTTTTTATTTAAAAATACAGCAGTGAACATTGTTACATCTGTGTGTTTTTTTAAAGATAATTAAAATATAAGGTTAAACTTACAGTTCATCATTTTTAAAATTTTTTTTTAAGTTAAAAAAATAACAGAAATCTAAAACTTTGTTAAAACTTGTTATTTAAAAAATGTTTCAAGGTTTTTTTCATATTTCTCCCTTTTTCCATAATGACTATATCTCTCCATCATTGAAAAGTACATGCTTTTTTAGATTTGAAGTTACCTATTACACATTGAATATGATAGTACAAAGCACTGTAGTAAGTCAGGAGGGGGAAGGATGGCTTTCATGACAGATAGTGTCATACCAAAAAGGCACATTCATAAGTACCTGTTTTATTTACTAATGTAATATATTTTTTCCTTTTTCCATAATGAATATATGTATCCATTATTTTTTTGTAGATTTGAACTTTCATATTACATGTGCTATAATGTATTATTCCTGATGACATTATTTTAAGTTTGCGATATGTTTAAAATAACATGTCCACAGGATCTGCAGACAAATTATTGATTTTGTCCATTTCTTGGAGGCATTATTTTAAACATATCACAAACTTGAAGTAATATATCATTGGAGTAACATCATAGTAGGTATAATACCAAAGTACCAATCTTCCTTAATGCAAAAAAATTAGAGCAATGCAATCTACACTAATTGTGCTGAAATAAAAAAAAAAAAAACATCTTTCAGATGTGTATATTATCTTAGTCAATGGCCCTTATTACAGCATATGCTGTCATTGATTTATCTATTCTATATTCAGTAAAGAGTTTTCTGACAGTTTTACTGTTTCTTCATTTGAAAATTATTTATTTTTTTATATCAACATCAATTAGCTTTCTGTCTTTGGTTTTCAGATTCATAACTAAAATTTATATTTATACATAATAGAATCACTAAAAGGTACATACAGTATTTTGACTTCTAAAAACAAATAAATATATAAGCAAATGTGTTGTGACAAAAATGTCTACCATTTTAGTGTTCATTATAATATCCGCATTTGTTGTACAAATGTAAATGTGTTTTTAAAAAAGTGTCTGCTATACAATTTATTCATTGTAGAAACACATTGTAACAAATTCACAGTAGTTATATTTAAAAAATGTATACAATGGTGATTTTAACTCTCAAAATGTTTATGGAAAGTATTGTGAATTAAAATAAAAAAACTAAGTAAATAAAAGTAAATGGAAATTATTTAAATCATTTAGATTTTATAGTTGATGTGGTTCTTTTCACCGACAATGCTATTGAATTTCAGGAAATATTTCAAGGGTTATCAGAGAAAAGCATGAAATTGGGACTAAAAATCAAAAAAGTATGAATGTATAGTAATAAATTAGAAATTAACAATTAATAATATGAATATCTGAATAACTATTTTTGGTAGAAATAATTTTAGAAGGTGAATTCCTTTTTTCTTTTGATTTTTTGTTTATTGGAGAGAAAAAATAATATGATAAATGAATTTATGATTAATGGGAGGGACAAAATATTCACGTGAATAATATTATAGATATTTGATTGAGAAAATGGCACAATAAACTATGGTAATTACTTTTGTATATTAACAATAATACACTTGAGCAAAGTATATTATTATTGTATTAATATATATATGAAAATAATAAATACACAAACTAACTAAAGGAAAAATAAAAACATAATAAAAACACAGAATTACTTCTATAAAAAAGCTTTTATATTTCAACCAGCAGACTGGTTTTCATCAGAAAGCAAAATGGCTATTTACAGAAATTAAGCGCTAAAATATTACAGACAGTTACGTATCAGATAACAAAATTAATTCTTATAGGCTAAAAATCTTTAAAAACTTTGTATAAAATATATATATATATTTACAAAACTTTGTATAAAAAATACTAAAAAAATTATTTCACAAAAAACATTTTAAAAAACTAAAACCATACATAATTATTATATATTAAAATATATCAAAAAACAATAAAAAATATATTATTATATATGCACACACTAAAAAAACTGTATATATACGTATATGCTACTATATGTATTTTACTATATACATATATATCTTATGCACATATATATTATATTTATTCTACTTCGTGCTAGTCCACCTATAAAATAATTATTTAGGAAACAAAAAATACAAAATAATTATTTAGGAAATAAAAAAAAAATAAATCTCTAGGAAACCAGGTAATTCAAAGATGTGATAGTACCTATATTCATATTCATCCCATGAGGATGTAATGTCTTAAATTTAAAAAAAAAAACAACTCTCTTTCTGTTTTCTTTCTCTCATGGAAGAAAAATTATCTTCCAATATAACCATTTTTAAATTATCAATCGAGTGATCAGGTAAATTGAAATGTTTAGAAACTGGTCTATCTTCATTTTTATGTAAAATATCAAACCTATGGTTGGTCATTCTAATATGTAGACTGTTTGCTGACAACTCATCAATTGAAGGTTACCATTAAATGCAATCTTGCTGGAGTTTTTTTTTTCATAATTTGCCATTAATAATTTTTAAATTTAAAAATATACTTATATTTCTTTTTTTTTAATATTGTAAATTATATTCTGATTAGATTTTTATATGACTGTTAATTTAGGTGACGTTATAATATTTTTCAGGATATAACAATAAGCGATGGTACATATTTTTTTAACATATTAAAATGAACAACTTTTTTTTAAAAAAAAAATGTAATGAAAGGATAGTAATGAAAGAATAATTTTTATTTTGGGTCATTGAAATTTATAATATGTTTTAGAATGTAATTAATTACCTTCAGATGTCAAGAATTTATTTCATCTAAATACACTTTGATTAAATTTTTATTTGCATTAGAATTTTTTCTTAAATGCTTGCAAATTAGTTGACTATGAAGTATTTTTCACATAAGTTCTGATAATGATTCCAGGTATTATGTTATATTTTTAAATGGTAGATACCTGTAAATATAACTGCCTTTTTTTAAGTTTAGAAGATATCAATCTCATACTGCAGCAATACAAAGTGTCCTATGATAACAATATGCAGTACATATGTATTAAACCTGCTGTGACATTTCACATATGTGTCATTCTGCTGACAGCTTTCTAACCTTGTGATATTGCCAAGTAACACATACATGGGAACTTCTGACAAACTTAAGTGATAAATTTATAAAATTTGTAAAATTAGAAGCCCTAACAAAGTTCTTAAATTAGATGAGAGCCTTTTCAGCAAATAAAAAAAACCAAGTTCGATGAATATTTTTAGAACAACAGATATTTGGGGTCTTTTGCAGGAAGACTGATAACTATTTCATTTTGGAAATTGAAGATAGAACAGTGGCAGGTTTGACAAAAATGATCAAACAAAATGTTAAAGAGAGCTCAACAATTTATTCAGAATCTTGAAAAGCATATAAAACCGAGGAAGTATGATCTTCTGGATATAAACATTTTCACATCAACCATAGATACAACTTTGTCCATCCAGAAACTGATGTTCACACTGAGAACATAAAAAGACTTTGGAATGCAGTAAAATGGTGTAATAAACAATATACCAGCACCTCAATTCACATTTTGCAGAATTTATGTGATAGAGATGGCACAAAGAAGATGACACTTTCCTTTGCATTCTGGGTGATATAAAAAAGTAGCACAATAGTGACTTCATTTTGATAAAAGTTTATTAATTTTGTTTGTTAACAAAATAAATTTAATTGGACACATTTCTTGATCAAGATCCCATGCGGACATTATATCACATAAACACATGATTTACCTCTTTATTTTGTAATGCCTTCCACAGATGTACTTTATTTATTTATTTTTTTATCTGTCCATTTTGTAATTTTCTGCCATAGTTAATAGATGTAGTATTTTTTCCTTTTTTCTTTGATCAATTTTTTTTTTTCTATTTTGACAAGAGTTTGCTAATTTTTTTTTTTAACAAAATAAATTTAATTGGACATATTTCTTGATCAAGATCCTATGCAGGCATTATATCAAATAATCACATGTGGTTTACTATTTTGTAATTCCTGCCACAAAAGTAGTTTTTTTATCTGTCCATTTTGTAATTTCCTGCCATAGTTAATAAACATAATATTTTTTTTATATTGCTAAGACTACTAATATATGGTATGGCTGAAGATCTATCAGCCCCATTTAGCTATTTGAGTTGGATAGCTGGGTTTGAAGACATGTAGGTGTCTGAAAAATTCAGATTTTCAACTCAATAGATAACTTTAAGATAAATGCTGGCTTTGGGTTGGTATTTTTAGATCTAGTGTCTGAACCTACCCTGGCACCTCTCTGAGGAGTGCCAAAGCACGAAACCATGGTCAGGGATTTGGAAAGGGGGTTCCTGACAGAGATATTTTAAATGCTTTCTCTGGCTAAGCATTTATTACAAAGCTTGTTGAGGAATTGGCAATCCTCAATGTTTATATACAAGCTTAAGAGAATAGGGTCATGTGATCTATGACTCTTATTTTGATAATATTTTTTTCTTTCTTCATTGCTTTATAGTCCATTTTGTAGTTAATATACATATTATTTTGGATTTGTAAATATTATGATTAAAATTTGGCAATTGCTGCCAGTTACAGAGAAGTATACAATTAAAATAAAGTAGTAATATTTGGTGGCCTTCTTCAGAGAGACACACAACTGTTTTATCATGAGAATTCTTGTTATATATACATGATAAGAATGTTTTGATTTTAAGTGAGTGAGCAAATTTAGAAGTGAATTGTTTTTAGTTTTTTTTTTGCTTTTGTAGTATTTTTTTTTTTTGCATGTTAATTTTGCTTTAGTATCTGTTCTGTAATTTTCTGCCAGAGTTAATATATGTAGTATTTTTTTTAATTTTAAGTAAAATTTAGGGATTGCTGTCCATATTTGCAACAGCAGAAGGCTATACTTTCTCCAGTGAGGGGAGGGTGTTTGCAATTGCAGAATGTCATATTAAAAACTCGTAACTACCTGTTTTTATTTAGTATCGTAATGAGTTTATTATTTTTGTGTACAAATTTATATTTTTTGTATTGTTAAAAATTAACTTTTTCAGAATTACATATTAGTCTGAGAGATTAGTGTTATGGATTAGAGCTGCTGTGAGATTTCACATAGATATCAGTCTGTGGATAACTTTCTAACTTTACAAAAATGTCATGAAACAATGTGTACATAGTGTCCGTTTTTAAAAATTTATCACTTAAGTTTGTCAGAAGTTCCCATGTACTCATTATTTGATGAGATCGCAAGGTTAGAAAATTATCGGCGGACTGATAAGTATGTGAAATGTCATAGTAGGTCCAATACATAAGTATGCAGTATGCAAATAGATTTTGATAATATCAAAAGTGACAATCATATTTTTAAATTATTTGGAACATTCTTTTTTGTTTGAATATTCTGAAAATATTTTATTATATGAGCTTTTGCTCAGTGAAGCTTTTTTTTATATATGTCAAAGCGTTAACCGGGAAGTGAACCCGGGCCAGCTGATTTGAAGGCAGCTACGCTAACCGCTAGGCCATTAACGCTTGACCAGTGAAGTAGTGAAGCTTTTTCTGTTTGTGAAGCTGCAAAATTCATTTATCATATTATTTATTTATGATCATATAAAAGCATACTGAATGAAAACCTATTCAATGAAAAACTTCTTATATATATATAGCACATATTTAAAGTTGTTAAATTAAAATTATATATGTTACTGCTGAATAGTATCCAAAGTGCAAATTTTTTAATTCAAATGTTTAATACGGAATTTTATATAACAATATAGAAAGGCGGCATAAAGAGTTAAACTAATAGTAAAGAAAGAGTGGAGAAGAGAGAAAATAAAGGAAAGAAAACTAATAATTTACTTTGTAACTTGACATTAAAAAGTAATAAAGCCCAGTGTTTAGCTTTTAAAAGGATAAACATTTTGAAAACGCAAAATTTTTAATATACGTATATTCTTTATAAATAATAAAAAAACTCTAAAAATAAATTCAAAAGGAAAAAGAAAAAACAAGGAAGTCATCAAAAGCCCCTCCCCCCCTTCTTCTTTTTTTAAAAAAAATATTAGAAAAATAATTAGATAAAGTAAAGAAACTTAACTTACAATTAAAGAGATAAAAATTCAAATCATACTACTAAACAATCTATTTATAAGCGTTTTTATTACTCATAACTTGATATTAAATATCATGTGAAAACTTAAAATTACAGCCGGCAGTTATTTTTGATATTTATAATTTGTATTTGCATTACTTGACATAGGTATAAATTAGAAAACTTAAAATTTTTAATGTCAAATTAATTTATTTCTGTCTGATTGCGGGTTAGTATTCGCATTTAAAATTAGATCATTAATAAGCAATCATGAGCTTTCTAATATCCTAAAGACAAACTACTTGATAACGTCTGTTTTAAAAAGAATACTTCACCTGGGTTAAATGCTGTTAAACGATTGTTTAAAATATTACCATACTTTGGGAAACTATGCAAAATATTTGCAAATCTTTATTAAAGCTATTTTTTTTTCCTTTGACTTTAATCAGTCTAATTGCTTCCATTTATACTTAAAATTTTATTGATTCATTTCCTTATTATTCAAATTATTAGCAATAATTACAATAGTCATTTTACAATATATAAATGTGTGTGTGTCTGTGGGAAAAAATGTGGAGAAAAAGGGGGAAAAAAGCACATTTTTGTAAATTGCTTTAAAAACGGAACTGTGGATAACAATCTATAACACAGTGTCTCATTTCAGTTACTAATATTATTTTTTTTCTTAATGTTATAAATAGAAATAAAATTGTCTTAATTAAAATAATATCTCTCTGCAAAACAGTGAAGAAGACTTGGCTAGATTAGATATGAGTTAGCTTGAACAAATTTTTTATATGTGTTTTTTTTTTAAATCTAGAAAATTATTTGCCAATAGGACAACTGCCTGAATAAAATTCTGAGCTTATTTGGAAATTCTCAGCTATTGGAAAAATTTATTTCAAGTTCCATCTAGTTGTTAACTACTGCTTCATAATGACTCTTATTCACAGCATACATATATATAGATAGATAGATAGATAAAAAATAGGTTGGTATGTAGATAAGTAGATTAATAAATGGACAGGTCAATAGATAAATTTATGGTTAGCAGGATGGGTGGAAACAAAGATAATAAATAAATAGGTATTTATGTAAATAGCTAGCTTACGAGAGTAGATATGTTGCAGCTTAGTACTTGCTAGTTAATTAGATAGCAATATAAATAAGTAGTTAAGTAAATAAATAAATGTATAGGTAGATAAATAGATAGATGGATAAATGGATGGATAAATAAATAAATGAAAAAATGAATTGATGAATGAATTAGTAGATGGATTGTTAGATAAATAGATAGATAGGTGAATGGACCAATAGATAAATTGATGGTTGGCTGGATGAATGGTGAAAGATAGTTAAAAAAGTAAATAGTCAGATTTCAAGGTAAATAAATGGTAGCTTAGCATTTGGTAGATAGCTAAATATGTATGTAGGTAAATAAATAAGGTAAATAGATAAATGGATAGGAAAATAGATATGTAGGTATATAGATAGAGAGGAAGACATTAGGTAAAAAAAATTTGTAGGTAGGTAAGTAGATAGATAAACAGAGAGAGATAGATATGTAGATAGATAAGATGTGTTCATTTTAACTTTTAACATTTATAGCTAGACCATGAGGCTGCCCCACTTTCAATACTTCAATTTCATGCATATTCTTATATAAAAAAAATAAATTAAAAGGTTTCATTTTTCAAACCAGCTTATCTAATTCTGCATTGCAAATTTTTATTATTTTTAGTAGGAACTTTATTCAAGGAAGTATATATCTACAGATATTTCAATTTAAAAATGGAGAAAAGCTTATATAAATTAATAAAAGGATATTGCAATGAGTATTTTCAATAGCATTCAGTGAATTATACTATTATTAGGAATATTTGCAATAAAATAAGAAACAGAAAATACATCTTACTAGAAATTGGAATAGGCAAGTGG
Source organism: Epiperipatus broadwayi (assembly GCA_028023455.1). Taxonomy (NCBI): domain Eukaryota; kingdom Metazoa; phylum Onychophora; class Udeonychophora; order Euonychophora; family Peripatidae; genus Epiperipatus; species Epiperipatus broadwayi. The sequence continues at coordinate 7,108,133 of JAQFVV010000056.1, read as the reverse complement.
CCAGATGGGCAAGTGGCCATGTGGCTGTGAAAATGTCTGATGGGGTGTTTTTTTTTTTTTTTATCTCTAATTTGTTTTTAAAAATATTAAAATTTCTTCCATTATTATTGTAAAGATAAATGCATCTTGTGCATTATAATGCATATAGTATAAATGTTATAAATTTTTAATTTATAAATCTGTAATTTATCCTATTGATTCACACACAGTTTTCTCCTTATTTTCTGTTATTATTTTCTTCTTTAGGGATATGATATTTATTCAAAGTTAGATTTTTCTAAAAGGTGTGTTGAGTAGCCAATGTTCTTTTCAAATCTGCCTGAGGAAAAAAAAACATGTTTTTTTTCACATGTTATAGCATCGGCTGTGAGGCAAACCTGCAACAACCATCTGCAAACAACTGCTTGCTTGCAAGGCGGCTGTGCTGACCTCTCAGCTAACAACACTTGATGAAAAACATATGTTTCCCCCTTTTTAATGCTGTTTTTTCAAATAAGCTTGTTTCATTTTGTTTAATATTTTATTATTTAATGTGTCAATTTGAGTTCATGTTTTATTTCAATTATTATTTTTTATGTCATTTTAATATATGCCTGGTTTCTGTAATAGATTAATAAATAAGAAAAATTTTAATTGTTATTTTCTTTCTTTTGATATTTGTAAATTACTTGCTTGTGTTTTGAAGTTTGATCATTTTTATATATATATTGTAACACTTCTATTAGATAGCATACAATAACATAGTGTGTGTGCACACATATATATATATAAAGTTAAAAGAAAAAGTAGAAATAAACACAGACAAAAATTTGTAGATATTTTTCAACATTTCTGGAATAAAGTAATCCTAGTAAAAGATTAAATAATTTTGAATTTAAAATAGAATTTCATTATAAATTAAGCAATTTAAAAAGGCTAAATAAATATTAATATTGTATTCTAACTTTGAAATAAAAAATAAGCATGTTTCTGATAATTGTAAAAAATTCTATTATCTATCTTTGAAATCTTTTAATTAATGCTTGTATACATTCTACTATATATTTTGAAAACTTTGTAAATTATACTTTGATAAAATTTCAAAAGATTAAAGTGAATTGAAATCAACATTTTCCAATCAAGAGAGATAAAAAGCAGTTTTTTCATTAAAAACAGTTTTTAATTAATGTGTTTTTGTCAATTCAGCTGACAAATGTAAAAAGGGTTGATAAAAAGATTAGAAGAGTAGCAGAGTTGGTTTCCAGAGTTATACAAATATCTGCTATGGATCAGAAGTAGCGGAAGTCAAGACAGAAGAAGGCAGATGCTTCTAGGTCCACTATTCTGAAGTTTTGATTTGTGAATCCCAACTCAGCTTTCTGTATTCATTAGCCTGCACAAATGTGGATTACACAGCTTGCTGGCCTGAAACCTATGTGGAACCTAATAAATGTCAACATTTACCTAATTATACCTTCCTGATGGTGACAATTCTGAATTGGTCCCCATCAAGAGAAACCATTAGTTGATGAAGAAGTCATTATATTTATGCTGCTTTATCTAGATATAAGGAACCACAGATAAATGCATCATGTCATATTTATATAAAGTGAGTTGTTTTAAAATAATTCACTTAAAATGACATTTTTTTAAAAACCTATATTTAAAATTATAAAATGTTATAATCAAGAGAAATCTGTGATAGTCTTATATACATAGAAAAAATGATATTTTAAATTTTATTTTAGAAAGAAAAAAAACATTTATCTAGTTAATCTTAAACTGTCAGTAAAACAAGTTGATAGTACTTCTTGTAAAGAAAAAGGAAAACTATACTCAGCAAAGATTGGAACTTATAAATATACTTTCAACAAAGAATTTAATTGTGAAAATGTACATTTAAACAACTTTATTATTTTGACAAGTTAAAATATATTAAATAAATGCCAGTGTGCATATACATTTCTATGTGTACAAACATATATGTTAATTAGGTGTTATAAAAATTAACATCACTTATTATTTTGATATATTCAAATATGATAAAAAAATTAAGTTCGTTTATAGAGTTATGACAATATTAAATAATAAATTATATCGCACAGATGATATGTATCTGTAATTGATGTAAAACTAGTATAAGGTATTTATATCATTTAAAAGTAATAACTTAAAATTTTTATTTTATGGCAAGTCAAACATGTTCAGAAATTATTTTTGTCACATGTCTGTGTGAGTATATATATATATATATCAATGAGGTCAAGTAAACACATACATAAATTTTAATTATTTTAAAATTTTATTAAATGTCAATTGAAATATATTTATTGTATATTATAAACCACATGCTCTGCTGATATATATATATGGGTTTTATATAAATCCTTTAAGATGTATTGTAAATCAATGTAATAACTTGAATTTTGTATATTAATTATGTAAATCACAAAATGATAGTTTTTTTAAAATTGTATATTACTCAAAATCAGAAGGTTTAATTGATGTGTGTATAGCCACATTCTACAGATCTTAACTTCATTTTTTGTTATTGTTATTAATAAACTTGTATTTAATTGTTAAATTTTTTCCAGTAACTTAATTCTAAATGGTTTTTAGATCTTATGTATTTATATCATCTCTTGATCACAGAAACAGTAATAGAGCTCATGTTCTCTGAGCTAGATTCATGCATAATGGTTTGATATATTAAAAGGGGTATATTTTAGTGCAGAGGCACTCCAGTATGACATTGTCCTGGAGTATTATATTTTTCAGAGCTATGCACTACACTTATTTTAGTTTAGTCTTTATTAAAAATTAAATTTATAGTTGGCCAGTACATTAATGGTACTAAGTAGTCAGAGCATTGATAATGAGCATGGTTTATTGTTTTTATGGTAATATGTTCAGATGGATTAGTACTTAAGTTTGTGTTTCCAAAGTAATGGTTAAATAATTTCCCCAAGCGGTCAAAGGCTAAATAGTTGGCCTGCTATACAATAGACCTATTTCAAATGCAGTCACAAGATTGACTGTTTTGATTATTGATCATTCATGATGATGAAAGTTATTTCTTTTGAGTATACTTACTTTTACTTATTGATAATCCTCATGATTTATGAATTTATAATTATACTTATGTGTATACTCTATGGAGTTAACTGGGTCGATCTCTCAGAGATCTCATGATTTTATAATCTTATAAATAATATATAAAATACTTGTATATTTTTGATGTTAGACATTACTTTAATATCATCCTAATATCATATTTTATAATATATTACATTAAAATACTTTAATAATATCTTGATTTAATATTTTGAAATATTAATATCTTTTTTTACTTGGGATTGATGAAAATTATCACCCCAGGTTCAACAACACTATCATCACCCTAATTACCCATCCCATATATATATATTGAAACAGATATACTTTTCCACGTATGTATTCAAAAGACTCCTCCCCCATTTAGAAAGATAATTTGATCAAATTAAAAAAGAAATAAAACAAAAAGTTTATAGTTAAACGAAAATCATTATTTTCTATAATTGAGGGGAAAAAAATAATAAAGATAAATCATTATTGATTTTTATAGTTTTAAATTACGATATAAATAAAAGCTGGCATTTATTAAAAATATTACATTGTTAAATTTTGGAATGATGTTGTCGTATAAAGTGTGATAATCACTTGAGGCAGTCTTATTAAATTGGAAAACATGGCTTATCCTTATGATTTCTTATCTGTCCCGCAAAAAGTAGAGTGTCCAATCCTTGGGAAGAGACAAATCAGATATTGCAAGGCTGCTTAGTCAATCTAGAGATCAGGATATAAATAGTTGAGTTGGAAGTTCAGAGCAGATTTTTTTAAAGTAGATTTTAAAAAAGATTTTTTGAAAAAGATTTTAAGAGCAGTTAAAGAAGTAAAAAAAGTGAAGAGTTAAAAGTTAAAATTTTCATCTAAGTGTTGCTTGACTATTTAATTGACAGCTGATCTTAAGGAACCTTGGAATATAATATTTATAGCCACTGTTAATAATGTAAAAGGAAAATTTTATTAAGGATATCATAATGATGGAAGTCTAATTCATAACAGCTTCTCTTCATCCAAAAGCCATGGTTCTCCAAGATTTGCCTGGGTGATCATCATAAAAGGGAATAATGCCATTCAGCTTAAATAAAATGACCCCTTTTTGATGGAACAGACTGGATATAAAAAAATGAAGGTAACAATTTTATAAAATATGTAATATTTATATGTGTTTATAAAAGACAAACAAAATGTCTTTCTTAGAAAAGAAAAAAAATTATGAATAAAAATAGCTACATAAAAATACATTTATTAATAATAAATTATAAATGCTAGATGTCTTAAATGTCAATAATCAAAAGGTATTTTATTCAATACTTATACGTGTTTATAAAAATAAAAAACAAAACAAACATCTTTTTTAAAATGAATTATGTGAAAATACGCTTTATTAATGATAAATTATAAATATTAAAAAATATCTATAATCAAAAGGCATTTTAATGAGGCAAATCATAAATGATTAACTTCTTATATGCAGAAGCATCTAGATTTTTAAAAAAAACTAAAAACAAATACTTATAATGATTTATATTACTGATATACAAATAGGTATACCTAGAAGAGTCAGAAATACTGAGCTATTACATTTAACTCTAACTGGCTAATAAATAAATGCAACTGCTGATCAATTTATAGATAGAAATATACATCTGTGGCAGACCAAATAACAATATTTATGCTATATATTAGAATAACTAAATAAAAATTACAAATGCTTACATGCATCTCAATGGTATATAAATAAAATAATGAAACTTGCATATAAATGCACATTGACACTTGACTGGATTATGAATAGTCCACAAACCCAGAATTGTTTACATTACCTGATTTGATAAATTAAAAAAATAATGAAATACTATATGGATTATAAATGCTTACCTGCATACTGATTTTATGTGAAGAAAATAATGAAACTTATGCATATAAATGCACATTTACTCTTTGAATTCTTTACCCAAGATAAATCAAAATGAGCCTTCATGCTTGTAAGTGAACTATTGATCAATAAAATGCTTCTAACTTTTTCATAAATGAACTGAAAATGAGTCATCACATGGGTATATAAAGAACTATTGAAAGAAGGACTTTGTTATACAACAAATTACATTCTTTAAGTACTATTATTGGAAGTATACCAAAGAAAATACAATGGACCCTAAATAAAATATTTGTTTGAATTAAGTGGGAAATCTGAATTAAATGCTATCAGTTGTCTTCATTATTATCTCTGTTGTCTTAATATATCACACTCCTCTCTGTGGATTAACTAAATGATTAAAGATGTAAACTGTTAAAGAACTATTGAAAGAAGGACTTTATTATACTCTCAACAAATTACATTCTTTAAGTCATATAAAAATGTTATTGGAAGTAGACCGAAGGGATACAAGGGACTGTCAATGAAATACTTTGTTTGATGGACATTTATTTAAACCTGTTATTAAATAAAATTATTGTTACTTAAAATTAATTTTAGTTATCCAGTTGTTCAATTCTATTTTTTTTTATTATATTCACTCATCATTCAGTGCACTTGTTCATGAGAATCTCATGCCTCCTGAGCTATGTCTGGCATAACTAGACCTAGGTAAGTCAGGTTGTAGTGAGATGGAACTCTAGTGGCGCCGCTTGGAAAACCAAGCACAGAAATGTCTAGATGCTTCCAGTCGCTATGGTGCTACATCCTCTGATGAGCAGGAAATATTGTTGTAGGGGGGAGGGTAACATCTGCATTGGGGAATGCCAATTGATAGTTCCTTCCTGCAACATGCTTATCAGGAAATTGTTGCAACCAAGGTAATAAAGGGGTTGTATGGTGGTCCGGTTACAATATATATATAGTCAATATTGTTAGGAATATAATTTTGAACAGGCAAAACTCACTATATGTATTGCCACTCACAGCAAGCTAGAGTAATCAATGGATGCCAGAAGGCCTGAGCATAAAATCCCCATCTAGTGCATACTCATCAAATATCCCCAGACCAGTTTCTGGCTTGTGGCCTTTGTCAGTGAGAAGCCCTGAATCTGAGAGCACTGCACCTAGATCTTAAGATCTAATGCAACCCTCCAGCAGCCACCTTTTATCTCCACTTAACTACAAAACTATGAGTCTTAAATTGAAAACATCTTAATATTTTCAATTCAAGCTCATCAGCTTATATAGTCATATAACTCTGAACTCAATACATATAGTGTTTTTCCTATTTTAATAACAGTTATAAGCAAGCATAAGATGTGGTGATTATGTGATGTTTATTGGCTTAAAACCAATCCTGCCTAATAGGATAGTGGTGGCTATGGTTATTAAAGAACCAAAGACACCAAAATGTATAGGTACTGAACTGAGTTCAGACCTATATGACTATATAAACTGATGGGCTTGAATTGAAAATATTAAGATGTTTTCAATTTACGACTCATAGTTTTGTAGTTAAGTGAAGATAAAAGATGGCTGCTGGAGGGTTACATTAGATCCTAAGATCTAGGTGCAGTGCTCTCAGATCCAAGTCTCCTCACCAACAAAGGCTACAAGACAGAAACTAGTCTGGTGATATTGGATGAATAGGCACTAGATGGAGATTTTATGCACAAGACTTCTGGCATCCATTGATTACTCTAGCTTGCTGTGAGTGGCAATACATATAGTGAGTTTTGCTCATTTTAATAACATTTATAAGCAAGCATAAGAAGTGGTGATCATGTGATGCTTATTGGCTTAATATAATTTTGAATGATGAATTGAGACAAAATTATTAATAAATAATTAATAATATGCTTTTGCTTTATTTAAATGTGTAATTATTAATTAATGTTAAATATGAAGGGTATTGCTAGGATATTTATTTTTTAGGTTATGACCTAAATTGGTTTTTACCAGTGGTAATAGTCTTTAAGATGGATGCAGATATGTGGGTTTTGGGTTGTATTATTTCTGGAAAGCAGGTATTTGAGAAAGATTCCATAATTGAACTTACAGTGACATTCTTTTTTTGATAAATTTTTGTAATATAAGATGAGTGTATTATAGACTACTACATTATAACAATATATGTTTAGTTTTTCTTCTGATCTGTGGACAACTCACATATAGTGTCAATGTTAAGGATGTTTTTCACATCTCATAAAATATAAAGTTGGTAATGACTGCATATTCATTTTGAGTAGAAAATCAAAAAATTTGGGCTCAAGTGTCCAATATTTAAATCTATGTATTAGCTGCTTATTAAGTTATAATTTGTTTGTGTATAAAAGTTTTAACTTTTCTTCTTCTTTTTTTGCTTTTCTTTTTTGAAATTATGACTTTTGTTGATAGCTCATATTTGGTTAAAAAATAAAAAATAAATAAATTGTGATATGCATGATGATTTTAATTATATATTTTTGCACTTCTGTGTTTTTTATAGACTAATTAGTTATTGATTTTTTTTTACTTTTTGATAATATTAATTATTGGTAAGAGAGCATTTTGAGGGGGTTGTGATTTTAATTTAAAATAAAATTAAAACTTAATAATAATATTTTTAAATTTCTAAAGTTTATAGATTTTAACATAAATGTTCAGTAATTTATTTAATTTAAATAATCTATTAGCAATCTATAAATGTAAATCATGTAAAAGGAAAGCAATCTTCCAGTCATGTGCTCTAAATAAAGCTGAAAACCAAAATTTGAATCCATAATTCCATATTACTTTGACTATAAGATGCTTTTTCCCCCAAATTTTGAATCTATAAAAGAGGAGTACTTTATGTTATACATGTATATAGTATTGCAAAAATGTATCTTGTTCTCTATGTGTAGAACAGCATGTTAAATCTTTTTTAATCAAAAGAAAAAAAAACATTAAATGTAAATATTTTTTGGATTAATTTTTTACATGGCTTTAACTCTCCCTTAAACTACTACTTTTAATGTTATTTTGCAGATTTTACTATTATTTTATAGAGAAAACCATACTGAATAACCTTTAAAATTTTTACAACTAATAAATCAATAATAAAGTTATAACAATAAGATAAGAACCTGCCATTTAAAGTGCTGATAATTGTATCTTGTTCTCTACAAAAAAGAGTGTTTGTCAATGATTTGACAGTTCCAATATCTTTAGTATGATTTCCAAGGTAAAAATGTATGTTTTAGAATTTTTTTAACCTTTTTATGGGTTTTTCCGACTATAATCAAATTGACTATAAAACTGGTAATTTTTATGTTATCATAGCGAATTTATATTTATTTTAAAGCTTAAAACGTACCATAAGATACTGCCCTCTCTAGAATTATTTTACAAGTAAAAAAATCAATAATATTTAAATTTAAAGCTGTAAAAATGGGAGAATGCAGACTTTCCAAGGTGCTGATTGATTGTTTCTCATTTTGAACAAAAGGGAGTGCTTGTCAACAATTTTGACAGCTCCAAGTTCTTTATTTTGATTTTCAAAATAAAAATAAATGTTTTAGAGTATTTTTTAGTATTTTTTTTTTTACCTATTTTTAATTATTTTGATAAAATATGCTGAAAATATAATTATTTTAAAAGAGTAGTTAAGATTTTAGTAAAAATTCTTTACTTTTACATGAACATAAACTGTGGAAGAGATCAATGATGTAGATTACATTTTCTTATAAGTTACCAAACATTCATTTTAGGTTTTCCACTATCAATTATTTTTATAATTATAAATAGAAGTGTATTTTTGAAAAAAACTTTTGTTCACTTTAATAATCTGACAAATTATTAATTTACTTTTTAAAAAGTAAACTAAAATGAATATAATATTAAAAGACAAATATATTTTATTGTTGTTTTTGTAATTGACCAATCAAAAGTTTACATCTTTAACTCACTCAGCAAATAGGAATTTGTAACAGTGGAAAGGTTAATGTTATTTTGTCAATTTTACCATTACTTTATCAAGAAACTATACTGAATAATCTTTAAAAAAAATTTTCAACTAATAAATCAAAAGATTTACATTTAAAGTTATAATAATGGGATAAGAATTTGCCTTCCAATATACTGATTGGTTGTTTCTTGTTTTCTACACAAGAGACAAATTTGACAGTTCCGATATCTTTATTTTGATTTTCAAAGTAAAAAATTTATATATATATATATTTTTTCAAAAAATATTGTGAAAATATTAATTATTTTAGAAGAATGATTCAGATTTTAATAACAAAATCTACTTTTACATAAAAGCCAATTGACAAAAAATATATAACATTCAACAGAAATTTATATTTTGATGACAAATGTGTGTTTTATGTTTGCTGCTTTAGATTATTTTCATCAATTGTAAATAAAAATTATGTTTTTTTTTTAAAAACTTTTATTTACTTGAATAATCTGACAAATTTTTAATCTGAATTTCAGAAATGGTTTTTAATTAAAAGAAAAAAATATCGATAACATTAAATGTCACTATTCTATTTTAAAATCATGTTCTTTTTCTTTGAAAAAAAACCACTATGGTATTTTCACTAAAAAAGGACTTTGTAATGCAAAGAATATGCATATAAAAACATTAACAAATACTGTCAATTAAATGTATTTGTTTGTGCCATCAATTTTCACCACAGCAAGTTGAATATGAATGTTTTAATATCTTATTTCTGCTGAAGTCATATTTTCCATAGTATTATGAATGTTAATTTCCACTGTGTGGAATCAATGGAAAATTTAATTTTGAATGGGTCTTGCAGTCTTGGAAAGATAACCCTGAAAAAATTATCAAAAAATCTTTTTTAAAATGTTGTGCTGCTAGTGATTTATATGACACTGAAGATGATGTACCCTAATGGAATAGTGAAGATGATAATTCAAGTTCTGAAAGTGAAGATGTTGAAAGTGAAAGTATATCTGAAGAAGATTTACAATAAATTAGGTGAGCTTATTGTATTTATATTAGTTCCTATTTAAGTAAATAAAAATGTTTCTTATTTTTCAATAAAATCAGTTTTTCAATTTTCCGAGCTTAAAATCCTACTGAATCTTAAATTAGGAGGCACTTACAGTTGAAGTAATATGGTTTTAAAAACATCATCTGAGAAAAAAGAAGAAAATCAATAAGTGTACGTAAATTTATAAGTATCATTAATATATATATATATATATATAGAATAAAGGCAAGGTATCGAATTGTTTAGATATTAATTATTTATATTTTGTTTGTCTATTTTTTTCCATACTGAAGCTGAGCCCTTCTGAATCATGAATCCTAGACTGTTGTCTTGTTAACCTACTAGTCAATCCAGCACTGAGTAAATATATAAATAGATAAATAAAATTTTCAGCATAAAATATGCAAGTAGTTTATTGCACTTTCGGTATTGTTTAAAGAGTTTTGCTTTTAATATGATTGTTGGAAAAATGTAGCTACTATTTTTATATAGTGTAATATTATTAATAAGCTTTTAAAAATAAACAAAACCAATAGAATAAATCTAAACAACAACGAAAAAGAGTGATTATAAAGTTCCCTTATAATGGAATGGTAAGAGAGGGTAGTGAACTCAGATCACATTACAGTAATAGGCAAATGGAGTAACAATAAGTGGATGTACAAATAGAGTACTGCAACCAAAGAAACAATATATTATCTTCATCATCATCGTCAATAATGGGTTGTTGTTAATTTATTTAGCATCTCAATTTTATAGCTACATCATAAACTTTAATGATTTCCGTATAACTAAGATACAAAAAAATCAATGGATAAATAATAGCAACTGTTTATAATATCTCATATTAACCAAACCCATACTTATCAGATACAAGCTGACAAATAAGCATTGAATTACCAGAACAAAGATATACAATAAAATGTGTAATGTAGACGGCTGGAATTTAATTTTGCACTATACAAAGATTTTTAGGGTATTAACTATAAATAAGTATGTAAGAGTATATACATATAAAATACATATTAAGAAAATATAATTATTTACAAAAGAGATGCATAATTATATATGGATTTAAACAAAATCTATTGTAGGAGTTCAAATTCCAAAATGTTAACACTATCTTTCTTGGAGTATTTTGAAAAGATGTTATATTCTGACAAAAAAAAAGTTAGGTAACTACAGTTTTGGACAGTACTTCATAAACATTTTATAGCTTCAGCAATTTTTCACATCAATGTTACTCAAATACATGTCTCAAACGGTAATGGTAAATAGATAAATATTAAAAAAATTAAATGAATATTACTTAAGAAATTAATTAAATCAAATAATTAAAAAAAATTAAAGTCATTATTTACATTCACTTGATTATAAAGAATTTTGCATAGATATATAGTAGAAACCTAATCCTGTATTAACAATGTAACTATTTTGTATGGTTTTTTTTTTTTTTTCATATGTCATAGCATCAGCCGGGACATGAACCCACAACCATTAGCAAACAACTACTTGCTTGCAAGGTGGCTGCGATGACCTCTCGGCTAACTTATTTTGTATGTTATTTGTTAAATTGTGGCCAACTTAGAAGTACTTTAAATGTGTTTTTATGACTTGTTGTTTAAAAAAAAGAACACCAATAATAAATCATGATACTTCACAGTGTACTGTGATGATATTGGTGTTCTTTGGTTTTAAATCACTATTTTGTGGCTGTGTTTAGCACTATTTTCCCAGTATTTCATTCATTTAATGATAAAACTTGAAAATAAAGTATTTTATTTATTAATTTAAAGAAATATGAAAATGTCAGCAGTCCATAGACAAAAAATATAGACAGATCAACAAGAACCAAAAAGATCTCTAATTGGTAAATTCTTTTATCTTAGATGTATAAACAAACTTACAAATTTTTCTTTCATTGTTATTACCAATGAACAATAAAAAGGCATAACTTTGTAATTTATGAAAATATTTATAATTATTTTTACAAAATATTTATATGATAATTATTAAAAAAGAAATATTTTCATAATTTACATTCAGATTTTTAAAAATTATATATCATTTTAAAATTACAAATAACATTCAAAGTAATGATAAAAAGAAAACTTTGATCCTTCAGATAATTTTGTTCTATCAAACATTGTCAAACTGAATTTTTGTGATATTTTTTTCATTATATATGCTATTATAAATTTTAGAACAAAATTAATTCAATTGATAAATAAAAAAAAAGTAATTGTCCCTGTTATGTATTTCTATTTATTATTTTCTTTTCTACATTTGGAAAGTTCAAATATGATTGTTTTAGGTTATTTTTTATTTGTAAATTTATATTTTTAACAAATCAAGCCCAATAATATTGAATAGAGATTTTAATATTAAAATTAAAATGTCAAACAATTAAATAAATTGCCACTAGAGGACAGTGTGAATATGCTAAAATATGAAAAGGTTAATTAAATAAATATACAATTAAGCAATGCCAATAAAACAAAATTAAATATAATTTATTAGTGAATATAGTTTTTAAATAATATATATATATTGTAATGGTATATAAATATGCCATTACATTAATTTAAAATAAAATCTTAAAGTTCGCAAATAAAAATAAAAGTATTAAAAAGAAAAAAAAACTAAACGCTAAAATTAAAATGTTTGTATAACATATATATATATTCGCACAGATGCCAAACTTTAAAAATATTTTTTTTTTATATAAAAAAAAAAAAAGTATTTGAACGTACTTTTTTATAAAAAAAATACAAGACTTAAATATAAAAATATTTTAATAAAGAAATAACATAAGTAAAAATAAAAACAGGTATTAATTAATTCCTGTAATCTGTAAATGGAAATGATTGTTTATTAATTATCCAAAAGCTGTGTAATTAAAAAGTCAGATTTAAAATAGATAAGAGAATAAAGAGAAATTAGCTTGACCAATGGAAGCACCAAGCCTCAGCCCAGACCCGAATAAAAGGGATGGATTAGTGACGTTTTGTTGGTTGAATCTGTGTGGATACTATAAAAAGAGAAATAAGTTTTCCGGCTTGTTTTTTTTTAGGGTCATGATAGGATGCACATATCACACTCTCTCTCTATTTTAAAAATGAACTGACTGTGATACCAAAATGAACCAGCTAATGCTACCTCCGGAACATCTGACTGGGTTTTCAAATAAAGACTCTGTGGAAATTTACATTAAGAACAGTGATTCTTCTACTGTAAGCTATTGACATGAACTCTAAAATTTAAAAATAATTAAGAACTTTCATTCAAGCTTATGAACTTCTATCTGACTTTTAAGTTTAAAATCAATTGATAATGTTTAATTTTATATGTTTTGTTTTTGATAAAAATCATTTCCATTTTCTTTTTTTTTCTTATTGTATAAATTTTAAATGAGGAAATTTAAGTTGGGTATAGACATTGCATAAATTCGTTAGCGGTTAATTATGTTACTGTTTCATAGTCGATTGGAATATATAAGTCATCAATGTCACTGTGGCATCTTACGATGAATGCCATTGGGTTTTTTTGTATTCCTTGTGCAATTGACATTATCGATGATTTTGTATTTTGATCGGTTGTGTTTATTTTAAGATGTTTTTGACCGTGGAATCTGTGCAGCCGATCTATACTCAACATTATAAAACTATATAAAATTCATCTGTGCAGACATATCTAAAGGGTAAATTTAAGTTGGGCATGAATGGCTGTATAGATTTGTAAAGTTATATATATAGTTTAAAGGGAGGGTAATCTTAGGTTATTCGTTTCATAGTTGAATTAGCTCAATGGATTGGATATATTTGTGTAATTAGTAGATGTAGTATGAGATCTGCTATGGGCAGGATTGCATATATATGCCACACACTTTCTGTTTGCCTATGGATGGGTTTGTAAGTCGGTAAAGGACCACAGTCCATTCCTATAGAGTTTTTTGTTTATTGTTCTACTCGCCAACAGATGTAGCATTCCTGTTGGTGGAGAGACAATGTCTTCTCTAACTCTTCTTACTGTTCAAATGTACATTCCTGACAGTATAGAATTTTGTGTTGTCGTATTTTCATGCTACATTGAATACATAAATGTATCAGATGGATTGGCACCGGTTTGACTGCAAACTTTTGGCCTAAGGTTAAATAAGGGAAAGAATCTTTTCTTGTCAAATGCAGATCTATGTAGTCTATTCATACTTGACTCACTAAATAAATATTAAATTCATTATTGCAATCTATTTAAATGTAAAATTAAAGATTAATATAAAACTCTAAAATGTTAAACTTATTCCTCAAATTAGAATGATTTTATATGTGCATAAATAAATATTTTAATTTCTGGCAGTGGCTTTTATTTTTTATATTTAAGATATAAAGTTATATTTTATAATCTCTGCTGTTCCACTGAGCTAGTGACTTGGGATAACGATCTGAATATTTAAATAAAGTGGAATGTTAACAGCGCGTATCTGCCTACTTTATAAATTTTTCTAGGCTCAAATCGCTCTGTCGGCAGATGCGGTAAGACTGGATATTTCATCATCATTTGGATCGTTATAATATATATATAATATGATGTTAGGAATTATTTATCTAGAACTCATATTTCCTATAAATATTCATTTACTAAGCTGTAACACATCAGAGAGCACATTCTCAGAGCTATGGGTGGGTTTATTCTATGGTTATGTGTGTGTAGTATTTATAGCTTTATTTTATTAGCCAGTGATATATATATAAATATATATATATGGCTGCAGAAAGGAGTTTGCTATTAACTGAAAGGAGACCCTTTGATTCCTCTTGGAGGCCTTAAAGGAACCGAGCAGGGCAAATTCCTAATGTCCACTCCATACGTTCTTGTCGTTGCAGCTGTTATTACTATATGTTTATTCATATAGTATACGAACATGGATGGGCTGCTCACCAACACGCATTAGCCAGCGTGGTGAGTTTATTGGCTTTTTACCTCTGAGTTTAAGATCAAGAAACACCATGGTCTTTCTTTTCAGTGCCTGATAAGGCAGAATGAATGTTTGTGTAAATGATAAAGATTTTTCCCAATTATACAATTATGACAGACAAAAATAAAGCATGGCCCTTAATCCCAGGAGGCTGTAAAGTCACCAACCAAGGCAGCGGTTGGTGGCCAAAGGCGGAGGGTGCTAAGAATATCCTGGAGGCGGACCCAGGCTGCCATTTGATGACGACTTTTTATTTAGGTACTTACAATTGCAGATCACTTTCAAGTGAAGGAAGATTGCAAGATTTAGAAGAAGAACTCTCTTATATTAAATGGGATATTATTGGACTTTGTGAAGTTAGAAGAAAAGGTGAAGAGACAATTGATTTAAAAAGTGGACATATGCTCTATTATAAAGGCACAAATATTGGAAATACAAGTGGAGTAGGATTCATTATAAATAAAAAGTGGAAGAACAATATTGTGGAGATTGATGGTGTATCAGACAGAGTGGCAAGATTAGTTATACAACTTAATAGCAGATATCAAATGCAGATAATTCAGGTTTATGCCCCAACAAGTTCTCACAGTGATGAAGTAGTAGAAGATTTTTATATGGATGTACAAAAGGCTTTTGATCAGAGTAAACAACATTTTAAAATTGTTATGGGAGATTTTAATGCTAGAATTGGTAAACAAATGAAAGATGAAAGTGTTGTAGGTAATTTTGGTTATGGTAATAGAAATGAGAGAGGACAGAGACTTGTGGAGTTTGCAGAGAAGGAAAAACTTTATATTATGAATTCTTTTTTTGAGAAAAATGTTAGAAGGAAATGGACATGGAAGCATCCAAATGAAGGTACAGCAGAATTGGATTATATTTTGACTAACAGAAAATACATATTTCAAGATTGTAATGTTCTTAATAAATTTAACACAGGAAGTGATCATCGATTAGTAAGGGGTAAGATACATGTTAATGTAAAACTAGAGAGACAAAAATTATTAAGAAAAACTATATTTACAGTTGATATTCCTAATCTTCAGAAACATTCTAATGAATTTAAATTAGAACTTACAAATAGGTTTCAAGTATTAGTAGATTTTGAACATGATTCAGATTTGAATGAAATTAATATGAAAATAACTGATACACTTTTAAAAACTGCAACAAAGATAGCTGGTAGAAAAAAGCAGCAATTGACTAATAAAATTTCTACTGAGACTAGAGAACTTATGAAGAAAAGAAGGAATATGAAGATATGCAAGAATGATGCATTAAAAAGAATTGAATATCTCGAATTTTGTAAAATGGTGCGGAAAAGAGTTGAAAATGATATAAGAAAGTATAACTGTGAACTAGCAAGAAAAGCTGTAGAAGAAAATAAAAGTCTTACGAATGTAAAACAACATTTTGGTATTGGTAGGAAATTTATATCTGCAATAAGGAAAAAAGATGGAATTATTACTAAAAAGAGGGATGACATTATGAAATTGGTAGAAGATTTTTATCAAGAATTATATAGTAATAAAGAACAAGTACCTCCTATATCTATTACATCTTCCAAATTGCCCAGAATTTTAAATGAAGAAGTGAGAAATGCAATTAAATGTATGAAAAAAGGAAAGGCTCCAGGTAATGATGGAATTATAATTGATATATTAAAAGAAGCAGGTGAAGAAACAGAAAAAATATTAGCAAAGTTATATACCAAATGTCTAAATGATAAAGATGTACCGGATGATTGGAAGAATGCAGTAATAATATTAATATTTAAAAAAGGTGATCTAGAAGATATTAGAAATTACAGACCTATCAGCCTTTTATCAGTTTTATATAAAATTTTTACCAAGATAATTACAACTCGTCTACAGAGAACCTTGGATTTTCACCAACCAAGAGAACAAGCTGGATTTAAAAGTGGTTTTAGTACAATAGATCGGATCCAGGTATTGAGAGAAGTTATAGAAAGGACAAATAATGAGTTGTCATTATGTTTTGGATTTGTAGATTATGAAAAGGCATTTGATTCTATAAACATTTCTTCAGTGATTAAAGCATTGGATCATCAAGGTATAGATCCAGGATATTGTCATATTTTAAAGAATATTTATAAAAATGCAACAGCAACAATTAGATTACATAATGATACTGGGAAAGTCAACATTGAGAAAGGTGTAAGACAAGGTGACACCATATCTCCAAAACTTTTTACAGCAGTGCTGCAAGAAGTATTTTGTGGATTAAAATGGGAAACTAAAGGAGTGAAAGTAAATGGAGATTATTTAAGTCATTTAGATTTCGCAGATGATGTAGTTGTTTTTGCAAATAATGCTTCCGAGCTGCAGGAAATGTTGCAGGAGTTATCAGATGAAAGTAGGAAAGTAGGACTAAAGATAAATGTTAAAAAGACTAAAGTAATGTTTAATCGATTTGCTCCAAATATGAAAATAAAGATTGATTATGATGAATTAGAAGAAGTTAAGAGTTACAAATACCTTGGTCAGATTATTAATACAGATGGAAACATAATAGAGGAAATTAATCATAGAATTAAACTTGGTTGGAGTGCTTTTGGTAGAAATAACTTGATATTAAAAGGAAATATGCCTATGTGTTTGAAAAGAAAGATTTTTAACAAATGTGTTTTACCAGTTCTTACTTATGGATCTGAGACTTGGACACTTAATAGAAGATCAATACAGAGACTTCAGACCACTCAAAGAAGTATGGAGAGATGTATGTTGGGAGTAACAAGAAGAGATCGAAAACGCAATGTATGGGTAAGAGAACAAACAGGTGTTACTGACCTCATTGAAAAAATTAAAAGATTGAAGTGGAGTTGGGCTGGACATATTGCTAGAAGAGATGATAATAGATGGACAATTGAAATTTTAAACTGGATTCCAAGAGATTGTAAAAGACCCAGAAGGAGACCACATGTAAGATGGATGGATGAAATAAGAAAATGTGTAGGGGTGATGTGGAGAAGAGAAGCTAAAGATCGGAGAAGATGGATTAAACTTGGAGAGACCTTCATCCTGCAGTGGATTGATAATGGTTGATAATGATATATATATATATATATATATATATATATATATATATATATATATATATATATATATATATATATATATATATATATATATATATATATATATATTGGCTGCAGAAAGGAGTTTGCTATTAACTGAAAGGAGACCCTTTGATTCCTCTTGGAGGCCTTAAAGGAACCGAGAAAGGCAAATTCCTAATGTCCACTCCATACGTTCTTGTCATTGCAGCTGTTATTACTATGTGATTATTCATATAGTACACAAACATGGATGGGCTGCTCACCAACACGCATTAGCCAGCGTGGTGAGTTTATTGGCTTTTTACCTCTGAGTTTAAGATCAAGAAACACCATGGTCTTTCTTCTCAGTGCCTGATAAGGCAGAATGAATGTTTGTGTAAATGATAAATATTTTTCCAATACATATATACAATTATGACAGACAAAAAGAAAGCATGTCCCTTATTCCCAACGGGCTGTAAAGTCACCAACCAAGGCAGCGGTTGGTGTTCGAATGCAGAGGGTGCTAAAAATCCCCTGATTGTGGACCCAGGCTGCCATTTGATGATGACTTTTTATTTAAGTACTTACAACTGCAGATCACTTTCAAGTGAAGGAAGATTGCAAGAATTAGAAGAAGAATTGTCTTATATTAAATGGGACATTATTGGACTTTGTGAAGTTAGAAGAAAAGGTGAAGAAACAATTGATTTAAAAAGTGGACATATACTCTATTATAAATGCACACATATTGGAAATACAAGTGGAGTAGGATTCATTATAAATAAAAAAAATGGAAGAACAATATTGTGGAGATTGATGGTGTATCGGACAGAGTTGCAAGATTAGTTATACAACTTAATAGCAGATACCAAATGCAGATAATTCAGGTTTATGCCCCAACAAGTTCTCATAGTGATGAAGTAGTAGAAGATTTTTATATGGATGTACAAAAGGCTTTTGATCAGAGTAAACAACATTTTAAAATTGTTATGGGAGACTTTAATGCTAGAATTGGTAGACAAATGAAAGATGAAATTGCTGTAGGTAATTTTGGTTATGGTAATAGAAATGAGAGAGGACATAGACTTGTGGAGTTTGCAGAAAAAGAAAAACTTTATATTATGAATTCATTTTTTGAGAAAAATGTTAAAAGGAAATGGACATGGAAGCATCCAAATGAAGGTACAGCAGAATTGGATTATATTTTGACTAACAGGAAATACATATTTCAAGATTGTAATGTTCTTTATAAATTTAACACAGGAAGTGATCATCGATTAGTAAGGTGTAAGTTACGTGTTAATGTAAAACTAGAGAGACAAAAATTATTGAGAAAAACAATATATTGATATTCCTAATCTTCAGAAACATTCTAATGAATTTAAATTAGAACTTACAAATAGGTTTCTAGTGTTAGGAGATTTTGAACATGATTCAGATTTGAATGAAATTAATATGAAAATAACTGATACACTTTTAAAAACTGCAACAAAGATAGCTGGTAGAAAAAAGCAGCAATTGACTAATAAAATTTCTACTGAGACTAGAGAATTTATGAAGAAAAGAAGGAATATGAAGATATACAAAAATGATGTATTAAAAAGAATTGAATATCTCGAATTTTGTAAAATGGTACGGAAAAGAGTTGAAAATGATATAAGAAAGTATAACTGTGAAATAGCAAGGAAGGCTGTAGAAGAAAATAAAAGTCTCAAGAATGTTAAACAACATTTTGGTATTGGTAGGAAATTTATATCTGCAATAAGAAAAAAAGATGGAATTATTACTAAAAAGAGAGATGACATCATGAAATTGGTAGAAGATTTTTATCAAGAATTATATAATAATAAAGAACAAGTACCTCCTATATCTATTACATCTTATGAATTGCCCAGAAATTTTAAATGAAGAAGTGAAACATGCAATTAAATGTATGAAGAAAGGAAAGGCTCCAGGAAATGATGGAATTATAATTGATATATTAAAAGAAGAAGGTGAAGAAATAGAAACAATTTTAGCAAAGTTATATACCAAATGTCTAAATGATAAAGATGTACCGGAAGATTGGAAGAATGCAGTAATAATATTAATATTTAAAAAAGGTGATAAAGAAGATATTAGAAATTACAGACCTATCAGCCTTTTATCAGTTTTATATAAAATTTTTACCAAGATAATTACAACTCATCTACAGAGAACTTTGGATTTCCACCAACCAAGAGAACAAGCTGGATTTAAAAGTGGTTTTAGTACAATAGATCATATCCAGGTATTGAGAGAAGTCATAGAAAGGACAAATGAACATGAGTTGTCATTATGTTTTGGATTTGTAGATTATGAAAAGGCATTCGATTCTATACAAATTTCTTCAATGATTAAAGCATTGGATCATCAAGTTATAGATCCAGGATATTGTCATATTTTAAAGAATATTTATAAAAATGCAACAGCAACAATTAGATTACATAATGATACTGGAAAAATCAACATTGAGAAAGGTGTAAGGAAAGGTGACTCCATATCTCCAAAACGTTTTACAGTAGTGCTGCAAGAAGTATTTTGTGGATTAAAATGGGAAACTAAAGGAATGAAAGTAAATGGAGAGTATTTAAGTCATTTATATTTTGCAGATGATGTAGTTGTTTTTGCAAATAATGCTTCAGAGCTGCAGGAAATGTTGCCGGAGTTAGCAGATGAAAGTAGAAAAGTAGGACTAAAGATAAATGTTAAAAGGAGTAAAGTAATGTTTAATCGATTTGCTCAAAATATGAAAATAAAGATTGATTATGAAGAATTAGAAGAAGTTAACAGTTACAAATACCTAGGTCAGATTATTAATACAGATGGAAAAATAATGGAGGAAATTAATCATAGAATTAAACTTGGTTGGAGTGCTTTTGGTAGAAATAACTTGATACTAAAAGGAAATATGCCTATGTGTTTGAAAAGAATGGTTTTTAACAAATGTGTTTTACCAGTTCTTACTTATGGATCTGAGACTTGGACACTTAATAGAAGAGCAATACAGAGACTTCAGACCACTCAAAGGAGTATGGAGAGATGTATGTTGGGAGTAACAAGAAGAGATCGAAAACGCAACGTATGGGTAAGACAACAAACAGGTGTTACTGACCTTATTGAAAAAATTAAAAGATTGAAATGGAGTTGGGCTGGACATATTACTAGAAGAAATGATAATAGATGGACAATTGAAATTTTAAACTGGATTCCAAGAGATTGTAAAAGACCCAGAAAGAGATCACATGTGAGATGGATGGATGAAATAAGCAAATGTGCAGGGGTGTTGTGGAAAAGAGAAGCTAAAGATCAGAGAAGATGGATTAAACTTGGAGAGACCTTCATACTGCAGTGGATTGATAATGGTTGATGATGATGATGATGATATATATGTATACATATAAGCAATTTGTGTATTTTCATAAAATAACTAAATATTTTATTTCACATTTACTGTAATGAATGTATGAAATAACACTTGATAATTTTATAGACAAAACAATAATTTATTATTAAGAAAAAAGTAAATAAATCAACTTAATAATTAATGAAATAAATCATTAGAATCTTCTTCAAAAATTGCCTTTCTTGAATACTTTTCACTTCAAAGATTGCAATAAAAGGTTGAATGCTTTTTTACTTTTCAATTTCACATTATAACTTTTCTCATACAAAATAATTATCTTTATTTATTTCTAGCATCTTTTCCAAAAATAACTTTAAATACTTTATTATTGTAGAATATTATACAGTTTATATAGCAATGAATCCAAGTTCCAATATTATATTTCTTTCATTCTTTTATGTATAAGAATACAATATCATTTTTAACAAGTTTGAAAATAATTTTCATTCTTTAATTTTTCTTTAAAAGTTCATAAATATTATTTTCCTTTGCATATCTTGAATATTCATAAATAACAAAATAGTATCAACACATGAATAATTCAGGTTTTAAAATGTCTTACCACTATGTGTAAAACTTTTTTTCTCTTCTATATTTTTTTCTCTTTTCAAAAACATTAAGTAAAACACTAATATTAATTATATAAGGCTTTCATATACTTATTTATTTTTTAACTATCCATTTCTAGAGTACCATCCACTAATAGTTGTTTTAAACCTAGTTGAGAAGGAACATAGATTAGACAATTGCACTAGGATTGGAAATAATGAGCTATTTACTTTAATTTAGGACTTCATTTTCTATATAAACCTTAGTACAATGAATATTTCCATCTCTTTATGTGATTAATGAAAAACAATAATTTTCACTTCTTATGTATAAAAACATTATTTAATAGCTAATTCATTTTGCTTTCCATTTCCTGCTTCAAAGAAGAGTGGGAGAATAAATGAGAAAGAAATTTATCTCATTACAATATTTTTAATTGATTTAAATATCAACACTTCCACTCCCTTTTTATTAATCTTTGGTGTTATCTACATAATAAATTCAATGTATTTTATTTTTAATGAAAGAGAAAATTAATTAAATGAATATTTCACATTATATTTTTGAAAATACAATGATGTAACTTTGACATGGCCAATATAATCACTACATATCCCTTCTCTCCAAGAAGAAAGAATGGGACTATGAAATATTCCCTTTCTCTTCTCCAATCGTAATACTATTTAATAATAACTTTATTACAATGGATATTTCTTTACACTCTTGTTAAATAATTTTTAAAATAAAAGATATTCCTTTATTTAAAAAAACATTTTTTCTTCAAAATCAATTTTTGAGCAAATCTTCAGGGAGAAAGCCATCCTTGATTTTTCTTTAATATCAGCTTTTACATCTTCTGAAATAAGCTCTAAGTGGAGATGGGGTCAGTAATCTCTTGTATTTCATTTGTTTTTTCCTCATCTTGAATTTTATTAGTTGCTTTTGACTGACATAAAATAGCCCTGTCTTTTCTGTCTGAGTCTGCCTCTTTCTGTTTGTTTTCTACTTGTTTCCACTTTTTTGTAGCTGTCACACTTGCACCTTGAACTGGAGATAAAGATGGTGATTGCTTCTTAGGAAATTTTATGCATGTCTCAGACTGATTGCTTGAGTGCAGTCTCATATCAGTTCTTTCATTTGTTTCATAATTTCTTTTAGTTCTCTGCTGACATATATAAGTTTGGTATTTTGAATTATAATCAATCTTCATGCTACCAATGGAAGCATCACCTATCTTAAATTATTATTAGGCTATCACAGAAAGTTTGCTTTCCTCACTCTGGCTGTGGTAACTCATATCTATAGAATTCAAGAAGACCGACACCTCTTCACTAGTCTAACATCTGCTCAATCCTGAAAATTAAATTGAACCTTATTATCCTGATTATTTCACTTTCAGTTATCCCACATGCAAATAATGTTTGTAATCTGATGGCTTGTCTTCTGAAGAATTGTGTATAGGTTTTACGCCTTTTGATCTGAAATTTTCTTGCATGATCTGGTACTTTAGCACTTCCTGTCTTTGTCTGACCAAAAGTGGCTTAAAATCTGTTTTAATGTTTCAGATAAGTAGTCAGCTTGTTTATTAGTGAATGTCACCATTTCTTAGCCAGTCCATTTAGATTGATATATGTAATGGCTACTTGTTCTTTTTTAATTCATGGATTCTCCTCAAAATAGCTTTTTAGACTATCTAAATCAGTGTTTCCCAACGTTTTTTGTGCTGTACCCCACCAAAGTCTTTCTAAAATTCTTATGACCCCCCCCTAACATATACATAATTTTTAATATTCAAAAATTGAAATGTTCACTAAAAAAACTTGAATGATAGGTTTTAGGATGAAATAACTAGGAAATTATTGAGTAAACACAGTAAGTAAATTTTCAAAACATATAATGGAGAACTGAAATTCAAGTACAAAATAATTTTAAAAAAAGATTTTTCTATATTATTTTAATTATTAATAATTTTTTATTATTTAAATTTAGTGAGATCCTTGCACTTGATGCTTGCTGCAAAGAGATTTTATGTCAGGTTCCAATTTAGTTAACTTCAGTCTCAAATCTCCCATTTTTTTTTATATCCAGCCTATTTCTTTTTTTAGCAGGAAATCATTTATGGCACTAAATCCACATTCAGCTAAATATGAAGATGGAAACGACAGCAATAGTTCTCTTGCACATTTGGTTGCATTTGGATATTTGATTTTGGTTTTCTCACAAAGCCATGTCATCGCTCCTTTTATATCAAATAAAGTTTTAAATGACTCATTATTTTGCATTTCTGTGAGTTCTTTTTGATACTGCATATTTGAAATGTCAGACAAATCCACTAACATTGGCTGCATCATCCAAGTTGGAAAATCAATTTGTTTCAAATCTGAAAATCTTTTTTTTAAATCAGCCGATAAAATTATCAGATGATCGACAATAACATGTATAGCGGTATCAGTCACTTCACATTTTTGGAGCCAATGAAACTTTTCAAACTTTTTGTTATAAATATATGTTTGACATAATTCAGTGAAGATAATAAAGCCAAACATCTTCGCTTTTGCATCGACAAAAGTTTTATTTGTTCCTTGAAGTTGTTTATTTAATATATTTAGTTTTTCAAAGATATCGGCTAAATAATTCACAAATGCCTTACCATCGATTGTTAACAGATTTTTCATTTCAGGTTTGTCGCTTAAAAAATCATTATCAAATAGTTCCATAAATCTTTTCAAACAGTTCCCTTTTGAGAGCTATCTTACTTCAGTGTGAACTATAAGTTTCACATGATCTTAATTTTGTTCTTCACAAAATAATTTGGCACTAGCTTTAATTACATTGATACACTTATGACTAAATTTAGCACTTCATTTAGAACAGGAGACATGTTTTTAGCTAACAAGTTTTCCTGTGAATAACACAATGTACAAGAAACATTTCTGGATTTTTCATCTTTTATCAATTTTAAGCAACCATTTTTTCCCCCATCATATTAGGATCACCATCTGCAGCACAAGATCTTATATTTTCCATTGGTACATTATTGACATCTAAGTATTTTTTTAGCTTACTATATATATCTTTGGAGGTAGTGGTGCTTTCTAATGATTCACAGAACATTTCTTCAGCAAAATCACCTTTATCAATATATCTTACATAAGTTATAAATGCGGCCTCACTGCTTTTCAAAGTTGATTTGTCCATTTGCATCGAGAATTTTCTTGGTTTTAGCTTTTCAAGAAGTTGTACATCAATATCCTCACTCATTTTGCCTATTCTTCTTCTAACAGTATTGTTACTCAGTGGCATAGCTTTCACGTCTTTATCATCTTTTTCCAGAACTGTTTTAAGAAATGCTGATATTGATGGTTTGATTAAATTTTCTCCTATAATATGACTTTTCCCAGATTTAGCGATGAGCAATGAAATGTAATAACTAGCCTTAAATGTACGATTAACAGTTGAATTATGAGTAGTAAATAGAGACTTTAGTGTTACTCTTTTTTCAAAGTTTTTCTTTAAACTTATAAAGTAATTCAAATCTGAATTAATATGATGAGCATTATGTTTTGCCTTTAAATGTGCTTTAAGAAGACCTCGTTTCATTGATTCGTTAGTCAAGCATTGTTGGCATAGAAGACAAAAGGTGACTGTTCATTGTTGACATTGGGTATGAAACCAAATTTTAAATATTCCTCCAAATACTGACAATTTTTTTTCTTGCTTGCTCCACTCATTTCACTATGGGTTGAAAAAAATAAATATATAATTAATTAAAAACTAAAAAAAAAAAAATGAATTGGAGCAAATGTAGACTAAAATTGCATATTTAAATATGTATGACACATTTACTTCATCACAAAAAACATACTTTTTCATTTGACAAATTTTTCTAGAAAATGATTTTTCTAAAACTGAAATTAATAAAAGTTACCAATTAAATTTACATACTATTTATATATCACTTACCAAACTCGAACTCACCCAACTGACATAAATTGGCTGGACTCACTTCCTTCCTGCACAGAAATCACAGACTATGTAAATCTGAAGCTGACTGCAAAATGAACCTCACAAATTATATTAAAAATCTAGAAAATGTTGGATTTTTACACATTATCTACAAAAAGATCAGCCAATTTCAAACTAAGTTACAAACTGACACGGTTAGAAACAATAAACCCAGAATACTGCTACCGGACATACCATCAATTGCTAGGAAATATTATAAAATATTTGCTGAGTCCTTCAAACTAGGATTCCACACCCCACCTTCAACAAACAGAATGATAAACAATACCAAAGACAAAATACCTTCTGATCAAATAGCCCAAGCAGTTTATAAGATTTCATGCCCAACCAATGGATGTAGAGCAGCATATTATGGAGAGACCCATGCCAACATTACAACAAGAACATCTCAACATCATTATTTGTACAGGAGAGCTATAAATAATAATGAAAACAGATCCATATTCTCCGAGCACCAAAAAACAACAGGTCATGTGTTTGAACCCACTATGGCAAGGGCACTATGCACTGAACGTAATGATGTGAAATGAAAGATTAAGGAGGCATGCTTTATTGCAAATGAAAACTGTGCAATAAAGAATCGTGCTTTGCAATCTCCAGAAAATGGTCTTCATAAAAGAAAATTTGCATAAATTTTGCATAAATCACCACTAAACTTCAATTAAAGTAGGCTATCAATATGGAGAATTAAGTTCTCTGAAAGTGCTTAGCCATATAACTCTTTAATAATATTTTAGACAAGCTTCACTTTTTTGCATGAAGTGCAATCTAAATTACTTACTACTCAAAGGTGAAGTAGAAAACTAGTATTTTATTACAATATATATATATATATATATATATATATATATATATATATATATATATATATATATATATATATATATATATATATATATATATATATTTAAAATGAGACTTTTACAACAATTTAACATGTGCTTATTTCAAACTGCCACTAATGGCAAATGCTCATCATTATTGCAAAACACTGCTAAAGTGCAATCCCAGAATAACCAGTAGTTCAATTTAGTATCTAACAGTGAAATCATGGCTATGAATGTGATGGACAGAAGTTACTTATACTGGACATTTACCCAGCTCCAGTAGTAACTGAGAGTCACCATATAGTTAACTTAAACTCTGGACAAGTCCATTTTAGAATTTTCCCCCTGTGGGGTGTAGGCCCTGCGTTGGGAAACACTGATCTAAATGCTCAATTGGCATCTCTTTTGCATAACTACTAAATGTTTTAATTTCTAAAAATTGATTGATACTTTTCATATTTTCATCAAATCCATGTTGGCTTGTAACTACTGCATCATTTTGTTTTCTTGGACCATTTTATCCAAAGTGTTATTTTGATTTTCTTCTTTGAATTGTTGCACAGTCTCTTTCAATATAATCTATTTTTATATTAATTTCAGTGACAACCATTTCTTTAAAAGAAGAATCCTCCATTTGCAGAGTCCATATCTTTTCTTCATCTTTCACTTCCAGCCTCTGTAATCTTTCTCCCCAACTTAAAATTGTTTTTTGCTTATTATTTTGGTAGGTTCTAATGGCTTCATGGATCATATTTTTCTTGATTTCTATCCAGTATTTTATGCATTTCTTTAATTTCTATCTGCATTTTTTTTTATTTTGGTTTATTGCTGCTAGCATTTTATAATTTTCTTCTTTTATTTGATTATTGCTTCTATCATTATCTTTTCATTTGTTATCTCTTCTATTATTATCTGTTTTCATTTATTTATCTCTTCTATCATTGTCTTCTTTTATTTGATTCATTATTACTAGGAACATTTCCAATGTGAGTGTGGCTGCTACTGGTTTTTGCTCCTCAGGCATTTGCATATCTTAACTCACCTCTTCTATAACCAACTCAGCCTTCATTTATTGACCTTCTCTAGTATTGAATGGCTTCATATTTATCTATTGTTCACTGTTTATCTTCTTTAACAATATTAACATTAATCTCAGTCTAATTCTTTAGCAATTTTTTCAATCCATTCTTCTTTTTTTAGAATAAAATATTCAGGGCTTCCAACATTGTTGTTGCTAATTTTATGTATAGACAGCATTGTTCACTAACAGTATAACAAAATGTTCAATTCATGTTGTCACCCTATTATCCATAGACAGACACCATCATTTACTAACAGTAGAACATAATGTTGATGCCACCATATTGTGCCCTAATTATGTAATAGCAACTTTATTAGTATAACAGTAGAAGTACATAAGTAAAATAATATGAGATTAGGAATTATTTATCTAGAACTCGTACTTTCTCTCTCTCTCTCTCTCTCTCTATATATATATATATATATATATAT